>CM069138.1:58050745-58393245 GCA_035221665.1 Okamejei kenojei
GTTGCCCAGCCAAAGGCAGACGGAAGTAATTTCTGGCTCCCCCCACCCCTCCTCCCCCAACACCCACATCTTCAGCCCCGTAGAAATTGACGGCTTCCAGCAGCGCTGACGGCACGTGGCACTGCCACAGACCTTCAAAGGGTTACAAGCGCTGCGAGTTTGAAAGGCCAGAGAATTATGCCTCTAGAGATCGATATCTCTTAGGATAGGGCATAAAACTTCCCATGCTTTACTATTAATATTTAGTTATTACCAATTTTATAATTTTAGTCAGGGTAGGCAGTGCTCACTCTGTACCCTGATGGGCAATCGTGCCTTGCTAATGACATACAGTCTTGTAAGGTTATGGGTTCTATAAATGTCCCTAGTACGTCTGGTCTAGATAGTGTATGAGAGAATCGGTCAACATGGACTCGATGGGTCCGAATGGGGGCCTATTCCATAGCTGTAATCTCTAAACTTAAAGTAAACTAAACTACACTAAACTTAAAATAACATGTTTGAATGTGGTAATTAGAAGGGCAAGAGTTAAGATGTGTGAACTCAAATGTGAGACTGTGACAAAGCATTTGTCCTGGGGCCTTCACTTCCACAATGGTTAGGATTATTTGTATGAAGGTTGACAGAGAACCAACTTGTAATGGACACCATATTATGGTGAGATTAGGTCATGTTATGCCTGAGTGGAAAAACTTAAACCTTGTGCAACAATTGTGTTGCAAATTGGAAAATGAGGGAAGTCCACAGGCTTTGAATGAAGGTGACTTGATATATAATTATTTCCTGAATCTGCCAAGGGAAAGGGGAACGAGAGAGAGAGAGCAGGAGAGAGAGGAGAGGGGGATGAGAGAGAGAATGGAGAGATGAGATGAGAGCGAGACGAGAAGAGAGAGAGACGAGAGAGAGAGATATTTAAGACAGGTTGCAGAAATTACAGAGGTCTAATGAACACGCTAATTATTTAAAACTATTCTTAAGTAAAAATATTGCAGAAAATGCTGTTTTTTTTTAATTTTAGAAGGGGGTTGTGGATTATTGGGAGTTTACTGAGAGCTAATTTAACAATGCGATGGAAGTTAAATAGTTAATTACAGCTGTGAGCTTTGGTTAGACTCCACCTGAATTACTGCTTTAATTTCTGGACATTATCATCAGTAAAGAGATGCATTGCACCAGTGAGAGCCAGAGCAGAAAAGAATTAAATTATGAATGCAGGCTGGATAGACGAGGTTTTATATGTTTCTTGGGCATGACGATAAAGAAGAGATCAATCTGAGCTAATTTTAAAATGATTAAAGGGGTGATAGGGATTAATAGAAATTTAACTATTTTCTCTGGAGAAAAGTCTTTAGGCAACAAAGATATATTAAAATTACCAATCGGTTTGGCACAGTAGCTCAGCGGTAGAGAATTGCTCCCTTCAACACACGAGACCCGGATTTCAATCTGACTACAGGTTCCTGGCCTGGAAACAGAGTTTAGAAGTTAGTTCTCCCTGTTGGACCATTCTGGGTTTTCTCCAGGTTTGATCCGGTTGGTTTCTCCATACTCCAAAGCGTTGCAAAATGTAGGTTAAATGCATGGGTTAAAATTGCAATTTATCCCTAAGTCTGGGAGGTGGTAGGTGTACGGAGAGATCGCCAGTCCGATGGGCTTGAAGGGCTTTGTCTGTGCCGTTATCTCTAAAGTCTAAGTTTAAAGAAGGAGGTTCTTAATGGGGCAAGTCAGGACTCAACACTTCACTTTTTTCATTGTCACTTCCATGTTTCAATGTTGACATCACTGTCATCGTCTGTCCTGAAAAGGACACAAGCTTCCGGCGACAATCAGTCGGAGCCATCACTTGTTGTAAATAGATGTTGACAGCAGAATAAGCTCAGGATCTTCCAGTTTCCCGCCCCGCATCAGAATGGACGCTTCTGTATTGGAGCCATCACTCACTGATCATACCTGTAACCTGTAACTTCAATAGCAGCCACCTTTGAGATGAGACAATTGAAAATGTCAATGTTAGCTGATCCATTCTGTATAGATACAGCCTCTAAAAAAGTTAGTTAAAAGCACAGGTGAAGTTGCATACTTGCCATTGCATAATTAAATGGTGGTGTGATAACATGTCAGTTAGGCCAAATACCAACTAATGATTTGTTTCTTCACCATTTTTCTGCTCTCCCTCCCAGACCCCTCGATTTCTTTCATTTTAAGTATCTGTCAATTTTGACCCTTGACCAGATATGAATGACCACTCCTCATATTTGTCAGATGGGAACAATTCATTGTAGACCTTCTCTGCACAGTTTCCAAATGCCCACATATCCTTTCATAAACATGGCGACTGAATTGTATATCTTGTTGCGGTAAGGTCTCACCAGCACTTTATAACAGTTTTTGACCAATCCCCTTGCCAATAAAAGGCCAACGTTGACATTAGCCTTCGAAATTATTTGCTACACCTGCTTGCCAACTTTCTTCATTTCATTTACTAGGTTCCTACGTCCCTTTGTACTCTAACATTTTGTAATCTCACTCCTTTTAAATAGTAAATATCTTTTTCAATCTCCTTTCAAAGTTAGATAACCTCACATTTCCCCCAATTTCTTTTCCACCTCACTGGTATGCCTTTGCAAACTCTGGTATTTATCGGATTTGCTGACTCATCTGTTTTTTTTATCATTGGCAAATACGGACAACAGTACGCTTAGACCCTTACACAATTTCTTCGTAATAGATTGTAAAATAGTTGAAGCCCAGTCACTGAATTCTGTAGTTGCAGATTGGCAATCGAAGACAGCCATTGATTCTGACTTGACTTACTGATAGCCAGATTCTTGTTTTATCTGGGAACCTGGTTTAGATAGGACATCTTGGTTGGCATGGAGGAGTAGGCTCCTGAAGAGGCCAGTTTCCTTGCTGCATGACTCCATGCAATAAATCCAGGTCAACTTGGGACTATCTTAAACCCATGCCCCCTATTCAGGACCTCAGTGAATACAGAGGGTGGTGGGCTATATGCCACAAGCAGCCAGAGGAGGTGAATGGGAATAGCTGTAACATGTATTCAATATTTGGGCAGGTTGCATGGATAGGAAAGGTTTAGAGCGATATTGGGCCAAATGCAGCAGGTGGGACTAGTGTAGATGGGGCCTCTTGGTCGGCAATGAAAAAGTTGAGCTGATGGGCCTGATTCGGTGGCTGTGTATTACTCCATGACTATGCGACTACAAAAATCTCCAATCAATCACATTACAGGCAAAAGCTTTAACCCATTTTCCTTAATGAAATTGCTGGGCGATGTCTCCCTTGGCAATGGTAACCAAGCACCAAGTCATAGAGCATTCTGCCTCTCCTGCTGGCTGGCTGCCAAACACTCAGCATGCATAGGTCAGAACAGACTCTATGAATTAGCCACAATAAATCGAAGGGAGTTATTAATTCAACACAGGGGGAGGGGAAAAACGTCCTTCTAGCATTTGGTTGCTGGAAACACCAGCTTGTGAAAAAAATAGTAACGGCTCATGGAAATATCAAAACATTCTTCACCTACATAAGATGCACAAACAGGAAAGGAATTAATGACCAGTTTATAAAGATTTTTTGTTAGTTGCTAAAGTATTTTTGAAAACATCTCTTCTCAACCAGTACTGTTAAGTCTTAGTTTCCTTAATCTTGCCCAAGTCATAGAGCAATACAGCATGGAAACAGGCCCTTCGGTCCACCTGGTCCATGCCAACCAAGTTGGCATATTGAACTAGTATTATTTGCCTGCATTTGGCCCATAGCCCCCGTCAATCCCCTCCTATCCACATATCTGTCCAAATGTCTTTGCTGGGACAGATATATCTGTCCAAAAGTCTCCACTTCTATTGTTCCCTCTGGCCTTTCATTCCCCAGATATGGACTACCCTCCATGTGAAAAGGTTGCCCCTGAGATCCCTCTTAGTACATCTCTCCTCTTATTTTAAGCTAATGCCCTCTGGGACACCAGTTCATATTGCCAAGAAGAAGAACTGGGTGAGATATGTAAAGGAAGGAGTAGGAGACCAGCCCATTACATGCCAGAGGGCAGAGATAACTGGACAAATTGATTCCATGGTCTGCTAGACCACAGTGACCAGATGCTAAGGAGGTAACTTATAACAATGTTCTACAAAAACCCGAACAAACTAACAGGTGCACCACCTCACTTTCTTGCTTCATCTGCCTAGCTTGGGTCCTCTCTTCATTTTTTTAATCCATTAGGGTGGTGAATGTGTAGACCTCATTGCCACAGAAGGCCTATAGGGCCTGTCCCATTTAGGCAATTTTTCAGGCGACTGTCAAGTTGCCGGCAGTCCGCCTGAAAAACCGAAACTGGAACGGCGACTGTCAGAGTCGAACACCCACTTCCTTCACCAGCCCATTATGCAGGTGGGGGACAGGGCAAGCGGGGGGGAGCACTGTCTGAGTGAAATTCCAAGCCAAAGTGATACAGCGATGAACAGGAAGGTTGGCGCTGCAATTAAGACGGCTAGCACAGTGTTCGGATAAGTCCTTTAAAAGGGGGTGTGGTGGGGTGGGGGGGGGAGAGGAGGAAGAAGGGGAGACAACTTTTAAGAAGCCAGAGATACAGGGCTGTGAAGCTCGACGGACATTAGCATTACCGGTCGGTTATTATTGATTCTGAAAACTACTGCTTCTGTTTTTTTTTTCCCCATGAGCCAATGAAGCACCGGCTACAACCTACGAGAACCTTCGACCTCCTGGCAACCCCATTAGGACCTCCTGGCGACCCACCAGTGGCATTTTGAATTCTCGCTACTCTCCATGCGGCTTCATTCTAGCCACCACAAATTTTTCAACATGTTGAAAAATTTGCGGCGACCATAATGAGGCTGTGACTAGTATCCAGAATGTGGGAATTCCTCAAGACCATGAAGGCGACTCCCCGGCAACCACCCGCGAACATGTGGTGACCATGTGGTGACTGCATAGTCTCCTGCAGTCGCTTAAAAAGTCCACTAAGTGGGACAGGCCCATACAGAGCCCAAGTCAATGGATATTTTTAAGGTGGAGATTGATAGATTCTTGATTGGTACAGGTGTCAGGGGTTATGGGGAGAAGTCAGGACAATGGTTGATGGATCAGCCATGATTGAATGGTGGAGTAGATTTGATGGGCCAAATAGCATAATTCTGCTGCTACAACTTGTGAACTTATGAGCCACATCCACCTCTGCCCACTTTCTGCAGGCACCCACTCCCTCCATGACTTACCCCCAAAACCATCCCTCCCTGACCCCAGGCATATTCCCGGCAACCGCAGGAGGTACAACACTGGCGGACATAGTCCATGCTTTTTTTAAATAAGTGGGAACAGAGCAGCAGAGATTGAGGGAAAAAGGGACAATAAAATGTGTACTTTAAACATTGGATTGTATTTTACAAAACAATATGATTCTGGTGAGCTGGAGGCTGTGCTATTTCTGTCAGCTTCTGCCTAGCTTTGTTCTGTATGTTCAATATTGACAGAAGATACTAAAAGGTTTGTTTCACACTTGCTGCAATATTATTTTATTCAATCCCTTCCTTTGTTCCTTTATTATTGCTCCAAACTAGTGCTCATTTTCAAATCAACGTGGATTTCCAATGAGATATCACTGATAGTCGTAATCATATGGCACATAAACAGACCCTTTCGGCCCAACTTGTCCCAGCCGACCAAGATGCCGATCTAAGCTGGTTCCATATCCCTCTAAAACCCTTCTTATCCAGACATCTGTCCAAGTGTCTTTCAAATGCTGATATTAACATCTCATCAAGCCTAAGTCACTATCTAACGCACAGTCAGAGATCTCATCACATCAGGAGATCTCCCCTCCAAAACCTCCAACTTGATAACACCGAACCCCACATTGCCCGCTTCTATCTCTTACCAAAGATCCACAAACAGGACAGTCCTGTGGGCACATTGTTTCTGTCTGCTCTTGTCTCTCTGAATTCAGCTCCGCTTAATTTGACTCAATCTGTCGCCCTTTATACAATACATTCCCACCCACATCCAGGATACCTTGCAAGTCCTCCTCCATTTTGTCAACGTACATTTCCCTGGCTCCACCACCTCATCTTTTCTGTGGAAGTCAAGTTTCCATACACATCCATCCGAAAGTCTTCAAACCCTCTGCTTCTTTTTTTCAACAAAGATCCAACCAGATTCCCTCTTCCAACGCTCTCACCTCCCTTTCAGAATTTGTTCTTACACTATACTGCCGCTCCGTTGATTTATTTGTTTGCCCCAGATCTCAGTATCTGCAGTCTTACGTGAAGATGTGTCTCTCTTCACATTTGAGTCCACTAGCCATATCTTCCCCTCCCCACTTCTTCCCACTTTTTGCAGGGGCTTCCTCCCAAACCATCCCTCCCTGACCTCTGGAATTTCCCCCTACAATTGCAAGAGGTACAACACTTGTTATCTCCTCCCTCACCACCATCCAGAAATATAAACAGCTCTTACAGGTGAGGTAAAGATTCACGTGCACATTGTCTACTGCGTTCAGTGCTCCCAATATGGCCTTCTCTGCAACAGTGAGACCGAGAGCAAACGAGGCAATCGATTTGCAGAACATCTGCACGCTGCCCGCAATGGCCATCTCAAGCTCACAGTTGCATGCACTTACAACCTTCCCATTCCTTCACCAACTTGTCCATCCTAGGCCTCATACACTGCCAGGCTAATGTAAACCAGAAGAATAGCAACTTCTCTTATGCTTGGGTGGTCTACAACCAAATCGCATGAACATTGAATGTTCCTACTTCCAGTAATCCATACCTCCCTCACTCCTTCTGATATCTGTCTGGTCTTCCCATTTGTGCCCTTTCCCATATCTCCAACCCCGCTACCATACCCATTTTCACCCACTTCTTCTTCCTGGTTGCATCCATCTACTACTCACACCTTTCACCCACCAGATTCCCTTTATCTAGTTCCATCTGCCCTTAACCTTGTCCCTAATGGTTTTCTGCTATCAGCTTTCATTCCTAATCAGATTCCAGTACTGATAGTTTTTGTATTCCCATTTATCTCCTAGATCAGCTGCCTCCGCCGCCACCCTCCATTCCCCTCTGGTTCCATTGGCTTTCTTCCTCCCTCAATTAACCTACAAAACCACATGTCCTTGGATGTGGGGGAGCAATCAGAGCACCTGGAGGAAACCCACAAGGTTCCGGGGAAACTCCACACGTACTGCACCCGGGGTCAGGATCAAACCCCGGATATCTGGCTCCGTGCGGCAGCGGCTCTACCAGCAGCTCCACCATCACATCTTCTGGCTCTCGGCTCACCACTCTCTCTCTCTCCACTCTCGGTCCTGATGCTGGGGTCTCGACCCAAAATAAGGTCATAAGTGATTGGAGCAGAATTAGGCCATTCAGCCCATCAGGTCTACTCCGCTATTCAATCATGACCGATCTATCTCTCCTTCCTAACCCCATTCTCCTGCCTTCTCCCCTTAACCCTTGACACCCGTACTAATCAAGAATATATCTATTGATAAATATCCATTGACTTGACCTCCACAGCCATCTGTGGCAAAGAATACCACAGGTTCACCACCCTCTGGTGGTGGCAAATATTGACATAAATTGTTTACCAGAGCAGGGTGGGGAAGGGGGCAGTGGAGAGTGAACAAACACTGCTTAAGACACAAGGATCCTGCTGTTGGCTGCTGCCGTTTACGTAGCCCTGCAGCAGATGACACAGTACAGAAATGCTTTCTGTGCGTTCGCCCTCCACAGAGTCTGTGAATGAATTAAAAATAAACAAAGATAAGCTGAGATATGGGGTTGGGAATAGGGTTGCAGATCGTAAGAATAAATGCAAACACGGAAGATGGAAAGCATCGTGGAACATGATAGTTTCTTGACCCTGTGCAGCCATGGAAATGTCATGGCGAGGAAGGTAAGCAGTCAGTGCTGAATAATGCAGGATGTAAGGTTAGCTGGATAGCTGTGGAGACAGCAACAAATTTGGAATGAGGTTCTTCTGTGTTTCTCTTTGGTTTCCACAGCAAACTGGCCACTGATCTGTAAACTGTTGGCCCTTGCATATCCTGTTAACATGTTGATTGCTCTTGAGATGTTTCGTTGCTCATTGAATCACCTTGAGATTAAGGTTTGTCATTTTCTCAATGATTTGGATGAGAATGTACAAGGCATAGAGTCATAGAGTTATACAACACAGAAACAGACCCTTCGGCCCAACTTGCCCCGCTGACCAAGATGCACCATCGACACCTGCCTCACCTGTCTGCATTTTGGCCCATATCCTTCTAAACCTTTCCTATCCATGTACCTGTCCAAATGTCTTTTAGATGTTGTGATGGTACCTGCCTCAACCACGTCCTCTGGCAGCTCATTCCAACACCACCACCCTTTGTGTGAAAACGTTGCCCCTCAGATTTCTATCGAATCTCTCCCCTCCCACCTTAAACCCATGTCCCCTGGTACTTGAAACCCCCTACTTTGGGTAAAATATTCTGTGCTTTTACCCTATATATTTCCTACATTGTCAATAAGTTTGCATATGACATTAAAATAGATGGTATCTTAGACAGTGAAGAAAGTTATCAAAAATTACAGTGGGATCTTGATAAACTGGGCAAGTGGGCCGAAGAATGGCAAATGGAATTCGATTCAGATAAAGTAGAAGGTTTTGCTGTTTTGGAAGTCACGGTAGGACTTTCACTGTGAATGGTAGAGGTCTACAGATCTTTGTAGAACAGAGGAACATAAGAGTGGAAATACAGTCATTGGCTTGTTGAATTCTAAACCCTTATCCGTACATTTGTCCATATGTTTTTGAAAGTCGTAATTGTATCAATTTCTTTAGCTTCAGATATGGACATACCCTCTAGAATGACCCCCGAGGTCATTCTTAAATCTCTTTCCTCTTACCTGAAGCCTGTTTTCTCTGATTTTAGAATCTTCTAATCTGGGGAAAAGACTGTGTGTTTACTTTATCTATGATGATTGTGTATGCTTCAATATGGTCATATCAGTCAGCATTGGTTCATTTTGGCATCATGATGTCTGACCATTTGAATACATCTCATCCAACCTCATCCCTACTTCTCCATTCTGCTGGCAATTAATTAGTTGAATTGACACACAGGTTTATACATGATTTTTTAAATAATGATACCCTTGGAAAGATCTCTAATTATAACTTAGAACATAACATTGAAATAGCTTTTATTTGTGGAAGGAAATTAAGTTGAAAGTCGAGCTGTAGCTTTTATTTTGCTGTCCTTTCTATTCAAAACTGTGGGTGTTCAGTGTCACAGAACCAAGCTCCTTAATAATTATAGGATTAACCCTTTACGGCCCTGTTCGTCCCTCGACCAGAGACTGGGAGGATGGAGCTGGCGAGGAGCGAGGTGGGTAGGAGAGGGAACTGGGGTCTGGCCTATCGTGCCTTTGAAGGTAGCTGTGGGAGGCATCCCTAGGGAACAAAGGTGGACGTGCAAGGAGAGGGACGTGTGAGGAGAGGTCGATCAGCATGCCCAAGGAAGGCAATGGTTTGGAGGTCCGCAGCAGCCTGGGTCTTGCCTGCAACGGTCACCGCTCATAACAACTAGAGCGTGGAATAGACTTTGGAATCGGAGCCTAAAAACATGCCACCCCTTGCATGCGGGACCAGTGGGGCTATTTCTGTACTCTTTGCCAATCAGGGATGTGCCAGGGTATGACAATACTCTCTACTGGACTGTTTGTAAGAAAAGAATTTCACTGCGTTTGCACTTCACATATGTGGACAATAAAACGCACAATTGAATCATTGAACTATTGCACCAATGGGGTCCTAAAGTAATTTGCATTATATCCTGAAAGAATTAAGTGGTTTACTGAATTTCTCTCCTGCAGACTTTAAATTCCGCAGACAGGAGTAATGAATTATTATTTAGAGACTATGCCAATAACCTGGACTGGGTGAGAATACATAGTTTGTTTATTATGTCAGGTATCCTCCTTGAAAGAAACAAATCCAGGGAAGTGAAGATACATCATAAGCCAATCCTACTACAAGCAACCACAAAATTAAATCAGAGAGTCTAGGGTTACGTCCCCTAGATAGAATGAATAGATAGAACCCAAGGTGGGGGTTGGCTGAAATTACCACAACACAATGGTGATTTATGGAGCAGCACAGAGACCTACATCTCATTCATTGCCTCCATTCGGGGACCTAAGCAGCTCTTCCAGGTGGCACAGTGGTTTACATGCACTGCCTGCCAACTCATCTCTGTATGGGCTCCTCTACATTGGTGAGACCAAATGTGGACTAGGCGACCACTTCACCAAACACAAGCTCTGTTGGGCAGGGCTAGCTGGAAATCCCAGTTGTAAGCCAGTTCAATTCCCCTTCCATTCCCATACCACATCCTTGCCTCCCCCCACTGCCAGAGTGAGGTCACATGCACACTGGCAAGACAGCACCTCCTATTTCACTTGCTGGCCGACAACACAAACAGCACATTTAATTTTCTCCTATTTCAGGTACACCCCTTTCTTCTCATCTACCCTGGTCCTCTCACACACACTTTCTTTTCGCTTCCCATGCTGCCATCATCCAATTTCTTTCCCCTCTCCCTCCAGCTCAGCATCCACCTCCCCATCTGCCAGCCAACCCACCCTTACCTGGATCCCGGGCCGGCCTTAAGCCGATTGGCCCAATTGCTCCCAATTGGGCCCTGCGCCTAAGGGGGCCCCGCGTTAGAATAATCTAAAGACCTTTGTGGTAATTACTCTCGGCTCGGGTAGATCTACCCCGGGTGGAGGGGGGATAAAGGGGTAGACGGGGAGGGGGGTGTGAGTGGTAATGGAGAAGGGGGAGAGGGGGAGGCGGATCGTTCCCTCATGGTCCTGGGGCAGCACCCAACCGTGCCTCCACCCCTCTCTCTCCCCGGGGAGACGCGGTGAACAATACAGGGAGGGCCGGGGGTTGGAGCCACGTTAACAAACCTCGGCCCAGCTCACACCCGTCCACCCGGACCCCGGCATCCGCTCCCATCGCTGGCCCTCTCCCTTCCTTCTCTCCTTCCCTTCCCTCCCTCCCTTCCCTTCCTCTCTCCCACCTCTCCTTCCCTCCCTTCTTCCTCTCACTCTTTCATTTCTCTCTCCTTCCCCTCCCTCCCTTCTTTCTCTCCTTCCCTATCTCCCTTCTTTCTCTACTTCCCTCACTCCTTCTCTCCTTCCTCCCTTCCCCTCCCTCCCTCCTCTCCTTCCCTCCCACATACACACACACACACACACATAATGCACAGACAACTAACACACACACACATACATCAAGCACAGACAACGAACATACACAAAACTAAGACACACACACACAACTAAGTTAGGATGGAGTAGAAGCCCAAAGGGTAGGATGGGGCTGAAGCCCAATAATTTAATGCCTGGACTGGTTTTTTTCGCTAATAGTAATTGGTTTTCCAGGATCTAGTTAATTATTTTTTTGTTTTTCACTTCAAGTCACTAAAACAAGTGGTATTGTAACTATGTACTTTTCAGAGGTGATCTACACAGCTTCAGAATTTCCAAACCAAAGGCAACACAGCTTTAGCATTTCCAAACCAAAGGCAACACAGCTTTAGCATTTTCAAACTATATTTTCAATACATTAAGGGCACTGACAGGTCAGTAAAACCACTCACAGTTTAGTAGACATGTGTTCTGTGTTATTCACAGCTCAGACTGAGAGACGTGACCCTCTCGCTCCCCCATCTTGCAGAGACTGACTGAGGCACTCAACACTTCCGGGTTTTATAGACCCTCCAGAAGGGGCGTGGCCTTCTGGAGAGAGAATCTCAACATTTTTTAAACACTAATAACTCTTTTATTTTTCCATGATGGGAAAAATCCTCTTGTCCTGCACAGCTTCTGAGTAAGATGGCCAAAAATCACAGCCGTAACTGGCGGCGTTTTTTCTAAAATCAATATACAGGAAGTGGTCAAGATCAGACTTTTAGTAATATAGACGTAGCTTAGATCTGTTTGGTCCATTAACTCGCAGGCACTTTATAAGCGCACATTTTGATTAGTTTCCATTCTACCATAGAGATATAAAGTCTATTATAGACTTTATTTGTATTTCTATGATTCTACAGACCTTGGCTGGGGCTCACCAAAATTGTTCCCAATTGGGCCCCGCACCTCCTAAGGCCGACCCTGCCTGGATCCACATGTCGGTTTGTATAAATTGTTTGTATAAACTAGCAGGTGTGGGTAGTGTGCGGGGGATCGCTGGTTGCAGACTGGGTCCACAAATGGGGGGCCGTCGGGGAAAGTGGGGGGTGAAGAATGGGAGAAGGGAGGGAGAGGGGCAGAAGGGAATGTGAGGGGAGGGGGTAGTGGGTAGGGGGAGAAACAGTGGAGCGGGGTGAAGGGAGGAAGAGGGTGGAAGGGAAGAAGGGGGGGAGAGGTGAGGGGAGAAGGGTAGGGGGGAGTGGAGAAGGAGGGATAGGGGCGGGAGGAGGAAGAGGGGTGAGGGGAGAGGGAGAGGTTGAGCTGTCTGGGACTCTATTCCCTGGAGCGCAGGAGAATGAGGGGTGATCTTATAGTGGTGTATAAAATCATGGGAGCTTGATGAGACATCCAAATGTCGCCCCAGGAGTTTGAACATTCCAAACACTTGGGGCGACAGGGAAGCACTGCGCGGTACTGCGTGTCACTGCATGCGTCACCACGCCTCACCACGCGTCACGCCCACGTCACCACGCAACAACCTCTTTTTAGGCTGTCGCCAAGTGGGACAGGCCCTTAACTCTTAACTGCCTCATTCGGTTATTCCATTACTCTAATATTATTTTGCACCTCATGGACTTCGTACTACAATCGTGCATCAGTCTGCTAATCTGCACACACCAGTGTATGTATCATTATTAGTATATATAGGGTGTATTCTACAAGCTTCAGGTGAACAAGGAATTTCATTGCACCCTGGTGTATATGACAATTACAGTACCTAATCTAAGGTAGCAAGAGAATTGGGACAAAATATATCGAGCGAGGTCACAGATCAGCAGAGATCTCACTGAATGATGAAATAGGCTTAACATTGGATAAATGGCCCATTCCTGACCCTAGGCTATAAAAGTGATAGAAAGTAGAATATTAAGTTTGAAGAAGGGTTTTTCCAGGACTCGAGAGTCTGAGCTATAGGGAAAGGTTGAGCTGTCTGGGACTCTATTCCCTGGAGCGCAGGAGAATGAGGGGTGATCTTATAGTGGTGTATAAACTCATGGGAGGAATAGATCAGGTAGATACATACAGTCTCTTGCCCAGAGTAGGGGAATGAAAAAACAAAGAGCATTGGTTTAAGGTGAAGGGGGAAAGATTTTATAGGAATCTGAGGGGTAACTTTTTCACACAAAGGGTGGTGGGTGTATGGAATGAGCTGCCGGAGGAGGCAGTTGAGGAAGGGACTATTGCAATGTTTAAAAAGCAATTAGACAGGTTCATGGGTGGGACAGGATTAGAGGGGAATGGGCCAAACACAGGCAAGTGGGATTGGTGTAGATGGGAAATGGTGGTTGATGTGGGCAAATTGGGCTGAAGGGCCTGTTTCCACACTGTATGACTCTATGACTCGATAAGTGTCTTGACCTGAAAGTCACCTATCCATGTCTTCCAAAGATGCTACCTGGCTCACTAAGTTCCTCCAGCACATTGTTATTTTTTTGGATAGTAAGTTGCTACATTAAATTATAAAACTCATGTCCCCAGCACTTTTTCCTAACTCTCTGTCATCACCTGTTTACAGGGCCTACAGAAAGGGCTGCTTTGGAACAATCAACTTTGGCTGATGGCGTTTCTTATGGTTTTTCTTGTTATTTTAAATCGTATTTAATCCCTCCAGCAAATGTATTCTACTGAAAATCTAAAATGAAATCAAGTAATTTCTAAAACCGATCTGAATTTGAACCTATAACTGTAATCAGTGTAGAGACGGTGTAGAGAGTGGCTCTTAGTTCTCTGAAGTGCACTTCCAATAGTGCAGGATTTGTACCAGCATCACTGATACTTCTGAGACCAACTGCCTTCAAGTCTGAATAATTTGGCAATTTGTGTTTCATGTTGTTTGCCTCATCTACATTTGTACTTGTGCATATAAACACAAAATATATTCTATATGTTAATCTTTTCTCAAGGTATTAATTAACATATAAGTCAAGAAACTTAACAAATGAACAAGGCTGAGATAATGAATTGCATACGAGATAACAATTGGCTTTATATTACAGCATTATTAAAAATAAACATTGAACCTGGAGGATAAATGGCAACACAAAGCATAGATGTTTGTTCATTTATGCTGCATCCTATGAAGATTCTGAAGATACTCTCATGGCAAGCTAATTAATGTGCGTTATACATGAATTCATAAATCTTTTCACTGAAATTACATTGACTCCCCAAAGGCTTCCTGCCATCTACAAGGCATAACTCATCCATATGAAGAAACACTCCCTACTAATCTGGTTGAGAATAGCTCCAAAAGTACTTAACATCAACAAAGCCAAGCCAACAATCTCTACTATCCATCCACAGACGACATGTTCCTTGTAGATGGCAGGAGGCCTTTGTGACTTATACAGCATGGAAACAGGCCCTTCAGCCCAACTTGCCTATGCTAACCATGATGCCCCATCTCCATCTTTCCCACCTACCTGCATTTGGCCCACATGCTTCTAAACCTTTCCTAACCGTGAAACTGTCCAAATGTCTTTTAAATGTTTCTGTTGTACCTGGCACAACCATCTTCACTGGCAGCTCGTTCCATATACCCATGCTTTGTGTGAAAAAGTTGTCCCTCGGGTTCTAATAAATCTTTCGCTTGTCATCTTAAACCTATGTTCTCTGGTTCTTGATTCCTCTACTCTGGGTAAAAGACTGTGCATTTACCCTTTCTATTCTTGCATTTCCCCTATCTGTTCAATGTGATGTGTTGTAACTTATTCATAAAAAATAAATATTTAAAAGCCGCAGAGTTTATTGCAATACATAAAACATTCAGCACTTTGGTGAAGTGATCTGAGTTGCAGTTTAGCAGAACATTAGTGAGAAATATCCCTGCAAAGCATTGTAAGGAAATGATGCTGGGCAAGTTGCAGATTACCATTAGAAATCTATGTATGTCCAATCACAGCATAAATTGTAAGATTAAATGAGAACTTACCAGTTTGAAGTTTGATCTTTATTTTATGAGGAGTTACGTTGAGGGATTACGTGAAGACCCCGCCAGCACGCATGCGCGACATTCTTCAAAGCAGCGGTGTGAAATCACAGATAACAGAAGTTGATGAAATATAGTAAGATAAGAGAACTAGAATACCAGTTGACCTTTACAATAGAGGGTTGGGAGCGGAGGACACATAATCCCTCAACGTAACTCCTCATAAAATAA
This sequence comes from Okamejei kenojei, assembly GCA_035221665.1. Classification (NCBI taxonomy): domain Eukaryota; kingdom Metazoa; phylum Chordata; class Chondrichthyes; order Rajiformes; family Rajidae; genus Okamejei; species Okamejei kenojei. The sequence goes on from CM069138.1 coordinate 58,066,187, forward strand.
AGATCAAACTTCAAACTGGTAAGTTCTCGTTTAATCTTAGTATTTTACTTTGGAGTCACGTGAGTGACTACGTGAAGATTTCAAAGCTCTGTAATTTCATGCCATGGAACGAGTCCATGCTCACACACTGCCATAATGACCAATGGAGGAAGTATGTTAATGTATTCAGACATGAATCAGTTGCTGAAAAACCATGATGCATTTATTAACAAATAATAATAACCTCTAATTTGGGGTAAAATCAAAATACAGAACACAAAATCGTGTCTGCAAATGTCTCAGGTCTGGCAACGGGTTTATTATAAAACCGTTGACTGGTTCTTTCGTTAGACCATCCCACCGTTGCAAGGATGTGGTTCATGGGAACTTCGGCATTCTTGCTGCCGATGTAGCTGCAGCCCTGGTGGAATGAGATTTAAAGACATCAGTGTCACTCCTGCTGCACCTAATACCTGTCTAAGCCATCTTGAAATGGTCTGCACGGTCACTTTTTTATGAAGGCGTTTATGATTTATTAATAAAGCCATTTCCGTGCCGCTTAGGCTTTTGGTGACCTCTAGGTAATGTAATAGATGGGTCACTATACATACACAAAGGTCTATGGGGTATGCCAGGAACTCCAATTTGAGGCCGGACGATCCAGGCCTGTTATGTTTAAGTAACTCAAAAATATAGAAAGTTATTTTATTCTTGGATGTTACCATAGCGTCCAGTCTTAATTTGTGCAGAGACTGGACCCGTTGTGCCATTACTAGTGCCATCAGCATCACCATTTTACATATTAGTTTCGCTAGTGTTAGGGACGTTGCTGGTGCCCAATCCCAAAGCAGGGTTAAGACAATACCAATATCCCAGGTCTGGGAGTACCTTGGCCTGGGGGATTAGAGTTGAAGATACCCTTCATTAGTTTTGATACTAGAGGGTGAGATCCAATCCCGTGGTGTCCTAAACCCTGCCCCAGGTATGATGATAGGGCACTCCTAGCACAGTTGATGGCACTGTAGGCTACACTTGAGCTTCATCAAAGTGTAGGCTCGCCAAGAATTCCAGTACATTCGTTATAGTAGCCATATGGTAAGTGACGTTCGCTCTGTTACAGAATATCTCCCATTTTCTGATATATGAGAGGTATTGTTTCCTGGTGGTCTTTCCGCAAGCTGCCGTGATAGTGTCCATAGTTCGGTCCGATAATCCAATTTCCAGGAGTGGTCTTTTTAGATCCTGCAAATCAACAGATTTATTCTGTCATGGCATGGGTGACTTTGGCCTGTCACAGGATGAACCAATAAACTTGGACGTTTGGAGATGGGCATATATGGTTCTGAGACCATGTCGAGAGCCACAGGAAACTATGGCTGAGTAGGCCAGTCGGGTACTACCAAGATACCCGACGCGGAGTCTTGTTGTATTTTGGTAATGCAAAGGTCCAAATTGTGTGGTTGGGAATGCAGCCACGAGTTTCCCAATCACCCTGACTACTTGTCGAATAGATGGTTGACTGAAGCAAACAAGGCTGTTGCATGCCTCTATTAAGTCTGTTGCTTTGTCCTTTGGAAAGGTCACAGACATGTGAACAGAGTAAATTGTGAACCCCAAGTAGTCCATTTGCATAGAAGGCATTAACTTGCATTTATCTGGATGTATGATAAACCCCAGGTTTTCAAATAAGAGCTTGGTGGCTGAAACAGCCAATTTGGCCAACTCCAGAGTTTTTCCCACAATTAAGATGTCATCCAGATATACCATGACAATATGTTTCTGTTTTCGGAGAAACGCCAGGGCTGGCTTTAATATTTTAGTAAATAGTCTGGGGGCTGATGTTAATCCATTAGGTATTGGGGTTCAAGGCAGGCCGGATCACACCCTTCCTGAAGCAGTTTATTTCAAAATGTGCGTTGCAGAAGAGTCTTGTTGTTCCTCCGTCATGACCTTGTCATCAACTGATCTGGCAAATGCTGTTATACCCGAGGCCCGTAGTTTGAGGATCTTCTGTATCTTGATCTCTTGGGTTCTGATGCCAGCTCCGATGTTTCCCCAGATCGGGTTGTTCACCGCAGGAACATTGAAACACAGTTCTCTGGTGCTAAGTATTTAACAGCTGTGTCATTCATGGCCTGTTCCTGAAGCTGGTTGGTGATGACATAGTTGATGCTCGCTGCCAGCTGCGGCTGTAACGGTTGTCCGTTTTGCGAAGGCATCGCAAATTTGGAGACCATGCCGTGCAGCTCCTGTTGTTCCTGCACCCAGCACGCTGGAAATTTCTTCAGCCAAACCCCCATCTTCAGAGTTAGCCCAGAGGTGACTCCTTGTGCTCCCCTCCAAGGAGAGGGAGACATTTGGGCTGCCCTGTAAATGGTGCTGCCGTGGGTGTCCGAGGAGACCCACGATGACTAGATTCCATTTGTTGGAGTAAGTCACGTTGGAGCAATTGCTCCATCAACCGCTCCATGCGAGATAACCGGCCACTGTCGTTATCCGCAGGGGTTGAGTCTCCCAGCCCGGACCCATCCGAGTCTCCGGGCTTATTCGACTTTCAGGTGGCTTTACCGCCAGTCCGAGGTACACCTACGGGCTGTAGCGGTGCCAAGTCAGGGGCTGCAGATCGCACGGTTAGCAGCCCAGGTGAAAATCGGCCGTTGCTGACTGCCCGCATTCCCGCGGTCCTCCGCAGTCAGTTTTGCTGCTGTCCGTTTGCACTTAGTCTTGGACTTGTCCATTTTGTTTGCTCTGTAAGAAAAATTACACAGAGCGCCCAAAAAAACGACCTCAGAATAGTAAAAACTTACGTGCAGGTCCGTTTTAAACCTACCGCTGGAGGAGCGACGCTCCTCCCGTCTGTCGCTGCGCAATGCGTTGGACGATATTCACCACACATGCGTGCTGGCAGGGTCTTCACGTTGTCACTCACGCCACAACAGATCAACGGTGGATGCGATCTCGCTGGCTCTCCACTCCACTCTGGACCACTTGGACAACAAAAACTCATATGTCAGGCTGTTATTCGTCGATTACAGCTCGGCATTTAATACTATCATCCCCTCCAAGCTGGTTACCAAACTCGCAGAACTGGGTCTCTGCGAATCCCTCTGCAATTGGATCCTCGACTTCCTCATTCACAGACCACAGTCTGTTCGTATTAGTGGAAATGTGTCAGACTCAATAACAATCAGCATGGGAGCACCTCAAGGCTGCGTGCTCAGCCCCCTGCTGTACTCACTCTATACTCATGACTGCGTAGCCGGTCACAGTGCGAACTCCATCATCAAGTTCGCTGACGACAGCACTGTTGTGGGACATTTCACTGATGGGGGATGAGTTGGAGTACAGAAGAGATTTGAGCAACTGTCCATATGGTGCCAGCACAATAACCTGTCCCTCAACACAGAAAAACCAAGGAACTGATTGTGGACTTTGGAAGGAGTAGGATGGGGACCCACAGTCCCGTTTATATCAACGGGTCGATGTTTGAAAGGGTCAAGAGCTTCAAATTCCTGGGCGTGCACATCTCTGAAGATCTTTCTTGGACCGAGAACACAGATGCAATTATTAAGAAAGCTCACCAGCATATTTACTTCCTGAGAAGATTACGGAGAGTCGGTTTGTCAAGGAGGACTCTCTCTAACCTCTACAGGTGCACAGTAAAGAGCCTGCTGACCGGTTGCATCGTGGCTTGGTTCGGCAACTTGAACGCCCTGGAGAGGAAAAAACTACAAAAAGTAGTAAACGTGCCCAGTCCATCATCTGCTCTGACCTTCCTTCCATCGAGAGGATTTACCACAGTCGCTGCCTCAAAAAAGCTGGCAGTATCATCAAGGACCCACACCATCCTGGCCACACACTCATCTCCCTGCTACCTTCAGGTAGAAGGTACAGGAGTCTGAAGACTGCAAAGACCAGGTTCAGGAATAGCTACTTCCCCACAGCCATCAGGCTATTAAACTGACTCGGATAAAACTCTGATAACTAATAACCCATTATCTGTTATTTGCACTTTATTAGTTTATTTATTCATGTGTGTATATATTTATGTATGGTATATGGACACACTGATCTGTTTTGTAGTAAATATAACCATATAACCATATAACCATATAACAATTACAGCACGGAGACAGGCCCTCTCGGCCCTTCCAGTCCGTGCCGACCATTTGTTTTCCCCTAGTCCCATCTACCTGCACTCAGACCATACCCCTCCATTCCCTTCAAAATGCCTTCTATGTTCTGTGTGCTGATGCAAAGCAAGAATTTCATTGTCCTATCAGGGACACATGACAATAAACACACTTGAACTTCAACTTGAACTTGACTCCGAAGTAAAATAGATTCAAAATCTTTACATTTAAAAAAGTATCAAACCGTCTACCACTTAGAGTCATAGAGTGATACATTGTGGAAACAGGCGCTTTGGCCCAACTTGCCCACACTGAACATGTCCCATCTACACTAGTCCCACCTGCCTGTGTTTGGCCCTGATCCCTCTAAACCTGTCCTATCCATGTACCATTTAAGAAAGAACTGCAGATGCTGGTAAAATCAGATAGACATAAAATGCTGGAGTAACTCAGCTGGTGAGGCAGTATCTATGGAGAGAAGGAATTGGCGACGTTTCGGGTGGAGACCCTTCTTCAGACTGATGACAGGGGAGGGACAAAGATAGAATGTAGGCGGAGACAACAAGACTGGTTGGAGCACTGGGAAGGGGGAGGGGATGGAGAGAGAAAGCAAGGGCCATCTTAAACTTGTGATAGTCCCTGCCTTAACTACCTCCTCCGACAGCTCGTTCTATACACCCACCACCCTTTGCGTGAAAAGGTTACCCATCAGATTCCTATAACATCTTTCCCCATTCACCTTAAACCTACAGTATGTCCTCTGGCTCTCAATTCCCTACTCTGGGCCAGTAAATCAATGTGTCCACCTGATCTATTCCTCTAATGATTTTATAACCTACCTCTCTTATTCATTCAGCTATCTTGTTTCCTGACGACAGGCACCAGATTAATTGTTAGCCATTTTGATTAGTTTATTTAAGTTTAGTTTAGTTTAGTTTAGAGACACAGCATGGAATCAGGTCCTTCAGCCCACCAGCGATCACCCGCACACGTGAGCTTTATGTTATCTCACTTTCACATCCTTCACACTAGGGGCAATTTACAAAATCCAACCTACAAACCTGCACACCTTTGAGATGTGGGAGGAAACTGAATGGACAGCACCCGAGGATCGATCCTTTATCTTGTATCTGTACACTGTGGATGGCTTGATTGTAATCACGTATAGTCCTTCCGCTGACTGGACAGCACGCAACAAAAGCTTTCTACAGTACCTTGGTACGTGGCAATGAACTAAGCTCAATTAAACTAACTGGACGCTCATCCCACCCCTGATGCAAGTATGTACCCACCAATTGAAGCCTTCAGCAAGTCCTGCATGGATCGATTGGAGAGGCACACAAACAGGCCCAAGATCAAGAGACCAAGAGTCCCTGCAAATCCCCGTAACCCAGGAAATTTGTGTGAATTCTAGGAAACTCCGATTTGGAAATGCTCATCAGGTTTAGAATTTACCCTCTGGTCCCTCTTAACTGGTAAAGGTGAACCGTTACCACTGCGTTTTAATTTCCTGCTCGGCCTAGCAAGGCAACAGTTGAGCGGAGTTGCAAAAGGGCTAACTGAGTAGACTGGCATCGAGTCCTGGGCTGTTGATCTAAAGTGACGATGTTGAATCGCCAAGGGCAATGTAAACGCAGTCAGCAAATAAAGTTGGAATCAAAATCAGTGATGGCTGTTGTGAAACTGCTGGATTGTTGTAAAAACCTAAATGTTTCACCGATATTCTTCAGGGAAGGAAACCTTCCATCCTTCGCTCACTGGCCCATAAGTGAAACCAGACCCAACAAGGTGGTTGAAAACATAGCCAGTAAGTGGTGAACATGCTCACCTTGCTGGTGATGTCCACATCTTATTATTGAGGATACCTGAGTTCAACCTTTTGTTGGTACATAATTTAAGCAGTGTTATTCAATGGGCAGGTCTATTTTGCACAATATGCTTTCATCCAGTGGTCCATATCGCAGCAGAAAAATAAAACAAACTGCTGGAGAAACTCAGGAGGTCAGTCAGCATTTGTGGATGGGAATGGAAACACGATGCTTCGCGTCGGGACATTTCCCTCCCCACTGAATTCCAACAGCAGTTCCGAACAAAAATACTGGAGTAACTCAATGGGTACTCCGGCACTTTGTGTTCTATGCAAGATTCCTGCATCTGTAGTTTCTTTTTTTTTTTAAATATATATTTTTTATTAGAGTATGTAGACAGTGATTTAGCAAACATATGTTATGATAGCAATATTTCATGTTCAACGGACATACATTATTAATATTGTCAAGTGTATCATTTTGACTCTAATAATTTTTTTTTATAAAGAGAGAAAAACAGTAAGAAAAATAAAATGAAAATCAACGTCAAAAAAGAAAATCATAAAGAATGGAATAATTTACTATTAATACATCATAGGAGATAAGATCAAGGAATATAAAATATAACTTTTCATCTATTCCTAAGTCCAAGTTTCAGTTAGGGTTCCCTGCCGAACCGATCTACCCTTTTAAGTAATCAATGAAAGAAGATCATATTCTAACGAAAACTTCTTGTTTGTCCATTAAGGCAAATCTGATTCTTTCCAGGTGTAGGGTCTCCGACATTTCCGTAATCCACATTTTAGTTGTGGGGGATATAGGGCCCTTCCAAAATTTTAATATTAGTTTCTTCCCAATTATTATACTGTAATCTAGGAAATTTCTTTGATTTGTTGTAAGAGTTAAACTTTGTTTTGATGTTCCAAGTATTATTAATTTTGGGTCCGGATCCAGTTTAGTATTAATAACTTCAGAAGTTATTCTAAAAATCTCAGTCCAGAAATTCTTAATTTTTATACAATTTGCAAAAGTATGTGTTAAATTAGCCTCTGGATGTTGACATTTATCGCAGGTAGAGGATATCTGTGGAAAGATTCTATTTAATTTAACTTTGGAGTAATGTAATCTATGTTATACTTTAAATTTTTATTAGAGCATGTCTGGAGTTTAGCGAGCATTGATGTATATATTGTAAACTTTTGTCCCATATATCTTTCGTTATGGATTGATTTATTTCATTTTCCCAAGTATGTCTATAGGATTCCATCAATGGTATCTCGCTATCTAAAAGGGTATTGTAAATATAAGTTGTTAATTTTTCTGTATTAGGATGCTTATTCAGGCATTCATCAAGGATTTCTGGTTCCCTATTCCTATAATCTTGTGTATTTGACCTAACATAATCTCTGAGTTGTAGATATCGAAAAAAAATTATTTGATTGTAATCCATAAATCTGTTGCAATTCCTGAAATGAGAGATAAGCGCCTTTCTTATAAAGGTGTTCCATCCTTTTGATTCCATAGTTTTTCCATTGTATAAAGCCTTTATCCAGCATGGAAGGTTTGAATAAGGGATTGTTTACAATAGGGAGACAGAGTGGTATATTATCCAGTTTTAAAGCCTTTTAAGTTGTTTCCAGATTCGTGTACCACTATATATTATAGGGTTTTCCCCATAAGTTTTTTTGTGCAATTTTTTTGGTGCAAATATAATCGAACCGATTTCAAAAGGTGGACAATCCTCCTTTTCCATCCTTAACCATTCTGGTTGTTGATCCATTTCTTCCAGCCAAAAATTCATGTTTTTAATATAAACTGCCCAAAAATAAAACAAAAAATTTGGTAGAGCTAAATCTCCATTAATCTTTGATTTACATAAATGTTTTTTATTTATTCTATGATTCTTGTAATCCCAGATGAAACTTGTAACAGTAGAGTCTACTTTTTAAAAAAAAGATTTCGGAATATATATCGGGATTGACTGAAATAGGTACAATAATTGCGGCAGAAAAATCATTTTTATAGCATTAATTCTACCGAACATCGAAATAGGAAGTGTTTTCCAGTATTGAATATTCTTATTTAGTTTATTCAGTAAAGGTGGGAAATTTGATTTAAATAAAGAACTATACACCTTAGTTACATAAATACCTAGATATTTAAATTTTTCTTCAATTATTTTAAAAGGTGATTGTTGTAGTATATGTAAATTGTGATCCGTTATTGACATGATTTCGCTTATATTCCAATTAATTCTATATCCTGAGAACTGACCGAATTGAGTTATTAGATTTAATAAATTTGGAATACTAATTTCCGGCTTTGCAATATATATTAGTACATCATCTGCATATAGAGAAATTTTATTCATTGTATCTTTAGTATTGTACCCGTGTATTTCTGGATTAGATCTGACATTTTCTGCGAGTGGTTCAATTGCTAAAGCGAATAATAATGGAGATAACGAACATCCTTGTCTACAGCCTCTGGAAAGATTAAATTTAGTTGATAACATTTGATTTGTTAGTATTCTAGCTGTTGGGTTAGAATATAATAATTTAACCCATGCACAGTACTTCTCTCCCAATTGAAAATTTTCCATCACTGAAAATAAATATGGCCATTCTACTTGATCAAAGGCTTTTTCAGCATCTAGCGATATAATTGCTAGGTCTGCATTAGCAATTCTGTTTGCTTATATAATATTAAACAATCGTCTAAGATTATAAAATTAATGATGTTTTGGGATAAAACCTGTTTGATCAGAGTGTATTAATTTGTTAATTACTAGGCTCAATCTATTAGATAGGATTTTAGCTAATATTTTCTGATCAGTATTTAATAGAGCTATTGCTCTATATGAGGCCGGGTCTTCTAGATCCTTATCAGTTTTAGGTATAAGTATTATTGTAGATTCATTTAAAGTTTCTGGGAGTTGCTGTTGAGTGTAAACTTGTTTATACAGTGTTTGTAAGCATGGAGAAATCAGATCATAAATTTTTTTATAGAATTCAGAACTTAGGCCATCAGGGCCGGCGGCCTTTCAATTTTTTAAAGATCTAATTGACTTCAATATCTTTGGTCGTTATTTCAGCTCCTAATAATTCTTGTTCTTGCAGATCTAAGCCTTTAAGGTTACATTTCTGTAAAAATGCTTCCATTCCTATTGATTGTTGTAAATAAGCAAATCACAAACTCTTAAAGTGTGCAACATCTTTTAATGATAGCACAAGTAATTACATACATCCTCAAGCACTGGCTACATTCTTCTACTGAACTGTACCCAGGAAGGGGAAGGCGTTATAATTGATGTTAACTAGGCGGGGTTAATGATACTGAGGTAACTATATTATTGGTTGTATATAAACCATCTACAATTGTTGTGTCACTTTAGTTGAGTAAAGATCTTGATAGTATTGTAAAAATCTGTCATTAATATCTTTGGGGAGTGTTAGTATTTTTCCCTTTTCTGATCTAATCTTATGAATCATTTTTTCCCCATCCAGTTAACGAAGCTGGCGTGCCAATAATTTATGTGGTTTATCACCAAATTCAAAATTTAATTGTTTTGTATGTTGATAAAGTTTTATTATTTGGTCAGAGTATATTTTATTTAACTTATATTTCAGTGCAGCTATTTTATTATGTTTTGCCGATGAAGGTGCTCTTGCATTTTCTATGTCTAATTGGCTTATTTCCATTTCCAATGTCTGTTGTTTAGCTCTATTCTCTTTATTAAGAAATGCCTGAGAGGAGATTAATACCCCTCGTGTAATTGCTTTGAATGTTTCCCAGAGAAGGGAAGCAGAGATTTTGGGTTGGTCATTGACCTCGAAGAACATATTAATCGGTTTTACAAGATATTCACAACATACCTGTTCTTTTAAGATTTGAGGATTAAATCTCCATTGTGTCTGTTTCTTGTCCATTCCATTTAGTTTAATCATAAACGTTAATGGGGCATGATCCGCAATTATAATATGATATTGTGATTTATAAGTAAATGGAATTAGTTTAGAGTCTACTAAGAAATAATCTATCCTTGAATATGTTTTATGCACAGATGAGTAAAATGAGTATTCTCTTCCGGATGAGTTTTCAATTCTCCAGATATCCTTAATATTGGTATTGTTTATATATGAGTTTAAAAATTCACTTGACAGAGATATTGACTTTCTTTGAGTTGATGATCTATCTAAATATGAATCCAGTGTACAATTTAAATCTCCACCAATTATTAAATTATTTTGTGTGCATTCCGGAATAATATTCAGTATTCTCTTGAAAAACCGTGGACTATCAAAATTTGGTCCATATATATTAAGGAGAGTCACTTTTTTGAGTATAATTCACCTACTACTATGATATATCTACCATCAGTATCTTCTGTAGTTGATATATGTTTAAAAGGTATACCTTTACGGATTAGAATTGCAACCCCTTTAGATTTATGTGTGAATGAGGAATGATACGTTTGGGCAATCCATTTTGTTTTCAAACTGTATTGCGCTTCCTTTTTAAGGTGAGTCTCTTGGAGGAAAATTATGTCTGTTTTGAGCGATTTTAGGTGAGTTAATACTTTGCCTCTCTTAATGGGTTCATTAATTCCCTTAACATTCCAACTGCAAAATGTAATTCCTTCACCCCCAGTGTTCACTTTTACATCTCGCATCATGATTAGGGTGGTCTATAATGGAGTAGATGATTCAGCACGTTAAACCATACCTTACACCTGGATCTCAGATAGATGAATTTTAGATCTTGTAGGTTTTCTTCTCGGTCATATCTCCATAAATAACAATTATAATTCTATTCTAAATAAAGATTATACTGATTATAACATATTACAACATAGAAAAGATAAGTGATTATTATATTAGTGAAGTGTGAAAGAAAGAAAAATACTACTATGGTTAATGTAGTTAGTGATAGCCACCCTAATGTGGCTAGGCCTCTAAAGACTTCCGTAGCTTTTGGTAAAAAAAAAATGTTACTAGCTCCGTTCTTTCCTTGAAGGAAAATTTTTAAATTCAGTAAAGAAAGGGGGGGGGGGGGGGGAATAATGGATATATTCCGATAATGGAATAATTATTAATCTCAAAGTAAATAAAATATTAGTTTCATATAACTAAAGTATTAGTCCATGATTAGTCAAAATAGTATCAAATATCTTGGATTAAACCTTCATCTATTTTAATCATCTTATGATTCATCCTTTTAACTAATTCTGAATTAATCCAATTAACTATAATTGATGATGATTAATTATTATGATTAATAATGGTTAGTAATAGTTAGTACAATAATATAAAATATTATATTACGATGATCAATTTCATTCTAAATTCATAACAATCCTTAAGTATAGTAATTTAAAGTTCAGTTTCTTCTCAGTAAAGTACCGAATCCAACATCATCACGTATATTTAGTATTAAGTATTAATCCTCATTGTCCTCTTTTTCACTCTCGTCCTCGCTAATTTCAATCTTTTCAGTGGCCTCAATCTTCTTTGCAAATTTAAAAGCCTCTGTATGGTTAGTGAAAAAGTATCCTTTGTGGTCGTAGGTGATTCTCAATGTTGCAGGGTACATCAGTCCATATCTCAGGTTATTTATGTTCTTAAGTATTCTTCTTGTGTCTGTAAACAATGCTCTTTTCTTGGCAACCTCTGTCGGGTAGTCTCGAAATATGCTGATCTTGTCTCCTTCAAAATCAAGATTTCTGCTGCGAACAATTTTCTTCATCATGTCATCCAAGACATGGTCATATTGCACCCTCACTAACAGTTGTCTTGGAGGGTTGTCCGCCCCTGGACGGCGTCTCAGTGCTCTGTGTGCCCGAGCAAGTAAAGGTGCTTGATCCAGATTTAAAACTTTCTTCAGTAGATCTGCAGCAAATTCACGGGGGTCATGGTTCCCTTCCATCCCGGACACCAATAATTCTTAGATTCTAGCGTCTCTGTCATCCCTCCAAGTCAATGCATTTTTCGGTGATTTTATGCAATAAGTCCGATAAACGCTTGTTCTCGGAGAATAGCTTGCTTGTAGTTTCAGAGCATGTTTCAGCGATTCCCTCTAGTTCGATTATGGATTGTTGTTGTTGTTCTAGTGCCTGAGAGATGGGGTCCAGCTTCGAATTAAATACTGATTCCATCAGATTTAGTTGAACATTTACCTCATCAATCTTTTTATTTAGATTTTCTTCCATGATCATCTTCCAGGAATCCAATTGTTTCTGTACGATAGCAACAATATCTTTCTTAATTTCTTCTTTAATTTCTTCTTTAATTTCTTTTTTAAAAGTTTTCAACTCATCTTTAAAATCATTTTTGAGTTTTTTAAATTCTGCCATTATTTTTGAAATTTCTGAGGCGAGGAAACTTCTTAGTTCTTCCACATCTGACTTTTTTTCTCTTGAGATCTCTTCTTGGGACGCTGTTAAACCTGAGGTCGAGGCTTCGGTTGGGCCTACTTCCCTGGCCCTACTGATTTTTTTCGATTTGGTGGGGGGGGGGGGGGTTACGTTGTGGAAACATACCGTCGGTTTCATCGCGCGCCTGATGACGTCACAGGCTTGCTGCAGTCAGTCGGTTGCGATGTTGAGCAGGTAAGTCCCGATTTTTCCCCCGTTTTTTTCAGCTAAATGGCGCGAGTCTGCCTACTCCATAGCGCCACCGGAAGTCTGCATCTGTAGTTTCTTATGTCTTCATCCTCCAATCGTTTGTTTTTTTTACTCAAGAATCCGGCATAGGCAAATTCCTGTGTCTCCTATATCCAGTAGATGACTCAAGTTGAACCTAATTTTTAGAAAGCCCATCATTTTAAATAAGAGGTGAACATGGTGTGATTTTCAGCTTGTTTTTAAAAAAGAGTCAAAATAAACTTTATTCAGGATTTTAAAAATGTACAAAATACAAACTGTGCAAAATTCCGCTGACACTCTCTGTGGCTATACATACATTCATCAGCGTTATATTTGGTAGCTTCCCCCAAAACTATAATTATACCCAGCACCCTTGCCACTCATGTGGCCCCTGGGGTGATATCCCTTTCGTTCCAATGCTGGACATTGGTGGACAGGTTGTGGTGGGGATGCCCCTCAAACAAGGGAAGTGATTTTCAGCTTGATGTCTGTTTCCTGCTCTGTCCAAAATTTTTTTCTGTGGAGTCCTTCTCTTGTCCTAAGCTACTAGACCTTAAATAAACAATACGTTACCATCCAGACGCAATCAAATCCACTGTTCAGATACTCACTGCTTCAGGAAGGAGCTCCACGTCCCCAGCAAGAGCTCAGGCCATCAATAATTTTGTAAAATGTTGTTAAAATTGTGCCATTCCAGTTCCCGAGAAGAAAAATAATCCTTTCTTAAGCTTGGGGCATCCCAAAGCACTTACCAGCCCTGGATACTTACAAAGTATATGCAGGAAGCTTTTAGAACAGCGATGAAATAATTAATCAGCTTGTCCACTTTACACATCATCAGAAGTATAATGATTGACTGGGGCACAGGGTTAAAATCTTCAGCTTTTATTCCAGCAGTAGAATGCAAACACTTGTATTGACCTGAGGGGGAGGACAGGGTGAAAGGCAGTATTGTTATCTGCTGTTCTCCCTCAGTATCCCTCTCAAGTGCCTGCTTATGTACTTAAATATCTCTGGAGTGGGGCCTAAAACCACGAGCTTGTGATTCAGAGCTGAGAGTGGTACTCCTGAGGAGAGAATTACAACTGGGTCTGGAAGAGCTTTGGGCAGCATGCTTAGTTTAGTTTAGTTTAGAGATACAGCATGGAAACAGGCCCTTTGGCCTACCAAGTCTGTGCTGAACAACAATCACTCATACACCAGTTCTATCCTACAGATTAGGGACAATTTGTTTTTACAGAATACAATTAACCTGCAAACCTGCACGTCGTTGGAATGTGGGAAGAAACCGGAGCACCCGGAGAACCCACGCGGTTATAGGGAGAACTTGTTAACGCCGTACAGATAGCACCGGTAGTCAGGATCGAACCTGGGTCTCCGACGCCGTAAGGCAACAACTCTGCGCCGCTGTGCCAAAAGATGCAGTAGCTGAGTGGACAAGTCAATAAACCAATGGCCAGAGTCTGGCATCATTAATCCAGAAACATGAGTTTAGTTTAGTTTAGTGATACCGTAAGGGAAGGGGATTCAGTAGGTGTAGTGTGTGGGGAGGAGCAGGAATACAACCTGTTCACACTAATTCTATGCTATCCCACTTTCTCATCACTCCTTACACACTAGAGGTTTTGTTTTAAACAGAGGTCAAATTAACCTACAAACCTACACATCTTTGGGATGTGGGAGGAAACCGGAGCACCCGGAGGAAACCCACGCGGTCACTGGGAGAACATGCAAACTCCACACCTGAAGTCGGGATGGAAGCCAGGTGTGTGGCGCCACCGGTTGTATCCCACTTCGGCCTTCCTGGTCCACGCCAACCATTAATCATTCATTCATACTAGATCTATGCTATCCCACTTTCTCATCCACGCCCAACATACTAAGGGCAATTCACTGAGGCCAATTAACCGTAACCCGCACGTCTTTGGGATGTGTGAGGTAACCCATGCGGTCACAGGGAGAACCTGCAAACTCCATACAGGCAGCACCCGAGATCAGGTTTGAACCCGGGTCTCTGGTGCTGATGATGCAGCAGCTCTACCTACTGTGCCACTGTGCAGCTGGAGGACGTCAGCAGGTCAGGCAGCATCTCTTTGGCTTCCTATCTACTCTGGTCCTCTTGCAAACATCCTCTAAAGATTCTATCCCCTACTCCCAATTCCTCCATCTACGCCGCGTCTGTGCCCAGGAAGAGATTTTCCATTCCAGGGCAGATGCCCTCATTCTTTAGGAAACGAGGATTCCCCTCTTCCATTATAGATGAAGCCCTCTAGTCTCCTCGATATCCCGCAGCCCTTACTTCCCCTCCCCCCATTCGTAACATGGACTGAGTCCCATACAGCATATAATCATATCAGCATATCAGCCGTCGCATACAGCATATAATCCTCCAACATTTTCGCCACCTCCAACGGGATCCCACTACTGGCCACATCTTCCCATATCCACCCCTTTCTGCTTTCCACAGAGATCATTCCCTCCAAAACTCCCTGGTCAATTCGTCCCTTCCAACCCAAACCGCCCCTTCCCAGGTACTTGCCCTTGCAACCGCAGGAGGTGCAACTTTACCTCTTTACCTCCTCCATCGACTCCATCCAATGACCCAAACAGTCTTTCCAGGTGAGGTAGAGGTTCACCTGCACCTCCTCCAACCTCATCTACTGCATCCGCTGTTCCAGGTGTCAACTTCTCTACATCGGCGAGACCAAACGCAGGTTAGGCGATTGTTTCACTGAACACCTCCGCTCAATCCGTCTTAACCTACCTGATCTCCAGGTGGCTTAGCACTTCAACTCCCCCGCCCATTCCCAATCTGACCTTTCTAGTCCTGGGCCTCCTCCATTGTCAGAGTGAGGCCCAGCACAAATTGGAGGAAGAGCACCTCATATTTCGCTTGGGTAGTTTACACCCCAGCAGTATGAACATTGACTTCTCTAATTTCAGATAGCCCTTGCTTTCTCCCTCCATCCCTTTCCACTTTCCCAGTTCTTCCACTAGTCTTACTGTCTCCGACTACATTCTATCATTGTCCTGCCCCCTCCCCTGACATCAGTCTGGAGAAGGGTCTTGACCCGAAATGTCGCCCATACCTTCTTTCCAGATATGCTGCCTCACCCGCTGAGTTACTCCAGCATTTTGTGTCTACCTTCAATTTAAACCAGCATCTGCAGTTCTTTCTTACACATATCCTGTTTCTGCGACAGATTTCAACAACTGCCTTCTCTTGTGTCTCCATCTTCACCAGGTTGTAAGGAGAAAGTTCAATCTATTAGGGACCAATACCTTCTTTTGTTTCAGAATAATATCTGCATCTACTTGGAAACATCTAACTTCAGTTTCACTCTACATATGAGAGTGTTTAGATTTTGTGGCATACAACAATCCACCATGCATTAGGGCATAAATCACCACGCTTTAGTGATTTATGCTCTCATCATAATGGGCCTCTTAACCTCAGAAGTCATTAAAAGTGGCAATAATCAATTAGTTCAAACTATTTGAACTCAAAAAGCTTCATCTGTAGATGATGTACCAAAGTCACAACTTTCTTGTTTCTCATTAATGTAGCCAGCAATTTTTTTTCTGTCCAACTTCGTAACTTGCTTGGCATTCTGATCTGTCAATAATATCTATTCCTCAGCAATAACCATTTTAATCAAACTCTTCATTGTTGCAGAGACAGTAAGTGTAACATTTTCAGACTTTGGTTGCAGATAGTTGAACTACATGAACCTATAGGTGCACAGGTTGAGTGTACGTCCCACTCCAAAGACTAAGAAGAGTCTTAGGGTCATGCAGCATGGAAACAGGCCCTTTGGCCCAACTCGTTCATAACAACTAAGATGCCCATTCGAGCTCCTCCCATTTGGCTGTGTTTTATACATATCCCTCTCAGCCTTTCCTCATCGTGTACCTGAGATACAGCATGGAAACAGGCCCTTCGGCGCTGACCAGAGATCACCCCGTACAAAAACACTATCCTACCAAAACTAATTAACCTACAAACCTGTACATCTTTGGAATGTGGAAGGAAACCGGAGCACCTGGAGAAAAGCCACACAGTCACAGGGAGAATGTGCAAAGTCCGTACAGACAGCAACTGTGGTTAGGATCGAACAAGGGTCTCTGGCAGCAACTCTACTGCTGCACCATTGTGCCACCCTTTTTATTTATTTTTGTTTTTTATATTTTTTTTATGTTGAACTTCTGAACAAAAAAATCACATTGTGACTAGTGGCATAGTTTCCAGGAAAAATAATGATTGTTAAAGAAATCAACCAGGAGTCATTGGCCATTGTTTGACCTAGTGCCTGTAAATAGTGATCGGTGAATGAAATCAATAGAAATTCAGTATTGCAGGTCTGTCTGGCAACCACTATTTGTCCCCAAGCTGTTAATCACGATGTACTTGAAATGCTTGATTGTAAAACCTTCCGCATGAATGATCAAGTGTAGAATCACCGCAGAAGATTTAACATATTGTTGCTGAGCTGGGTCTTTGAAAAGCTCTCTAATGAGACCTACTTTCCTATTCTTCCCCAGAGACTAATTTTTTTCTTATCAAGTGTGTATCAAATTATTTTTAAACAATACTGTTGAATTCACATCTACCAGCCTTTCAGGGAGAACACAACAGAATAAGACAAAATGCTGGAGTAACTCAGCGGGACAGGCAGCATCTCTGGAGAGAAGGAATGGGTGACGTTTCGGGTCGAGAACCTTCTTCAGACCCGAAACTGTTGGCTCTGCCACAGTGCATCCCTCTCATTGATGCAGCAGTAATGAAGATCCCAACTCCTGATTACGTGTAGGATCTGATTGGGAAGGAGAGCAGTAAAGACCTAGTTACTTTAGCGATTCTACCAAGAAATAAATTTCAATCATGAACCTAAATCCAAATGAATAATTAATTTCACTCATTTCAGATTGTGCCGTCTGAAATTATAGTGCCTGTATGGGGAACCTACTGCCTCGAATGGAGGGAATAGCCAACAATGGCCAACAAATAATCTTAGCCATTAGGGGATAAAATCAGCGAGCATGTAGAAATCTGCAACCATAACCTCTGAAAGGCCGTGGATGTTTAGACAAATAGAAATTTCAGACTCAGCTAGACTTTGCTGGGGAATTAAGTCAAGCAACAGGGAACAAAGATAGTATAGTTAATTGAGTAGCAAATTGACCATAATCGAACGGAATGTCGGGCCCCTGGAGCTGAATAGTTTGCTCTCATCCATAGTATTCCTTTGTAATTATTTTTAAAATTTCATGGGAAATTGGACTGATGAAGGTCCCTTCACCCCGCCACTGCGTATAAGTTCAGGTTTAGGGTTATTATTGCCATGCAATCCAAATAGATCTTACAATCAAGCCAAACTCACAAACAATAGATCAAGCAAAGGCGGGAAAGTACAGAGTGCAGAATATAGTTCTCAGGAATGGAGCAAAGTCAAATGTCCACAATGGGGTGGAGGTGAATCAGATAACACCCTAGCTTATAGAAGGACCATTCAGAAGCCTGATAACAGAGGGGAAAACGCTGTTCCTGTGTCAGATGGTGCCACTTTCAAGCTTCTGTATCCTGCTGGATGAGAGCAGGGAGAAGAAGGAATGACCGGGATGGGACGAGTCATTGATAATGTTGGCTGCTTTTCTGAGACAGCGTGAAGTGTGGCTGGAGTCAATGGTGGTGAGTCTGGTCAGGGTGATGGACTGGGTTACATCTCCAACTTTCTGCAATTTCTTGCTGACTTGGGCAGACCTGCTCCCAAACTAAGCTGTGATGCGACATGAGAGTGGGCTTTGCATGGTGCATCTGTAGAAGTCTGTAAGAGTCATTGGAGACATGCTGAATTTCCTCAGTGTCCTCATAAAGTATAGGCATTGGTGTGCCTTCTTGGTAGTCGCATCAACGTGGTTGGTCCATGAAAGACCATTGGTACTATTAATGCTTTGGAACTTGAAGTTATCAAGTATTTCTACCTCTACTCCATTGATGCTGATTGTGTTATGTACTCCGCTTCCTGAAGTCAATAACTAGTAGCTCCTTTGCCTTGTTGACATTGAGGGAGAGGCTATTGTCCTGACACCATGTCACTAGCTTCTCTATCTCCTACCTGTTGTCCATCTCATTGTTCGGGATCCATCCCATCAGAGTGGTGTCATTTGCAAACCTGGTCTTTTAGTTGAAGATAGACACAAAATGTTGAAGTAATTCAGCGGGACAGGCGGCATCTCTGGAGAGAAGGAATGTGTGACATTTTGGGTCTAGACCCTTCTTCAAACTGAGGTCAGGAGAGAGGGATACATAGATAAAGAAGTGTAAGGTGTGAAACCAGGACAAAGGGGATGTAGATCAAGAAAAATGTAGAATTAATCATTGTTAGCTGGGAGAAGGTAACAACAAAGCAAACAGATAAAATGTAGGAGACAGTCAGTCTGGTTGGTGAACAGGGAAGGGGGAGGGATGGAGAGAGAAGGGAAGTAAGGGTTACTTGAAGTTTGAGAAGTCAATTTTCATACCGCTGGTGCGTCAGCTACCCAAGTGAAATATGAGGTGCTGTTCCTCCAATTTGCGTTGGGCCTCACGCTGACAATGGAGGGGGCCCAGGACGGAAAGGTCAGTGTGGGAATAGGAGGGGTAGTTAAAGTGTTTAGCAACCGGGAGATCAGGTAGATCAGGTAGATTTAGGCGGAATGAGCGGAGGTGTTCAGCGAAACGATCGCCGAGTCTGCGCTTGGTCTCGCCGATATGCAGGAGTCCACACCTGTAACAGCAGATACAGTAGATGAGGTTGGAAGAGGTACAAGTTTGAGTTTTAGTTTTAAAGATACAGAATTAATACAGGCCCTTCACTCACCGAGTCCATGCTGATCATCGATCACCCATTCACACCTGTTCTTTGTTTTCCCACTCCCCATCCACTCCCTACACACGAGCGGCAATTTTTCAGACGTTAATTAACCTACGAACCTGCACGTTTGTGGGATGTGAGAGGAAACCGGAGCACGCTGAGGAAACCCACGTGGTCACAGGGTTCACGTGCAAATTCTGCAAAGAACAGCACCCAATGTCAGGTTCGAACCTGGGTCTCTGGCGCTGTGAAGCAGTTCTATCAGCTGCGCCACTGTGCCACCCATATTATTCTCACACAATGTGCTCAATATCTTCCTGTGCTGTAAGATTAAATGAAGAGCCAAGGAAAAAATTGTGTTAGCCAAAAAAAAAGTAACACATAATATAATTCTCCAGAAATAACACCCTTAATCTGTCATTAATTAGGCAGATCTTTTGTCAGCAATTTATTTTTACTGCTTGTGGACAATTTACCAGAAACACTTGCAAGTCTTTACCCTTTTACCACTGATGACCAAGTAATTCATGCTCCAAATTATTCATCAGTGGAAATATAAGCCTTGAGGTGATCATATGAATGCTAAAAAATACACATCAAATTTCTCCTTGCACCATTTTAATTGGGATATTAACTCTTCCATTGAAATAGAGTCATTTGTTTCAAGAGTGTTGACTGATTAATTGTAACGGTGCCCATAACAAACCCAAGGCTGTATGTACCAGCTGCATCAAGAACCTTGCACAACAAGCAATCTGATGACCTCTCAGTACCTTTTTGAATTGAAATAATTTCCTCCCTCTTGTTTCAAGAACTAAGATTTCTTGCAACCTCTGCAAGGAGATGCATATTTTAGGGATTGCAACTACCATTTGCAGTATTGCGTGTAATTCTAGTCGCCTCAGTGCAGGATGTAGAGGCTTTGAAGTGGGTGCGGAAGAGGTATACCAGAATGTTTCCAGGTAGGTGGCATTAGGCGATATTAGCCACAAGGAATTTGGATTGCTTTCTCTGGAGCTCCAGAAGTATATAAAGTCAAGAGTTGCATGAGTAGGGTAGATAGTCACAGGGTGACTTTTTTCACAGGGTGGAAGTGTCACCAACTAGAGGGCATAGCTTTAAGGTGAGAGGGGCAAAGTTTAAAGGAGATATGCGGGGGTAGTTATTTATACAGAGGGTGGTGGGTGCCTGGGACATGCTGCCAGGGGTGGTGGTGGTAGAGGCAGATATGATAGTAGCATTTAAGAGGCTTTTAGCTAGCCAAATGGATGTGAAGTGAATAGAAGGATATGGATCATGTGCAGGCACATGAGTTTAGTTTATCTTGGCATCATGTTCGGCACGGATATTGTGAGCTGAAGGGCCTGTTCCTGTGCTGTACCATTCTATGTTGTAAATGCCTAGGTTGTAACCGCAAAGTCACAAACATTGTTGGGCTGCCTTTTGCAATATAAGAACAAATTTTTCAAATGATATAGCCCTGTTGCTTTGCGGGAACATTTCAAAGGCAAGTCTGGTCATGAACTTGATCTGAATAGTGGTTCATACAGAATTAGATTCTAAACTAAGTCCCACTTTTTAGGCGAGTGCAGGAGACTCTGCGCTCGCCACATGTTCGCTGGTGGTCGCTGGTGGTCTCTGGTCACGAGGAGTTCCCTCATTCTGGGAACTAGTCGTGGCCTCAGTATGGTCGCCGCAAATTTTTCAACATTTAAATTTTTTCTGCGACCAAAAATTGGTCGCCATGGAGCTAATCGATAATCCTGTAGTCCTAGGTGCAGTTGTAGTAGGGTCCCCATGTAGTTATGGGTAGTTGAGGTAGTCGTAGGTAGTTTTAGTTAATCGCCTTTGCTGACTGGTAATTTTCATTGGCTCAATTGAAAAAAAAACGTAAGCAAGAGTTTTCAGAACTAAGGATAACCGAACGGTAATGCTAAATGTCTGCCGAACTTCACAGCTGTGTATCTCTGTGTTCCAGTTCCCGGTTTTTCAGGCGACTGCCGGCAACTTGACAGTCGACAGCAGCCCGCTGAAAAATCGTATAACTGGGACAGGCCCATTGATCCTTTTTGCCTTAGATATGCGTACTCCTCACATATACACCCATCCAGAGCTAGGTACTTGAGCTTCTAAGTGGATGTAAGAAAAAGACTGAAACACAATGAAGGACTGTCTGTCAATGTGCAAAGAAGTAATGGATGTTTAACGTTTCTGGTTGGATAATCCTTCAGAAGTTCTAGCTGGGAGCAACTGTAACTGTAAAAACAGAATATTGGCTTGTCGCCAGTTCTGAGCCAGTGATATTGTTATGTTAGTTCCATAAATTAATAGAAATCTTACACACATAATTTTCCCTTTGGCTCTTAATACAACGTAATATTCCAACATCAGCCCAGTATTAAATATTAATACCCTGTGTTATGAGACATTTTTTTCAAAAATGCAACAGGGATACTTCATAGTATAAACATGCGCTTGTTATGAAGTGGCTCTGCCTGTGTGGGAAAATTCCATGCCCTCTGACCATTCCGTAAAAGATTTGGTGCAGGAATGTGAAGGAGTTCACAATTAACTCATTTCGTTCTGGGCACAGTTGAATAACAAGTAACCTTTTCCTCACTTCTTTACAAGAATAAGGAATTAACTTGAACATTAGCATAACTGAATATGTGTGGGGGTGAGAGGGGCTATTGTAGGTAGTTTGTCGGTTTATTTCGGACTTGATTACGAACACGTAAACTCCATCGAGGTGAAGCTTGCAAAGTATTACAAGTATGGCAAGGAGAGTAATCACTGCTTTCAATTTTCTTTCCTGGAAGACACTGGGTGGCACAGTGGCGCAGTTGGTAGAGCTGCTGCTTCACCGCACCAGAGAAATGGGTTTGATTCTCATCTCGGGTGCTGTCCATGTAGAGTTTGCATGATCTCCCTGTGACCATGTGGGATTTCTCCGAGTGCTCTGGTTTCCTCCCACATCCCAAAGAAAGGTTGGTAGGTTAATTGGACTCTGTACAAATTGCCCTTAGTGTGCAGGGAGCGGATGAGAAAGAGGGATCGCATGGAACTAGAGTGGACGAGTGATTGATGGTCAGCATGGACTCATTGCACCAAAGAGCCTGTTTCCATGCTGTATCTCTGCATTAAAATAACTATACACATTGATGCCGCCAAAGTACAGATGGTTGAAAGCTTCAAGCTCGTAAGAGTAAATATCACCAGCAACCTGTCCTGGACAAGCCATATCGAAGCAATAGCCAAGAAAGCACACAGACGCCTACTTATTTGAAGGCTTAGGAAGTTCTGCATGTCCTCACCAACTCTCACAGATGCGCCACAGAAAGCATTTTAATGGAATGCATCACAGCGTAGTTTGGGAACAGTTCCATCCAAGACCGCAGGAAATTGCAGAGAATTGTGGACATAGCCCAGACCATCACACAAACCAACCCCCCTTCCATTGACTTAATCTACACTTCGCGCTGCCTCGGCAAGGCCATCAACATAAACAAGGACGCGATTACTCTCACCCCGATTACTCCCTCTTCTCCCCACTCCCATCAGGCAAGAGGTACAGAAGTGTGAAAATTTATACCTCCAGATTCAGGGACAGTTTCTTCCCAGCTGTTATCAGGCAACTGAACACCATATAACCAACTAGAGAGCAGTTCTGATCTACCATCTACCTCATTGGAGACCCTCAGACTATCTTTAATCAGACTTAATTGGACTTTATCTTGCACCATATGTTATTCCCTTTATCCTGTATCTGTACACTGTGGATGGGACGATTATAATCATGTATAGTTTTTCCGCTGACTGGATAGCACACAATATAAAGACTTTTCACTTTCAACTAAACTAAATCAAGGACATCATTCCAGAATCATTAGCTTCCAAATGAGTGGCGGGAAGGTTGTTCCCCAGAGAATCTTGATGAATACATGCTTAGTGGACAGCTCCTCATCCCTCACCCTTTTCCATTTTCATGCAGTTTGCTCCTCTTTGCTCTCTCTCAGCTTATTCCGCTCATCTCCCGAGAGAAATGGCCACCAACATTCCCATGAGTGGAACGAATGGTGATTGGAGCAGCGTTGAGGTCAAGACAATCTCCATCATTTCCCTGTACACTTACCCCTGACTCAACCAACTCTAAACAAGTCTGGGATCACCCAGGCCAGGTTGACAGGAACAAGCCACCCCTGCATGGGCCATGTTTGTGTCATCAAGTTTGAGGCAAATCCACATCCAGCGCCCAAACAACAGATGCCAAGCAGCAGAATTTTGTTCCTTTTCTAATTCTAACGAAAGGTCTATGACTCAACATTAACTCCAGAGTGGACACAAGCAACTGCATAAACTGGAATCTTATGCAGAACATTAAGTGCTGGAATACCTCAGCAAGTCAGGCAGCATCCCTGGAGGACATGGATAGGAGACATTTCTGGTTAGGAAGACACAATAAAGTCTGAAGAAGGGACGCGACCCAAAACATCGCCTATCCATGGCCTCCATTGAAGCTGTCTGGCGCATTGTGTTACTCCAGCATTTTGTGTTCTGCATTAATTCTGAAGTGTTTTTTCACTCCACAGATGTGGTTTGATCTGCCAGGTATTTCAAGCATTTTGTGCTTCTTGTTTCAGATTCACAGTAACTCAATTTTATTAAACTGCGGTCTCATATACTTGCACGGGAGGATTTAGAAGATCTCATGGCAATGTGGTTCTTCCTGGTGTACTGGCCAATATTTATCCTTCAATCAACATCATGCTAAGAGTTTACTCAGTCTTTTTCACACTGTTGTTGTGAGGGAACCTGTTATGCACAAATTAACAGGCATATTTCCTACGTAACAGTAACTTAAAAATGATGATCAAATTGTCCTTGAAGAGCTGTGACAGGATCTTTATAAATGCATCTCGTCTCTGGATGTTGTTACCATTGAAGTGTAGGTTGTTTTCCAGAGAGATGAAGTATGTAATATGTATTACAAGGCAGACAGACACCAGGGAGCGATTACATGGCAGTAACCTAATCAACAGTTCAAATGATGTCATAAACCACAAGCATAAGGCCGGAGCAGTTTATAACCGTCATCTATACCAGAAGATGAAATTACAGTCTGGGAATTGCTCACAGTACCTCTTTTTTTAGCAAACGTACTGAAATTCCTGCGGCACCTTGGTTTGTAAGTAGGGCGAGTGGACCAGAATGAGGCATTGTTCTGCAAACATTCCAGATCCAATTCTCAGTCTGCATCGAGTTAGCAGATCTCAGCTGGTCTGGAAAACTGTCAAAACTCAGTCTCAGTGGCTCGGAGTCACACTACCATAACGCAGGACTGGATTTTGAAGAAAAGCACTGGTGGTTTCCTAGGTAACCACAGCCATTTTCTTCTGAAAGTCAATGGTACTTTATTTGTGAAACTGTCATCTGCACAAACAAACAAAGATATAATTCCGTAAATGTAACTACCCTTGTTCAGAGTTTCAGCCACTGACAGCAACATTTTAATTGCTAACATTGAAATTTGGGAGAAATTCAGCTTAAATGTGGAATCAAGGGATATGGGGAGAAGGCAGGCACGGATTATTGATTTTGGACGATCAACCATGATCACAATAAATGGCGGTGCTGGCTCAAAGGGCCGAATGGCCTACTCCTGCACCTATTTTCTATGTTTCTATGTCTTCAAAATTAGTCTTGAAATAGTGAAGACATCACACCAACACCAAAAAGCCAAAAGTATGTACAGAGAAATTTCTATCATAACTTAAACACAACATAAAGACTGCACCTTCCAGTGACAATGCCAGATCATCAGTCAGACAACTCAATGACAGCAATCATTCTCATTGAGTCAACGTGAATCCCACATGGTCAAGCATCCCAAAATTCAAAACTCCGGTTGGAGGCATCCGAGGATTTAATGCATTCTAATGTCTCAAAGTCCTAGAATTTAGATTGAGTTGTAAAACATAATGCACAGAATGTATTTTTTCCCATTGATGTGTGTGCGCTCTAACAGTGGATCAATCAACCTGATATGTACCCTGTACCGTTTACAATGGATACACAATGTTTCTATCCCCAAGCTTAACAATTCACATCTCTTTATCATCTCTGGCCTTTGTCCAACAAGCTGCCTATCAAATAACACACTCTGTCCTGCCCTGTCCCTCTCCCAGTTTTCTTTCCCACCACTCTACAGTCTGAAGAAGGATTCTAACCCAAAACTATCCATGAACTCCACCGATGCTGCCTGACCCGCTGAGATACTCCAGCATTTTGTGTCTGTCTTATGTACCTTTTCATCCTGCTTTATGCACCTAATAAAGAAGGCGCATCAGCGACTCTACTTCCTGATAAGATTATGGAGATTCGACAGGTCGAAGAGGATTCTCCTGAACTTCTACAGGTGCATGATAGAGAGCATTCCGAGTGGTTGCATCGTGGCCTGGTTCGGCAACTTGTACGTCCAGGAGCGGAAAAAGATTACTAAAGGTTGTGACCACTGCCCAGTCCATCATCGGCTTTGACCTCCCCACCGTTGAAGGGATCTATCATAGTCGCTGCCTCAAAAAGGCATCAAAGACCCACACCATCCTGGCGACACACTCATTTCACCATTGCCATCAGGAAGAAGGTACAGGAGCCTGAAAACTAACGTCCAGGTTCAGGAAAAGCTTCTTCCCTACAGCCATCAGGCTATTAAACACAACAATAAGCTCTGTGTTCTGAACTGCAAAAGACTATATTATTACTCCACTATATTTGCTATTTATTGAACTTTTTTTCTCTTCCCCCGTTATGTACTGTTTACATATTCACATATTCTGTTGTGCTGCAGCAAGTAAGAAGTTCATTGTCCCATCTGGGACATATGACAATAATACACTCTTGACTTGACTAATTATCTCTGCTTTCCCACATCATACTCCTTTCCTAAAGCATTTGGACCTAATAATGGCTTTGTGTGGTTATTCCTAAATTTAGGAAAGGATTTGGCAGTCAAGTTCAAATACTTGCAGCATGAGGAAATGCATTTTTAGCTCACAACAAACTGTTGCACATCAGGTACTGAGGTAGTACTGATGGCTTATGTCACTGGGCCCCGAAATGAAGGCACAACAAACTAAAGGTCCATGCAATAAATATATGTTCTTTGTACCCTTCTATATACTCTCAGTTGAAGAAGGGTATCAGCCTGAAACATCACCCATTCCTTCTCTCCAGAGATGCTGCCTGTCCTGCTGAGTTATTCCAGCATTTTGTGTCTATTAAAGGTCCATGCAATCCTATTTTACAAGAACCAGAGGCAAAATTCTGAAAAATATGGCCAATTTATTCTCTGAAATATCAAGTGCACTGCACAATATAACACCTAAATAGGTGGCAAGGTGGTGCAGCGGTGGAGTTGCTGCCGTCCAGCGCCAGAGAACCAGTTTCAATCCGGACTACGGATGCTGTCTGTACAGAGTTAGTACGTTCTCCCCATAAGTAAGTATTTCATTGTTCTGTCTGAGACATATGACAATAAAACACTCTTGACTCTCTTGATCATGTGGGTTTCCCCCGGGTGCTTCGGTTTCCCCCACACTCCAAAGACATACAGGTTTGTAGGTTAATTGGCTTCGGTAAGGATTGGATATTGTCTGTAGTGTGTAGTATATCGCTGGTCGGCTTGAACTCGGTGGGATGAAGGGCCTGTTTCCGCACTGTATCTCTAAAACTAAAACCACAAAAATGTATTAAAATGATTAATTACTAAAGATATGAATCGCAAGCCAGTTAACTACTGTCCTCATTGAAGTACCTTCTGATAATGTTTAGCTTGTCAAATGGGTCTTAGCAACCAAGAAACAAATATTCACTCTGTTGTAAGGCATAATAGTTACACAATTGTGATTTCAACATAGCATTAAATACATTTTGGGTGATTTTAGATACAGGAGTCACATTTATTTACTGTAACTCAGTGCACTCATGAGATTGCAAAATCAACAGCTGAAATACTCAACCACATCTGATAGGGCTGTATCCCGGTGACAGCTGGCGAGCATGCACTTATATATAACAAAATAAATACTCATCTTTGTATTGTTCAAAAATCTACCTTGTGACAGGTCCCATTTAATTATTTAGTATCAGTCCCCTTGTTGTAATTATTATGTTAAAAATGATCTTCACTCCCTGAATAACACCTGTACCAAATAAATCACTTAACATAGGGTGACACAGTGGTGCAGGGGCAGCACAGTAGTGTAGCTGGGAGAGCTGTGCCTCATTTGTCGGAGACCCTAGTTCGATCCTGACCTCGGGTGCAGAATGTGTGGAGCCTACACTTTCTCCCTGTGACCGCATGAGTTTCCCCTGGGTGCTCCCGGTTTCCTCCCACATAACAAAGATGTGCGTGATTGCAGGTTAATTGGCCCTCTGTAAAATTGTCCCAATTGTGTGGAGAGTGAATGTGAAACTGGGATAACATAGAACTAGCGTGAATGGACGATTGATGGTCGGCATCGGCTCAGTGGGCTGAAGGGCCTACTGTATCTCTAATCTAAACTGCTTGTACAGTTTCAGAAGTTGTGGAATTTTGAGCTTGAGGCATTAATGATTTGAGGGAGAAAGTGCAATGTACACTTTAAAAAAAAAAAAAAAAAAAAAAATATATATATTTTTATTTTTATTTATTTTTTTAATTTAATTTAAATATATAAAATTAATAAGGAGATCGTTATTTATATTCTTGACCATCCCTCACCCAATCCTGAAACAATTAGCTTCTACGGTTTTGTTGCACTATATGCTTCCAAAAAAATCGACAAATGGAGATCAACTAGTTAAAAATTGGTCTGATTTATCCATTAGGAGGAATCGCATTTCCTCAAGATGTGCAGTGTCCAACATGTTTGAAATCCACATTTTAAGCATTGGTATGGTTGTATTTTTCCAAAAGTTAAGTATAAGTTTTTTTGCCGTTATTAACCCATAATTTAAAAATAAATTTTGAGATGAGTTCAGTTTATTCCCATCTTCCATTACTCCAAATATAATCATTTCAGTATTAGGTTCCATTTTAATCTTAAATAATTTTGTAAATATTTCAAAAATATCACTCCAGAATTTATAAAGTTTTATGCAGGAGACAAAAGAGTGTGTTATAGTTGCGTTTTGGGATAGACATTTATCACAAATGGGGGAAGTATTTGGATAGAATGTATTCAGTCTAGTATTTGAGTAATATAATCTATGTAAAATTTTTAATTGAATTACAGAGGGCAAGTTAATTGGCCCTCTGTAAAACTGTCCCTATTGTGTGGAGAGTGAATGTGAAACTGGGATAACATAGAACTAGTGTGAATGGGCGATTGATGGTTGGCATCGGCTCAGTGGGCTGAAGGGCCTACTGTATCTCTAATCTAAACTGCTTGTACAGTTTCAGAAGTTATGGAATTTTAATAGTACATGGTTTTGAGCTTGAGGCATTAATGATTTGAGGGAGAAAGTGCCGTGAGTGATCATAAGTATATTTCCCTTGGCAATGTACACTTTTATAGCGACACAAACCAGTAATATCTTCTAGAGTGGTCCACAATTGAATTAATAATGGTCCCTTCCAAGTTCCTGTTGTCAACTTACACCCGGTGCGGGAAATGTGAAACTGAAACCCAAGTAAATATTGTGTCACTATTCAAAAGACTGCAAGGGCCTCAGCAGGGATGCTATTTCATAGTATCAACTGATGTCTGAACTGACACCACCTCCTAATAAAAAGTTACAATTACAAATACTAAATTGCCCTCTTTACTTCTGACAAACCTTAGAAGGCCATTAGCTGGTGGAGGAATGTCTTACAGTGAATGACTTGCATACAATATATTAGAGTGACAGAAAAATGACTGTGCAAACTCCGACCCAGTAAAATAATATATATTTTTTAAACAATCAATGGTATTACAAGTTTCGGTTTAAATCAGGCAGCAAAATAAATGTGCAACTTTACAAATGTTCAAATTAGCTAATCAACCTGCAGTCATTACGTGGGTTTTAAATATCTTGGCTACTTAAGTAAAGGACAGCGTGCTGTATTATCAATCGAGTTTCTGCTGAACGCTGAAGGCAGCCTACATTGCTTCAGGATCTTTCTTTATTCCACCTGGAGATTTAAATTAGATTGCCGACATCTTAACGGTTAATGATTCATATAGCATAAGCTGTGAGTTATGGAAAAAATATGAAAATAGAAACTACATTCATTCTTGGGCAGCTTACAACCCAGCAGTATGAATGTTGGTTTCTCTAATTTCAAGTAACTCCTGCATTCCCCCCCCATCTTTCAGCCTGAAGAAGATTCTGACCCGAAATGTCACCTATTTCTTTTCTGCAGAGATGCTACCTGACTCGTTGAGTTACTCCAGCATTTTGTGTCTATCTTTTGTATTCATACCATACAGATTCCGTTTGGTCAAATCAGGACCTTTCAGGATTCAAGATTAGAACTGTTTCTAAGTTGACAGTGTGTGAAGAAAATGACTCTGCACAAAAATGATAGAAGACCCGTTTTCTCAGCCTCTGCTACCTTCCCAAAACACTTTCCTCAACTGAGCCTGATGAGTGTATTCCCAAAATTACCAGTTACTCTCACATTTTACACTTATCACAAATAGAGTCCCTAATAAAGGAAATCAAAGAATTGGTAAGGATGGGGGAAAGATGGGTGATGGGAGGGAGGAGGGGGATGGAGGTAGCTTGGCAGCTCTCTCCTACTTTTACCTATCAATCATGTGACAGTAATCTAAATTGGTTCATTAATTACTGAATCTGTTACTTATAATCCGTAAATCAAATTCAATTAGCTGCAATTAAATTGACACAAAAATGCAGCCTATGAATGGAACAGGAATGGCTAATGCTGGGCCTTGAATTAAGAAGGGCTGCAGGATAAGCCAAGGAATTACAGGCTGTGTGCCTAAAGCCTGTTACTGGAGGGGATACTGAGAGAAGGGATCTATTTGCATTTGGAAAGGCGAGGATCTGCTTAGGAGGGTCAACCATGCCCTGTGTGTGTGTGAGAAATCCTGTCTCATGAACAAATGTTTTGAAGAGGTGATCAATAAGATTGGTGAAGGCTAGGGCACTAGATGCTGACTATGTGGACTTTAACAAGATTTTTTTACAAGGTCCCACATAGTAGACTAGTTTGGAAGCTGAGAACACATGGTGAACTAGCCGAGTTACAATATTGGCTTGGTGGAGGGTTGTTTTTCAGATTGAAAACCTGGGACCAGTGGTGTGCCACGGAGAGCAGTACTGGATTACCTATTGTTTGGTGTATATATAGGTTGGATGAGAATATTGGTGCCATGATTAGTAAATTTGAGGATTACTTCAAAATTGGTGGTATTATGGACTGTGAGGTTACAACAGGATCTAGATTAACTTGGAAGTGGGCAAAGGAATGGTAGGTTCCTGGGGAATGTTATAAAAGTAGAAGTACATAGTTCTTTGAAAGGGGTGACACACGTAGACAGATTAGCAAAGAAGCGATATGGATAACAAGATGTTGGTGAGATTGCACCTGGAATTTTGTGTGTAGTTCTGGTTTCCATACTATGGGATATATGTACTTGAATTTGACAGAATTCAGAAAAGTTTCACAAGGGTATTGGCAGGACTGGAGGGCTTGAGTTATAGGGAGAGAGAGGATAGGCTGGGACTGTTTTCCTGGAGCGAATGAAGGTGAGGGGTTGCCTTCTCGATGTTTATAAAATCATAAACCAAAGGGGGCAAGTCTTTCACAGAGTGTTGTGAATATATGGAATATGCAGCCAGCGGAAATGGTCGAGGCAGGTACAATTACAATATTCAAAAGACATTTGGATAGGTTCGTGGATCGGAAAAGGTTGAGCAATATGGACAAAATGTAGGCAAATGGGAAAATGGGACTAGCTCAGGAAGGTACTTTGGATGGCATGGATGAGTTGGGCCGAAGTGCCAGTTTTTGTGCTGGATAACAATGAATGAAACAACTGGTGGTCCAGTGTGCTGAACACTTTTCAGTATTGAAGTTATTTCAAATGGGATTTAATCCTTGCCAGCATTCATCTAACCCCTCCCCCTCCCCCCACACCAGAGTACCTATCGATCTCAAACCAACGGCTGCAGGGTAGATGTCAGAATAGTTGAACTAATTCAGACTGACTGCCAAAAAGATTTTTGCTCGGACTATCTGAGTCATAAATGCGTTCCATTCACACTGAGAGGCAATTTGTATCTTCCTTTACATCGGGGAAGATTCCACAGCCATTAAGTGTTGGGTGCAAATAAAGCCTTTAGAGTACCTGCATGTGCAGACTGCTTCCAGTGCTGGAGCCGACACCAAATGAAGAGCAAAAGTGTGATCATCACAATGGAGTGTGTAATAGCACAGGTTTTAATGGGGGTTATAGTTGGTCTCTTTGGGATGCTCTTGTCTGTCGTTAGTCTGTGCTGTAACACCTGCACCGACTACTTTGACAATGTGTTTCTTGTGGTAGCTGTTTTAAATTAGATAAGATGTTCAGTTGTGAATTAAATGTGCAATGACACACAAAACCACACTTCATGTCATATCCAGGCACAGGACTCAAATCTAAACCTGCGTTTTCAAACTGGTGGATGTGGGACAATATTAGAAGGGGAGCAGTTTGAAACATAGATCGTTTTAAATTCAAAGTTTAGAAATAAGGTGGGGAATGATGGGAAGGGGATGTAGCAAAAAGTATTCAGGAACCAGCTTAATATAATGAAAATAAGGTTAAACCGTCCAAGCTCATGAAGTTTACACTGAGTTGAGGCTTTGTCTCCTTTTTAGCCAAAATAGCTGATTTTCAGTAAATGAAGCAGAATTTTAATTTCCTTTTTCCACTGAAGGCTTCTTCTTTAATGGTAATGTAGAAACCAATGAAATCTTTCTCATATTACTTCTTAAACAATTTAGTCTTTTCTTTTAAACCCCAAATCTTTACTCACTAAATAAAGATGAAGTCTGACCAGAAGTTACACAATTCACTGTTGTCCCGATGACAGTAAATGTTGCCACCCGTCCCACATAGAGAAATCAGTAGAGGACGGGTTGCATGCCAATTCTGAGATGTGGCAGGGATCGTAAGTGCACCTTTTATCCTCAACAGCAAAGCACTGAAGAAACTCATATAATGATATATGGACACACTGATCTGTTTTGTGTGCTGAAGCAAAGCAAGAATTTCATTGTCCTATCAGGGACACATGACAATAAACTCACTTGAACTTGAACTCTTACTCTGTCAATATTTCATTTCTAATTACCGGAATCTGCCTTTGCAAATAAGATTGCTGAATGATTGCCCTTTTTAACTTGCTTGCAATCCAGAGGTCCTGGATAAAAACATAGTGCTCATGCACATTTCACAATGTCAACATTAAATATTCTCAAAAGGTTGATCAGTAGGAAGCTGTTCATACGTTGTTTTATTTCACTTTATAATCACTTCTGAAAGAACTCCATACTATCATGGCTTTGTAAGCACTGTATAAAGATTGTTGCTCAATGTACGCCGGATGAATATTGCCATGCAACCACTGATATTTGAGGTGTCTGATTAGCTAACTGACCAGACATTTAGGAAGCAATGAACTAAGAATAAATTGTCATCCTGACAGTTTGATGTGTTGAATGTTGTACCAACCGTGTACTTTCCCCGTGATTAGTTTGCTATAAAATAACTCAAGTAGGACTGAAAATATGTTACATCGAAAGTCACACTTCAGTTTGGGGTGTGAAGTAAAAAAGACACAAAGGATGAAATGTTGAGGGAAAAATTAAGGAAAAAGGCTAAATACAAGTCATAGACAAATGATTGAAGTTAAGGCTTAGCGATACATTTAATATATTTAAACAATCAGATCGAATGATTATATTACGATTACAGTAAAGTACATCTTGCTTCAATAATGTGCATGACTAGTACCTAGAAAATTATTTTCAAAATTATGAAAACTTCCTGAGCTAAGTGATTAAAGCAATTTGAAAGAGATTTCTCTGAATTAACTTCCTGCTGTCTGTCTTGTAAAAGTGTGAAATGTGAATGTGTCATACAACAGAAAGATCCCTGATATCAAAATTGCCTGACCACCAACGAAGGGATTAGGGAAAAGACTCTGATTGCTAGGCCTTGCAAAATGCTGAAATTAGCACTAGATTGAAGTAAGACACGCAGATCTCTCTCAGCTGCTTCATGCACCATGGTGAAACAGTTCTGGAAAGATGCCACTACAGCTGCTGTGAAAGAATTATGTGCTCGCCCTATCCTGGATTCTGTTCAGTGCAAGGAGCCAATTGCACAAATGAATCATAATTTTGTTTATTACAGCCTCCGAATAATTGGTAATGAATGGCTAGTTGTGCTTTTGGGGCGAGTAGCATTGGAGGTTGGGGAATGTCGAATGCAGGAAAATAGTGCAAAGTTCAGTTCAGGCAGAGTAAGACTAAAGAAACCCAACTTGATTGTTCCTGATACATCAGAGCTGAGCTGGGGTGGAAGATTGCAACCTTCACGTGGTCCGCCCTGTTTCAATTAATGCAATCAACTCGACGTGCACAAATGGAAGATCAAATAGAACAAGTTGTCCAACAACTTTAGGCTGTGCATGCCACATGAAAGAAGAAGAAGAGCTGAGCTCTACTCTAGGAGACAGCAGGTGAAATCTTTGGGATGGAATGTGCAACATTTTTGAGCAGTGACCCAGCAGATTGATTTCAAAGTGGAAACAAGGAATTGCAGATGCTGGTTGCAGTGGAGCAGTGAAATGTAGAAACAAGGGTCCCAATCTGAAACATCAACTATTGAACTTCAATGCTATATCTTTGAACTAAATGTTGTACCCTTTATCCATGCACTGTGGACGGCTTGATTGTATTCATTTGCGTTTTTTTCTTTGACTGGAAGAATGCAAAAAAAAAAGCTTTTCACTGGATCTTGGTACACATGACACTAATAAACTAAACTAAACCATGTCCTCCACAGATGCTGCCTGATCTGCTGAGTTACTCTGGCACATTGTGTCTTTTATTGATTGCTTTTAAAGTTCTCTTGGGATGACGGTAAATGGCACCACAGGACAGCTGGCTTCCAGCTCCAAGGCGGTGAGAAAATACTCTGCAGCATCTTCGTTTCTCCCTTTGTCTTGCAGCACCTCCCCCAAGCAGTTCCAGGCCTCATGGGACGTCGACAAAGCCTGAACGGCATCTCTCAGAACCTTCTCTGCCAAGCTGCTCCGGCCCAGCTTGTGGAGTGCCCTTCCCTATAATGGAACGACACACACAGATCAATGCACCATGCAGAGGATTATCACTGTTCATGACATATAGCACAAAGACATGAAAAGCATAAACTTAGAAATTAAAGTGCTAGCATTTACACAACATCTTTCATGTCCTCAGGACATCTCAAAATAGTCCCCTGCAAATTACCTTTGAAGTATAGAGATATGCAGGCAAACAGGGCAGTTAAATGAAGCATGCATGGTCCCACAAACAGAAAGAAGATAAATGATGAACTGTTTTTAGTTGACATGGCAATGGAGGGAAAGATGGCCTGTGGCCCACTAAGCCTACATCAACCATTAGGTTCATATTTATACTATCCTTTTTTATTTCCCTCCAATCCCATCAAATAGTTTCTACCACTCGTTCACATTGTGGGGACAGCTTACGGTGCACGGTGGCACAGCGGTAGAGTTGCTGCCTTACTTCGCCAGACACCTGTGTTCACTCCTGACCACGGGTGTTGTCTGGTCGGAGTTTGTACATTCTCCCCATGATCGCGTGGGGTTTCCCTGGGTGCTCCGGTTTCCTACCACACTCCAAAGACGTCCAGGTTTGTCGGTTAATTGGCTTGGTAAAACTGTAAATTGTTTCTAGTGTGTAGGGAAGTGCTAGTGTATGGGGATCGCTGGGCCAAAGGGTCTGTTTCCATGAAGTATCTCTAAAATAACCTAAACTAATCTAAAAATATGTAATTTAACCCACTAATTCATACACTTTTGGGACGTGTAAGAGAGCCGGTTACCATGTGAAACCCCAAGCAGTCACAGAAGAACGTGGAAACTCCACAAAGACAGCAATGGAGGTCATAGTTGATCCTAGGTTGTTGCAGCCGTCAATAGACAATAGGTGCATGAGTAGGCCATTCGGCCCTTCGAGCTAGCACTGTGATCATGGCTGATCATCCACAATCAGTACCCTGTTCCTGCCTTCTCTCCATATCCCCTGACTCCGCTATCCTCTATCTAACTCTCTCTTGAAAGCATCCAGAGAATCGGCCTCCACTGCCTTCTGAGGCAGAGAATTCCACATATTCTCAACTTTCTGGGTGATAAAGTGTTTCCTCATCTCCGTTCTAAATGGCCTATACCTTATTCTTAAACTGTGGCACCTGGTTCTGCACTCCCCCAACATGTTTCCTGCCTCTAGCATGTCCAATCCATTAATAATCTTATATGTTTCAATCAGATCCTCTCTCATCCTTCTAATTTCCAGTGTATACAAGTCCAGTCACGCTATTCTTGCAACATATGACAGTCCAGCCATCTCGGGAATTAACCTTGTGAACCTATGCTACACTCCCTTAATAGCAAGAATGTCCTTCATCAAATTTGGAGACCAAAAGTGCACACAATAGTCCAAGTGTGGTCTCACCAGGGCCCTGTACAACTGTAGAAGGACCTTTTTGCTTCTATACTCAACTCCTTGTTATGAAGGCCAACATGCCATTAGCTTTCTTCACTGCCTGCTGTACCTGTATGCTTACTTTCAGTAACTGACGTACAAGGACAACCAGATCTCGTTTTCCCTTTTCCTAACTTGTCACCATTCAGATAATAATCTGCCTTTCTGTTCTTGCCATCAAGTGGATAACCTCACATTTATCCATTAAACTGCATCTGCCATGCATCTGCCCACTCACCCAACTGTCCAAGTCACCCTGCATCCTCACAACAGTTCACACTGCCAACCTGCTTAGTGCATTCTGCAAAATTTGCTAATGTTACTTTTAATCCCTTCATCTAAATCATGAATTGTAAATAACTGCAGTCCCAGCATCGAGCCTTGCGGTACCCCACTAGTCACTGCCTGCCATTCTGAAAGGGACCCGTTATTCCTACTCTTTGTTTCCTGTCTGCCAACCAATTTTCTATCCATGTCCGTACCCTACCCCCAATACCATCAAAGAGCAGCTCTATGACCTATGTGTCCATGCTGTCCCCATTATTGGCCAATGCAGTCACAGGAAGAACGTGCAAACTCTGCCCTGACAGAACCCAAAGTTGGGATCGAACCTGGGTCTCTGACACCGTGAGGCAACAGCTCCACCAGCTGCGGCACTGTACCAGCCAAATTAAATTCTAGGTGGTTCAAGAAGATACATCTAGATTATGTTCAATTCTGAAAGCTATTCACCTTGATAAGTTATGGCAACGATGGCAGACCATCGATCGATTAAAAAACCTAAAAGCTTTAAAACCCAAATAGGAATTTGTTCTAGTTCACATGCACTGTGCACAAAATATGATGGCGTGCAGGTTTTGAGCGCCACTTCTGAAATTCATTGACTATAGCCTAAAACTGGACATCCACAAGGCAGTGTAGACCTCCAACGTCACAAATATTCTCCACTACAACCTGAATTCTCAGTCGGAGTGCATCCCTCATTCTTCCACTCTATCTTGGTTCAATGAAGAGGGCAGGTGAGGATGCTGGGAACCTATAAATGAAGCTCCAGCACAGTTTACCAATAGAACTTACAACCAATATGTGGAATTAAATGATCCTACGTGAAAGTTTCAGAAATAACTCTCCATTCCTGTTACATCCAACATTTAAAAGACAGGACAGGTAATGGATAGGAAAGGTTTAGTGGGGTATGGGTCAAATGTGGACATATGTGTCTCGCTTAGATAGGAGATCTCTGTCATCACGAACGATTTGGGCAAAAGAGCCTGTCTCTGTGCTGTATGACTATAACTCTATCAGTCATGAATGGTGGGAGATAACCAATTAACTAATGGGAAGAGGTAGTTGCACAAACATCCCCATTATTAATAATGGGCTTCCCAGTGTATGCACGAAGAAAACTGGCAAAAGCATTTACAGCCATCTTAACAATATGTGTCGAAAAAATGACAAACATCCCACCATTTGAAGTCGTCACCATTACTGAAGGAACCAAAGCCCATTGGTCCTATAATATTCTAGGTTACAGCAGATGCCCTACTCCCCAGAACTATTGGTAGACTGGATCATGGGAACAACAACACTGCCATCTATCCAACAAAGAGGAAGATTGCTCATGCATGTCTTATTCACAAAAGACTACACAAATCCAATCGGACTCGTTTCCACTACATTAATCTAAGCTATAAAATGGTAGTGGATGGTTAATCGTGTTTTCAAGTGGCCCCTGCCACCAACAACCTGATGATCAATGGCCAGTTCGGGTTCTGTCAGGGCCAAGCTAAAAAGACAAGCGCAGCTCAAAAATTCACTACCCCCTAGTTCAATGCAAAGTCATTGATCACCCTGACATGCAAAGATATGCTGCTTGTGAAACATATAAATGACTTGGATGCACGTGTAGATGGGTTGGTTAGTAAGTTTTCAGTTGACACCAAAATGTAACCCCACTTTTTAAAAAGGGAGGGAGAAAAAAAACGGGGAATTACAGACCAGTTAGTCTAACATCGGTAGTGGGGAAAATGCTAGTCAGTTATTAAAGATGGGATAGCAGCACATTTGGAAAGTGGTGAAATCATTGGACAAAGACAGCATGGATTTATGAAAGGTAAATCATGTCTGATGAATCTTATAGACTTTTTCGAGGATGTAACTAGTAGAGTGGATAAGGGAGAACCAGTGGATGTGTTATATCTGGGCTTTCGGAAGGCTTTCGACAAGGTCCCACGTAAGAGATTAGTATGCAAATGTAAAGCACACAGTGTTGGGAGTTCAGTATTGATGTGGATAGAGAACTGGCTGGCAGATAGGAAGCAAAGAGTAGGAGTAAACGGGTCCTTTTCAGAATGGCAGGCAGTGACTAGTGGGGTACCGCAAGGTTCAGTGCTGGGACCCCAGCTATTTACAATATATATTAATGATTTGGACGAGGGAATTAAATGCAACATCCCCAAGTTTGTGGATGACACAAAGCTGGGGGACAGTGTTAGCTGTGAGGAGGATGCAAGGTAACATGGATAGGTTGGGTGAGTGGGCAAATGCATGGCAGATGCAGTATAATATGGATAAATGTGAGGTTATCCACTTTGGTGGCAAAAACAGGAAAGTAGACTATTATCTGAATGGTGGCTGATTAGGAAAAGGGGAGATGCAACGAGACCTGGGTGTCATGGTACACCAGTCATTGAAAGTAGGCATGCAGGTGCAGCAGACAGTGAAGAAAGCGAATGGTATGTTAGCATTCATAGCGAAAGGATTTGAGTATAGGAGCAGGGAGGTTCTACTGCAGTTGTACAGGGTCTTGGTGAGACCACACCTGGAGTATTGCGTACAGTTTTGGTCTCCTAATCTGAGGAAATACATTCTTGCCATCGAGGGAGTACAGAGAAGGTTCACCAGACTGATTCCTGGGATGTCAAGACTTTCATATGAAGAAAGACTAGATAGACTTGGCTTGTACTCGCTAGAATTTAGAAGATTGAGGGGGAATCTTATAGAAACTTACAAAATTCTTAAGGGGTTGACAGGATAGATGCAGGAAGACTGTTTCCGATGTTGGGGAAGTCCAGAACAAGAGTCACAGTTTAAGAGTAAGGGGGAAGTCTTTTAGGACCGAGATGAGATAAACATTTTTTCACACAGAGAGTGGTGAATCTGTGGAATTCTCTGGCACAGAAGGTAGTTGAGGCCAGTTCATTGGCTATATTTAAGAGGGAGTTAGATGTGGCCCTTGTGGCTAAAGGGATCAGGGGGTATGGAGAGAAGGCAGATATAGGACACTGAGTTGGATGATCAGCCATGATCATATTGAATGGCGGTGCAGGCTCGAAGGGCCGAATGGCCTACTCCTGCACCTATTTTATATGTTTCTATGTTTCTAAAATTGGTGGAGTTGCAGACATTGAGGAGGGTTGTCAATGTATACAGTGGGATATGGATCAGCTACACAAATGGACAGAGAAATGGCAGATGGAGATTAATTTGAGCAAGTATGAGGTGTTGCACTTTTGCAGGTTGAATGTAAGGAAAAGTATCCAGTTAATGACACCCATATCAGCACTGATGATCTTGGGGTCCAAGTCCATAGCTACCTTACAGTGGCAGCACAAGAATATAGAGTGATAAAGAAGGCACATATAAGTCAGGAAGTCATTTAGCAGCTTTTTAGGACTGGTTGGGCCCCATTTGCAAAATTCTGTGCAGTTCTGGTTATCCGTTACAGAACAGATGTTGAGGCTGACTTCTATAGGGTGTAGATGTTTATCAGGATTATACCTGGATTAAAGGGTATTAACTGTAAGGACAGGTTGGATAAACATAGATTGTTTTCTCTGGAACATCAGAGGTTGAGGAGATATCTGGCAGGGGTATGTTAAATTATGAGTGGCATAGATAGGATAAACAACTTGGACGTAAATACAGATGAGTTAGTTAGTGGGTTTGCAGACAGCACCAAAACTGCTGCAGTTGCAGTGAAGAAGGCTGTCAAAGTGTATTATGGGATTTAGATCAGTTACTGATATGGGCAAAGAAATGGCAGATGGAGTTTAATTCAAGCACGCGTGAGTTGCTGTACTCTGGGAAGTCAAATAAATACAAGGGGAAAGTTTATAGCTAACGGCCTTTAACAGCATTGATGTACAGAGGGATCTTGGATTCCAAATGCATTGCAGCCTGGAAGTGACAACAGAAGTAGATAAAGTTTTAAAG
Source organism: Okamejei kenojei (assembly GCA_035221665.1). Classification (NCBI taxonomy): domain Eukaryota; kingdom Metazoa; phylum Chordata; class Chondrichthyes; order Rajiformes; family Rajidae; genus Okamejei; species Okamejei kenojei. The sequence continues at coordinate 58,106,569 of CM069138.1, forward strand.
AAGGAATATGATACAAGTGCCTTCATCAATTGAGGTATTGAGTATGAGGATTAGGAAGGCATGTTGAAGCTTTATAAAACTATGGTTAGACCACATTGGGAGAATTGTGTGCAGTTTTGTTTGCCCCATTACAGGAAGGATCTGAAGACTTTGGTGGAGGGTGCAGAGAAATTTACCAGAATGCTGCCTGGATAAGAGGGTATAAGCTGTAAGGAGAGGTTGGACAAACTTGGATTGTTCTGTCGGGAGTGCCCGAGGTTCAAGGAGGGGGAGACCTGGTAGAAGTATATAAAATGATGAGAGGCATAGAAAATGTAGAAAACTTTCCTTCTAGGATGGAGATGTCAGACAAGAGGGCATAGGTTTAAAATGTGAAAGGCAAGGTTAATGCCCCTGTCCCACTAAAGGAGATTAGCATAGCAGGGTTTTTTTAATGCAACATGGTAAGTGTGTGGAAAGGGCTGCTAGGCCTGGTGGTGGAGGCAGATATGACAGGGATATTGAAGGGGCACGTGGATCTGCAGGGAATGCAGTGAAGTGAATCACGTTCATGCAGAGGAGGTTAGTTAAACTTGGCATCATGTTCAGTATGGACATTGTGGGCTGAAGGGCCTGTTCCTGTGCTGTACTGCTCTATGTTCTATCACCCTTTCTTTGTTGTTGCTGGGACATATCTGGGAATTCCCTATTGGAAAGGTCAGCAAGAGGACCGTTACAACAATTTGGTGTTGGGAGCCACCTTTCCACTATTTGGAAAGGTGGCTCCCAACAACCTCATTGCCGATTTGTTTGGGCCAATAATAAAAGGTTTTCCCACAGCACGCAGACAAGAAATTAAAAAAAATCAAGAACAAATAAATTATCTTATTTAAAAAAGCCACACAGACTGCCACGAGATGGACTTAATCCAACATTCTTTGTTACAAATATTCAGCCCACGATGAGAACCATGCATTTCTGAAATCCTTTAGGAGTGAATAGCTCTTTCTAAATGCAAACCTAAACTTACAAAGAATAGTTCACCAATGTGATTTCAAACTAAGTTGAAGCACATACTGTAGTTGAGCTGTATTCTTTCACAACAAAAGTTTGTTTTTTGTTAACCACCCCACTTTCCTTTTAACTGGGATCAGGCCACTTCATTTTCCAACTAATGCAACATAATTTCTTCCAAATGATGGCTCTATATTTGGCCAGCCATGACTTTGCTAATGTCATGATACAAATAACATCTGTGTATTAATATCTCCATTTCTAGTCATGTTTTTATTTTCCTCACACTTGACATTGTATCTATTTAGAATTATATCCCAATTTCTCTAAAATTATAGGAAAAGGGGTGGTCCTCTTGAGCTGGCTTGTTCTTTGGTTTGATAATGACTCATTACTACCCTAGGATTGCTTTGCCCACCAAAATTCCCAAACTCAGACTTGAAATTTCAAATAATATTGGATTCTTGGGGAATGCCTTGTACATTCTCCAAAATCATTGATATAAACCACAAACAGCAATGACCCCAGCTGTAATATATGTTCCTTAGGCATCATTAATCACAGGTCTCCTCTGAAAAAACAACCTTCTACTATCACCTAAGCTTCCTTCCAATTCTCTATCCAGTTGGTTTGCTCTCCCTGGTTCCCATACAAGCAGCCTGCCCTGCAGAACCTTACTTGTTGGAGTCCATATGGCCAACCTCTAAGGCTTTGCCCATGTTAACCTTTTTGGTTGCCTGCAAAAAAACCTCAGATTTGTAATTTACATCCTCCCATGTACAAAACCATGCTGACTATTCAAATGCATATATACCTTATCCCTCAGAAACATCTCCTGAAGCTGTCTAGCACTAATGTTAGGCACACTGGTCTATATTTCCCAGGTGTTCCTCTGTGGCCCTCTTTAACAGAGGTACAACATTAGCCATCCTCATCTTTCAGCACCTCATCCATGTCTGATGATGATTCATTTATCTTAGCCAGGGCTCCTGCAATTTCTTATCTAGCTTCCAACATGATCTTCGGATATTTCTGATTAGGCTCAGATTAAACCTTCATACCCCTTAGGAACTCCAGCATCTCCTCGACTGTAATACGGACTGTATGCAAGGCATATCCATTAACAATCTCAAGTTCCCTAATCTTCATGTCAATCTCCATGGTAAAAATGGAGGAGTAATAATCACTGAGGTCCTTGCCTATCTCCTGTGGTTCCACACAGAGATTACTGCTTTGATTTGTGAGAGGGCATATTCTCTCTCTAGTTACACAAAAATGCTGGAGAAACTCAGCGGGTGCAGCAGCATCTATGGAGCGAAGGAAATAGGCAACGTTTTGGGCCAAAACCCTTCTTCAGACTGATAGGGGTTGGGGGAAGGCAGGGAGAAGAAAGGAAAAAGAAGGAGGAGGAGCCCGAGGGCTGAGGGAGAGGTAGGAAGGGGAGGAGACAGCAAGGGGTAACAGAATTGTGAGAAATCGATGTTCATGCCACCAGGATGCAGACTCCCCAAGCGGAATATGAGGTGCTGTTCCTCCAATTTCCGGTGTTGCTCACTCTGGCCGTGGAGGAGGCCCAGGACAGAGAGGTCGGATACGGAATGGGAGGGGGTGGAGGGAGTGAGCAACACCAGATATTGGAGGAACGGCACCTCATATTCCGCTTGGGGAGTCTGCATCCTGGTGGCATGAGCATCGATTTCTCACAATTTAACCCTTGCTGTCTCCTCCCCTTCCTACCTCTCCCTCAGCCCTCGGGCTCCTCCTCCTTTTTCCTTTCTTCTCCCCGCCTCCCCCCACCCCCTATCAGTCTGAAGAAGGGTTTAGGCCCTAAACGTTGCCTATTTCCTTCGCTCCATAGATGCTGCTGCACACGCTGAGTTTCTCCAGCATTTTTGTGTACCTTCAATTTTCCAGCATCTGCAGTTCCTTCTTAAATGTTCTCTAGTTACCTCTTTCCCATAATGTACATAAAATCTCTAGATTGCCCTTAATATTATTTGCCAGACCTGTCTCCTGCCCCCGTTTTGCCCTCTTGAGTTCCCTCTTAAGTATGCTCCTCAATTCCAAAACTCCTCCAGAGATACACCAGCTGCCTACACCTGTGCATCCTTTTTTCCTGACTAGAGCCTCAATTACTCTTATCATCCAGGCTTCCTTGCCTGTACCTTCCATGTACCTGCCTTGCCCTTCACTCTAACAGGTACATGCATTCCCTGAACACACACTTTCCGGATGTTCCTGTGCTCGCAGTCTACTCCAATCAACTTTAGCAAGTTCCTGTCTAATACCATCAATGTTGGCCTTGTCCCAATTCAGAATTTTGACATGGGCCCACTGTGCCTTTAACCATAGCAATTCTGAATCTAATAGGACTGTTGTCGCTGGTCCCAAAATACATTGACAAACATACAGCCTGCCATGAACTACATTAATCATGCAGTTTGATTTTTCTTGTATTTCGATTTTGAAATGGTCCTTTTTATTTAGCAGTCATAAATAGCTTTTAATTTAAATAATATAGATGAAGATAAGTTTACCAAAAATAAACATTTTTAATCACTATTCAATCAACTAATGGTGCTTAACCTGATTTACAGCATTTCAAAAATTAAGTGGTATTATCTTTACTAATTATGTTGATGTATTGTCAGCAGTTTCTTAATGAATTAAATATAAAAATGTTTGTAACAGGATTATTAGTTTCCGTGGACTTTTAGAAAAAGTCTATGTTTATAAGTCACATTTGAGGGCCACAAATGGAATTAAGCATGAACTCTCGCTGATGATTAACTTGATACGGGCAAAAGGCCAGCTTTGAGGTCAACTTCCAGCATGATTTCACTTCAAATGCAGCAACAGACTGCAGAAGTTTGACTTACACTGGAAGCACGAGTTTATTTCCCCAACATTAAACGTGCAGTTTTGAAATAATCTATTAGCATAGTTCGTTGTTAATTAGTGAACAAGATGGGGTCAAATCCTAGAATTTCACACCAGTCGTCACAATTTTCGGCTTAATAGCACTAGTGACGTCAACAGGCTGCCTTTGTGTCCCCCGAGTACATTTTTCTTGCTGTTAGGCTAAAGGAATGTAACAAAAAGCCCAGTCCTGAAACATTGTACATGACACTATACTTACTCACTTCAAGCAAACTGAAAAACCAAATAATGCAGGAACAGCCTCAAATGTTAATGTTAGAAAATTTGAACAATATATAGTTGTTTTCCTAAAGACCAGTTCTGGAAAATAATAAAGATATATCCCAGGTAGACACAAAATGCTGGAGGAACTTGGCAGGTGAGGCAGCATCTCTGGAGAGAAGGAATGGGCAATGTTTCTGGCCTGAAGAAGGGTCTCGACCCGAAACGTCACCCATTCCTTCTCTCCAGAGATGCTGACTCACCCGCTGAGTTACTCCAGCATTTTGTGTCTACCTTCGATTTAAACCAGCATCTGCAGTTCTTTTTTACACAAAGATACGCCCTATTTTCATTGAAAAAGTTGATTTGTAGCTACTCATTACAGACTTAGAAATAAATGATGATACAACAAGGAAGCGAGACAAAACAGACAGAATATTTCTTCCTAAATCTCTAATAGAGGCTTTCCCGTCGATCAAGTTTCAAGGACTCTTTTCCTGATGCTTGTTTCACTTGTGGAACAGCATAATGGACTAGAAGCCTCACTACAGTGTGAAATGATTGAGACAGAATATAATAGATCTTTCTTAATAAATGCTCCAAAATCTTGCAATAATTTGAGGTTAACTGTAAACAACAGGTTTTTCTGTTGACTGAAATAAAAATGACAGAAACTTTCCAAGACAGGCAAAAATCCAAATCAATGATGGGAAGTGAGTTTTTCTCTTGAATTTACCTGGAGTCGTATTCATACTGTGTGGAAACAGACCCTTTAGCCCAACTTGCCCACACCAGCCAACATGTCCCAGATATACTAGTCCCACCTGCCAGTATTTGGTCCATATCCTTCCAAACCTGTCCTATCCATGTACCTGTCTAACTGTTTCTTAAACGTTGGGATAGTCCCTGCCTCAACTACCTCCTCTGGCAACTTATTCAATACACCTACCACTCTTTGTGTGAAAAACCACCCTCTTCTCACTTTCCTACAATTCATCACAATGGCTGTTCAATTCAGTGTCGGTTAAACCTCAGACCATTGAAACCCAGCCAAGTTTTACTATTAGCCAAGACTGGGAGTTGAACTTTGGAAGCAGAGGAATGCAAAGTTCTGGCCAAATTAAGTCCCCACCCAAACTGCAAATAAATTTCCAATAAATAAAACTGTGCCAAGATTAGAACACTGGAAACAGTGAGGCCTTTATGGAATTGCAGGGGCCTTGCATTAGAAGCTGATTTCACTGAGCAAAGTATTTTGTACAAGATTTCTTAATGTAAATTATTAAATTTCATTGAAACAAATGTAATTTGATATCCCTCTAAGCTATCATGTTTAACCAGTTATTTTCTTGAGGCTTGAATTTTAAAATAGAGAAAATGAAAAAGACAAATTGAAAGTTGGAAGAGAAAGTGCTGGAAAAAGACAGCAAACCAATCAGCTTCCAGAAGGAAAAGTATTTTTAATATGCAAGAGAATGTCTACAGTTTAACTCTAAAATACTGATACATATAATATAACATATTACAATATTTAAGAAACCTTTAGACAGGTACATGGATAGGATAGTTTGGTAGGATATGGGCCAAATGCAGGCAGGTGGGATTTGTGTAGATGGGACATGTTGATCAATGTGGAAAAGTACTTTTTAAAGATTTTTTTAATTATTTACCATACCATACTGATTAAATTGATTTATTCGCTCCCAACATTAAATATAGCCAATAGTAATAACAGGCTGAAAATACACAGTAGCATAAAGCATCCAATAAAGAAATAGAGGATACAATCTCAATGTGCCTCAGAACTTCCATGTTCAGGAGCAGCTTCTTCCCACTGACCATCAGGATACTGAACATGATAAGCACCAACTAAACCACAAACTGTCTTGAATGCACTCGGGACTTTCAGGCTTTTGTTTTGTTTTGTACTAATATCGGGGTATTTTATTTATTGAACTTTTTATTGTTTATTTATTAGATTATCTATTAACTACATTTACAGACCTGCTATGCTGCTGTGAGTAAGAGTTTAATATTTCCATTTCAGTACATATGACAATTAAGCACTCTTGACTCGATTACCTGGAAATGACCTCTGACCAACCTTTTGGAAACTTTAAGAAAATAATACTAAGAACTGTGGAATGCTATATCCAAAGCACGAACTATAGAGTCATTCTAGAATACTATCTGGTTTAAAAAAAATGATATTCACTGATACATTGTAGATTAATATCATTAAACCACTAATTCTTTCCTTGCACAGAATAAACTAAAACTTCTAACAATACGTGGATAAATAGATCATTTGGCTATGCACAACATATGCCGCAATACAAATATTGCTATAACATTGCTCAATATTCCTTTGCAAACTGCTGTAAAATCAAGCAATTTTGGGAACTCACTGTTACTAGAGAACTTTCCTCGCGTCCAAATATGGTCTCTGTTCTTTGCATCAGATATAAATGGATAGAAATGCTGCATTTCTGTTGGCTGACAATCTTGTTCCATTTTAATCTCGGAAGAATCAGACGTTTCAATACGCTAATACAACAGTTATATAAAAAAATTCCAACGGGTTGTTCTGACCTAGAGCTCTATTATATCAAGTTCTCAATTGTGTGATGTTTGCACTCGAGTCCCGGTCCAGACACCAAAAATTACTCAGCAGCTATCTCATATCTGCAAACCCAATGAGGCCTGTTATCTGTACGATTTTAGTTTATCGGCTGTATATCTTCTTGCTATTACTGGCTAATCTCTGGTGAATTTAAAATGAATGCTTTTTACCACTCCATCAAAAAACGAATGTGAAGTAGAAACATGATCATTGCTAATAGAAAAGTACAGCACAGGAACAGGCCCTTCAGCCCACAATGTATGTGCCAAACATGATGCCAAGACAAACTAACCTCATTTTGCCTGCACAATATCCATATCCCTCCATTCCCTGCATTGTCCACGTGCCCATCTAAAAACCTCATACTTATGTACATTAGAACGCAGCAACTCAATCAGTGGTTATAGTTAGTACACCGACTGATCAGATTTTCTTTTGCAGTTCTGTACAGATCATTTCCTGTATCTGAGGTCTTTAGCCAAAATGACTATGTATATTTTAGTTTAGTTTAGTTTGTTGTCACATGTACAAGCTACAGTGAAAAGCTTTTGTTGTGTGCTAACCAGTCAGCGGAAAGACAATGCATCATTACAATTGAGCCTTTTACAACGTACAAATACATGATAAAGGGAATAACGTGAATCACGCTTATGCAAGAGGTAAAGCGGCTGGAGTACAACTCATCCTTGCTTATGCTGGTGGCCTTGTCGAGCAGAGTGAGGTGTAAATGGAATCAATGGAAGGGAGGTTGGTTTGTGTGATAGTCTGGGGTGTACTGTGAAACAGGAAATATCACAGGGTATGGCAACCAAGACAAATGCAACCACTTCTTTTGACACATCAACAAATTTATTCAATGTCTGGGAAGTTGTTGGAATGCTCAAGTCTTGGGATGAGGTACACTGTTAAATGATAACTAAGTGCACTGAATTATTTATTTCACTGCAGTGAATTGGCATCACAGGGCAGTTTCAAAGTCATCATTCACATACGTGGAATAAAAAATCCATCACGTTACAATTTCCTCTTCAATGCAGATTAAACATCTTTTTGCATGATAATGAGCCAACCATTTATTTCCTTTGAGCCAGCACTGAGAAAGTGAGGAAAATCTCACCCACCAGTACTTGTTGTTTTAGTGTCACTGTATCTGCTGTCACTGCAGGGGTACAAAGAGAGCAATAGCTTTACATTAAAACCATACAGAGAAAGACTAGATGGTAACATTGCACAAAATTAATCCTGGCAACTTTGTTCATTTTTCTGCTCCCCTGGGCTAAATTTGAGAAATATGCAAAATGTATAGGGAATTATGCTGTGTATAGCCAGAGTTGAATAGTGGTGTTAACCTACTTTATAAAGCTCTACATATTTTGCCAATTCCACTAAATATTATTTAACACTGGAGCACTGTTACAACTCCAACTTTGTTGTGATCGACAGGTTTGATAATACAAACCCCAGAGAGATTATTGGAGGGAAAGGTTAGAAAATAAAAGAGCACATCATGAGCACATGGTTGGGTTGATGTATGCCAGAGGTTAGAATGCAAAACTTGTCCACTTCTGTTTGTGAACCAAGGATAAACTTCTGATATCTTGAGCATGTAACGTTAGTGTATTTTGTGGATGGTATAAACTGCAGCCATTGGTGAAGGGAATTCATGTTTAGGATGGTTGATGGGTGCTAATAGTGTGGGCTGCTTCATCCTAGATGTATTTTGATGCTGCATCCATCCAGGCAATAAAACAGCATTTCATTACAGGGCTGTACAAGAACGGGCCTTTTGGCCCATAATGCCTGCGCCGAATATGATGCTATGACCATCGCCTATCTGCCTGCACATAACTCGTAACTTTCCATTCCCTGCCTACCCAAATACCTATCAAAAAGTCTGTTGAATGCCAGTAACATATCTGCTGCAACCACCATCCCTGGCAGCGCGTTCCAGGCACTCATCAATCACCCTGTGCCCCACACATCTCTTTTAAACTATGGTCCCTAATATTTGATTATTCCATCCTTGGAAAATAGATTCTGACTATCCACCCTATCTATACCTCTCAGTATGTTATATTCTTTGCCCCCACCGCCTGCCGTTTACAGCCATTGGAGCAAAAGACCATGTGAAAACCAAAAATACCTATTTGGCTTAATTCATCCACTGCCTCAGTATTGCCAGGAGTCAAGTCACGTTGAGTTTATTGTCATATGCACAAGGATGGTGAGGTACAGATACAATGAAAAATTTGCTTGCAGCAACATCACAGGAAAACACACTCAAACACACAAAAACACACAAAAACATAAATTAATCATAAATTAGAATAAATCACACAATTCTGTAAGACAGTTTAAAAAGGATTGCAAACAAAAAGACATTGATGCAAAACACAATTAGAAAAAAACAAGTCCGTGGTAGTGCCAGAGTGGTCATAATGTTCAATTGTCAAGGCAGGTTTAAAATGCGAGGGTTGGGTCTAGAACCTAATAGTTGTAGGAATGTAGCTGTTCCTAAATCTGTTGGTGTGACATCTGGTTTCTGTACTACCTGCCCAATGGTAGCAGCGAGTGGCGGGGTTCTTTGACGATACACATCACATTCCTAAGGCAGGGCCTCTGTAGATGCTTTTGGTGGTGGGGGTAGATGTGCCCCCGATAGACTGGGCTGAGTTCACTGTTCCCTGTAGCATCTTGTATTCCTGTGTGTTGGAATTCCCATGCCAGGCCATGATGCACTTAGGATAATTTCTAAGGTACATCTGCAGAAGTTTGTTTGAATATTTGGTGACATGTTGAATCGTTTTAAAACGTCTAAGACAGTACATTCATTGTTAGTTTGCTTAGTTTATTGTCATGTGTACCAAGGTACAGTTAAAAGATTTTGTGTGCTAATCTGAAATGTTAACGCCCAGGAATTTGAAGCTGCTAAATCTCTCCACCACCGACCTACCAATGAAAACTGGCATGTGGTCTCCTGCCTTCCCCTTTCTGAAGTCAACAATTAGTTCCTTGGTTTTATTGAGAGATTACTGTTGTTGCACCAATCACCCGCTCCTCCTGTACGCTGACTCATTAGCGCCTGTGGTGTCAACGGCGAAGTTATGCATGGCATTGGAGCAGTGCTTAGCCACAAGTCATGGTTATAAAGAGAGTGTAAAGGGTGTGGAGAGTGTAAAGGATGGGTGCTTATGTTATATGCACTGAATATGAAGCGGAACAATAACATTCTTACTTACGACAGCTTTACAGGCACATTGAATGCAATAATATTAAAAAAAACCCAAATCTAATCAAAAACAAAAAATAATTTATTCTAAGTAAACTAGACCATGATAGTGTAAAAAATTAAGAAAGAAAACAAAGTCAAACTGATTATCATACATCCAGTCCTCTACAAACCAACCAAGCAAATAAATGTTCCCAAGGGTGCATATGCAGCCCAATATTGAACTCCCCACACACTTACAACTGTGTTCCAAATTCTGCTCCAATTACATTTACAACTTTAGAGATTACCTCACTGTGGTGGGTCGGATCTCGAACAATAACAAGATGGAGTACAGGAAGGAGATAGAGAATTGAGTAACCTGACGTCAAGGCAACAATCTCTCCCTCAATGTCAGCAAAATGAAGGAGCATGTTATTGACTTCAAAAAGCAAGATGGTGTACTTATCCCAATCAGCATCCATGGTGAAGATGTAGGGATGGTCAAGAGCTTCAAGTTCCTAAAATATCACCAACAATTTGCCCGAGTCTAAAAAAGTTGACGCTATGGCCAAGAAAGCACACCAAAATCTATACTACCTTTGAGGACTAAGGACATTTCTGCAGATGCACTCTAGAAAACATTTTATTGGCTTGCATCACTGCTTGGTTTGGTAACTGCTCTGCAACAAATTGCAGTTGTGGATGCAGCTGAGTCCATCTCACAAACCAGCCAACCACCCTCTTCTCTCACCATCCTCTGACTCCATCGACACTTCATGCTGTCTCTGGAAAGTAGTCAGCATGATGATTACTGTCTTTAATTCGTCAGGATAAATTCTACTGCACTCAATGGCCAATTGTGTTTTAACCAGACTGTTCTATACCTCAGTATACCTCAACCTTAATGCTGTCTTGCTCACCCTTCCATACCCAACGAATATAGGTCACACATCCAAAACTATGCTGATCTTACTTGAAAGCTTGACCTGCTGCGTTATTCCAGCATTTTGTCTCTTCTTTTTGTAAACCAGTATCTGCAGTTCCTTGTGTCGTACACATAGACTTCTCTCTCCATATGTTTGTGCACCCCTTTGTGCTTCCATTAGAACATGGACTCCAGACCCCTCCACCTTCTTATCATTCTTAAAATATTTTCCTTACAATGGACCAAGCTTTTGATTTGCTCCCTGATCTTTCCTTCCAAGATTCAATATCGTTGTGTTTACTTCATGGCTCAGTGAATTACTTTTCTTTAGTAAACTTGCCACTATAATACAAGTGGTTAAACTGATTGATAACACTGTGACACAGTGGTGCAGCTGGTTGAGCTGCTGCCTCACAATGCTACACCTGGGTTCAATCCTGTCCTCGGGTGCTCTCTGTATGGAGTTTGCACGTTCTTCTGTGACTGCGTGGGTTTCCTCTGGTTTTCTCCCATATGGCAAAGATGTGTGGATTCGACTCTGTGAAATTGGTACTAGCGTGTAGGGAGTGGAACAAGTGTGAACAGGTGAACAATGATCGGCATGGACTTGGTGGGTCGAAGGGCCTGTTTTCAAACTGTATCTCCAAACTAAACTAAACCACTGGGTAAATTATGTTAAAGTCTGGAAATTAAATGTTCTTATTCTGGTGGAGGTAATTACAAGTGCATTTACAAGATGAGTGTGGTGGGAGTCCTGACACTTTCCATAAAGTTCCTGAATTCACAGCAAAAGGAATATTTGTTCCATGAGCCAGTATAGTCAAAGAATAATGTGTAGGCTGCCTCGGCAGTGATACATGGAGAGAAATGCTTTATTATAAAGTTACTTGATTGTGTGGTTTAAGGTCCAGGGCCTAATTTGGTTACATGTAGGTTCTGCAACTCACCTTTGGGTCAAGGTTTTTGTGGGAGATCTGCATACTCAAGCAGCTCACCAATACTAGAAGCCAAAATTATAGCTGAAGAGGCATTAAAATAGCTGTGGTCTGTAGTGAAAGTAACACTTGGCTGCAAACTTTACAACTGTGCATTTCACAATTCACTGAAAATTTAAATGCCAAATTCTACCTTATCCCTAAAGCAATTAAAAGGTGAAAAAGTTAGTGATTAATAGTTTAAGTTCATTTCTCAGATATTTTAAAATTGTCATTTACTATTTCTTATACTTATATATTTAATTCTAATTTTACACTTCATGCTTTTTAATTGCCATTCATACTGAATCAAAAGAAAACACATTGATAAACTGTGTGAATTTGAAAGGTTAAGGCTCATGGGATTAAGTCAATTTAGTTATGTGGATTGGATCAAATAATCATTTAGCACTGGGATACAGAAAGAAAAAACATTAAGTGGAAAATATCTGACTGAAATGTCGGAATTCCATAAAATTCATAATTCACAGACAAATGCTTAGCTCCACAGAGGCCCAGGAGCCGTTGGAGCGAGAGGAGTTTCCGGGCGGTGAGTTGAAAAATCGAGCGTGGAGCTTTGCTCCACAGAGGCCCAGGAGCCGTTGGAGCGAGAGGAGGAGTTTCCGGGCGGTGAGTTGAAAAATCGAGCAGGGGGCTTTACTCCACAGAGGCCCAGGAGCTGTTGGAGCGAGAGGAGGAGTTTCTGGGCGGTGAGTTGAAAAATTGAGCGCAGGGCTTTGCGCCACAGAGGCCCAGGAGCCGTTGGAGCGGAGTAGCCAATCTGTAATGTTCCAGCACACTTCAAAGGATGTGATCTGGTGGAAGCCGCTGATTGGTGGAAGCGGACTAAGGGAAGCAGCTGATTGGGAGCAACCCCAGGTTTGCATTTCTGCTTTCTGGTTAAGGGTTCAGTGAGTTAAGGGTTCAGTGAGTTAAGGGTACAGTACTTTTTAATAAAGGTACAGTTTAAAGGATTAAGATTTTTATAGTGTGAGTGAGTTGATTGAATTTGGGGGTAAGCCATGTCAGTTGAGATCAGCCCCATGGTTTGCTCATCCTGCAACATGTGGGAGATCGGGGATATGGTCGGTGCCCCCAGGTGACTACGTTTGCAGGAAGTGTGTCCAGCTGCAGCTCCTGGCAGACCGCATTGAACGATTGGATTCATACTGGAGCATCCACGATGCTGAGAAAGTCGTGAATAGCACGTACAGTGAGTTGGCCACACCGCAGGTAAAAGTTAAGCGGACAGAAAGGGAACGGGTGGCCATTAGCCAGCGTAGCAGTAGGCAGGTTGTGCAGGAGTCCCCTGCGGTCATCTCCCTCCTAAACAGATATACCATTTTGGATACTGTTGGGGGAGATGGCTCATCAGGGGAAGGCAGCAGCAGCCAAGTTCATGGCACCATGGGTGGCTCTGCGGCACAGGAGGGGAGGAAAAACAGTGGAAGGGCTATAGTAATAGGGGATTCAATTGTAAGGGGAATAGATAGGCGTTTCTGCGGCCGCAAACGAGACTCCAGGATGGTATGTTGCCTCCCTGGTGCAAGGGTCAGGGATGTCACTGAATGGCTGCAGAACATTCTGGAGGGGGAGGGCGAACAGCCAGTTGTCGTGGTGCACATTGGCACCAACGATATAGGTAAAAAACAGGATGAGGTCCTACAAGATGAATTTAGGGAGCTAGGAGATAAACTTAAAAGTAGGACCTCAAAGGTAATAATCTCTGGATTATTACCAGTGCCACGTGCTAGAGTAGAAATAGGAGGATATTGCAGATGAATACGTGGCTTGAAAATGGTGCAAGGGGGAGAGATTCAAATTACGAGGGCATTGGAACCAGTTCTGGGAGAGGTGGGACCAGTACAAACAGGACAGTCTGCACCTGGGCTGGAATGGAACCAATGTCCTTGGGGGGGGTGTTTGCTAGTGCTGTCGGGGAGGATTTAAACTAATGTGGCAGGGGAATGGGAGCATGAGCAGAGAGACAGAGGGGTGTAAAATGAGGGTAGAAGCAATAGGTTGCAAGGTGAAAAGTAAAAGTGGCAGGCAGGCAGACAAATCCAGGGCAAAAATCAAAAAGGGCCACTTTTCAACATAATTGTATAAGGGGTAAGAGTGTTGTAAAAACAAGCCTGAAAGCTTTGTGTCTCAATGCAAGGAGCATTCATAATAAGGTGGATGAGTTGAATGTGCAGATAGTTATTAATGAATATGATATAGTTGGGATCACGGAGACATGGCTCCAGGGTAACCAAGGCTGGGAGCTGAACATCCAGGCATATTCAATATTCAGGAGGGATAGACAGAAAGGAAAAGGAGGTAGGGTAACATTGATGGTTAGAGCGGAGATTAACGCAATAGAAAGGAAGGACATTAGCTTGGAGGATGTGGAATCGATATGGGTAGAGCTGCGAAACACTAAGGGGAATAAAACGCTAGTGGGAGTTGTGTACAGGCCACCTAACAGTGGTAGTGGAGTTGGGGATGGCATCAAACAGGAAATTAGAAAAGCGTGCAACAAAGATAAAACAGTTATAATGGGTGACTTCAATCTACATATAGATTGGGTGAATCAAATTGGCAGGGGTGCTGAGGAAGAGGATTTCATGGAATGTATGCGGGATAGTTTTCTAAACCAACATGTAGAGGAACCAACGAGAGAGCAGGCTATTCTAGACTGGGTATTAAGTAATGAGGAAGGGTTAGTTAGCAGTCTTGTTGTGCGTGGGCCCTTGGGCAAGAGTGACCATAATATGATTGAGTTCTTCATTAGGATGGAGAGTGACATTGTTAATTCAGAAACAAGGGTTTTGAACTTAAAGAAAGGCAACTTTGAGGGTATGAGACGTGAATTGGCCAAGATAGGCTGGCAATTGATTCTTAGAGGGTTGACGGTGAATATGTAATGGAAGCTACTTAAAGACTGCATGGATGAACTACAACAATTGTTCATCCTAATTTGGCAAAAGAATAAATCAGGGAAGGTAGCGCATCCGTGGATAACAAGGGAAATCAGGGATAGTTTCAAAACAAAAGATGAAGCATAAAAATTAGCCAGAAAAAGCAGGCTAATTTTCTCCCTACCAGAGGCCTGGGAGAAATTCAGAGTCCAGCAGAGGAGGACAAAGGGCTTAATTAGGAAAGGGAAAATAGATTATGAAAAAAAATTGGCAGGGAACATAAAAACTGACTGTAAACGTTTTTATAGATATGTGAAGAGAACGAGATTAGTTAAAACAAATGTAGGTCAGGTGAATTGATCATGGGTAACGAGGACATGGCAGACCAATTGAATAACTACTTTGGTTCTGTCCTCACTAAGGAAGACATAAATAATCTGCCGGAAATAGCAGGGGACCAGGGCTCAAATGAGATGGAGGAACTGAGTGAAATCCAGGTTAGCCGGGAAGTGGTGTTAGGTAAATTGAATGGATTAAAGGTCGATAAATCCCCAGGGCCTGATAGGTTGCATCCCAGAGTGCTTAAGGAAGTAGCCCCAGAAATAGTGGATGCATTAGTGATAATTTTTCAAAACTCTTTAGATTCTGGAGTAGTTCCTGAGGATTGGAGGGTAGCTAATGTAACCCCACGTATTAAAAAGGGAGGGAGAGAGAAAACGGGGAATTACAGACAAGTTAGTCTAACATCGGTAGTGGGGACAATGCTAGAGTCAGTTATTAACGATGGGATACTTGCACATTTGGAAAGTGGTGAAATCAATGGGCAAAGTCAGCATGGATTTATGAAAGGTAAATCATGTGTGACGAATCTTATAGAATTTTTCGAGGATATAACTAGTAGAGTGGAGAAGGGAGAACCAGTGGATGTGTTATATCTGGACTTTCAGAAAGCTTTCGAAGAGGTCCCACATAAGAGATAAGTATGCAAACTTAAAGCACACCGTATTGGGGGTTCAGTATTGATGTGGATAGAGAACTGGCTAGCAGACAGGAAGCAAAGAGTAGGAGTAAACAGGTCCTTTTCAAAATGGCAGGAAGTGGGGTACCGCAAGGCTCAGTGCTGGGACCCCAGCTATTTACAATATATATTAATGATCTGGATGAGGGAATTGAATGCAACATCTCCAAGTTTGCGGATGACACGAAGCTGGGGGGCAGTGTTCGCTGTGAGGAGGATGCTAGGAGGCTGCAAGGTGCCTTGGATAGGTTGGGTGAGTGGGCAAATGCATGGCAGATGCAGTATAATGTGGATAAATGTGAGGTTATCCACTTTAGTGGCAAAAACAGGAAAGTAGTCTATTATCTGAATGGTGGCCGATTAGGAAAAGGTGAGATGCAACGAGACCTGGGTGTCATGGTGCACCAGTCATTGAAAGTAAGCATGCAGGTGCAGCAGGCAGTGAAGAAAGCGAATGGTATGTTACCATTCATAGCAAAAGTATTTGAAGTATAAGAGCAGGGAGGTTTTACTTCGGAGTCACGTGAGTGATTCCGTGAAGAAGGCCCGATAGGCCGCATGCACAGCATTACGTCAGCCGCATTGGTGCAAGCACCAGTCTGGCAGGACAGAGCTCCTGCTGGTGGTAAGTTAAACTTAAAAGGTAAGTTTGTTTTTTTACTTACCAGTGGTTATTAGGCAGGAGCCTCTTTTTACAGAGGTTTTTCCTGCCAGTTTCGCAGCCAGACAAATTGCCGGTTATGGACTGTGGGGAAATTCCAGTCCGACCGCAAATGCGGAAAAACCGGCAAAATTGATCGGGTTGTGAGATAAGGAGCCGCTAACAGTGCAGTTAGCGGCTCCCCAGCCTGCAGAGATGCCATAAAACCGGCAGGAAATATAAGCAGAGTCGCTGACAGGGGGGTCAGCGGCTCCCCAGCCTGCAGGGATGCCGTGGGAACGGCAAGAAATTCAAACAGAGTCGCTGCCTGTGGGATGCCGTTGGAATGCCAAGGAAGCAACACTGGAGCCACTGACAGTGGGGTCAGTGGCTCAAAGACGTTGGTCCCCAGTCAAGAAATTACTGGGACTCATTCAGCCCTATTTGGACTCAGGTGAGTCGGGCTTTAAAGGGTTTCTCCTTATAATAAAAAGTATGTATTTTATAGTGTTTTTTCTTTAAGTAAAAGGCAAAGTAAAAAGTTATTGTTATATGTTTTTAATTGTTTAAGCACAGGTTGCTATGATTATTTTTACCCTTCACAGGTAAAGCTGTACACAAAATGTTGATTTATTGAGCTTACACAGCAATAGCGCGGTCCTATGGGACAGGCCGTGCCAGCAGCGCCTGACAGGGCTGCTTCATGTGTGAAGTGCTGGCCTACGGGAGAGCCGTGCCAACAGCGCTTGATGCAGGGCTGTTCATGTCAAAAAACGCCTGCCTTTATGAAAGGCGGCGGCAGCAATGCCTGGGACAGGGTTGCTCAAATTCACACATATCTGCTCACCCACGGAGTCAGGAGATGATTCTCCACTGGGGCTAGAGAGCAAGGCCCACGGAGTCGGGGGATGAATTCCTCACCGGGGCTGGATAGTGCGTTGAAACGACTATCCTAAATACAGCAACTGTTGTATACAGTGCTGCAAAGGTCTCACTCTCTCGGAGGCAGAGACCAAGATGGGTCAGTATCCTGCTGACACTGAGTCTCAGGGTATGGCCGTGGGGCATACCCAAAGGATGAAGGGCATGTGTCAGAGGTACCTTTCCTGACAATAAAGTTGCCATCCCAGTAAAATATTCTATTGGGTTAAGGCCAATGGGTTCGTATCAGTATTTGTATCCTACGGCAGCGCCTGTTAAGAGTTGCCTACGAATCACCCTCTCTGAGGAGGGAAGAGCAAAAGGTCAAGATTAATCCGGGCTCTAAAGATGTCAATAGAACAGACTCAAGCACATATGTGCCGGCAGTGAACAACGCCAACAGGGGGATGAGAGAGCCAGCCGCTGAATCGATTATTCAGGTAGGTCTATTCTACAGGGGAAGAAGCCTGGCAGATGAATTAATTCGGCCAACAACGGGCTAAAGTCATCGTTCAGAACGCACCCCAGGTGCTCATCGGCAGTAGCGGTTCACTGGAGCTGGGGGCAGCATGATAGCTCAGAAATTCCATGCACCTTCCAATCATGCTCAACTAAATGGGTCTAGCACTTCCAAAATTTGGGTAGTGCACTGTTCACAAGTTGTAATATTTACATTTGTTTGTACAACACACAAAGGGTAAAAATATTTGGTTGAGGCACAGCCGGAGCATTCCAAGTAAGTTGGATTATGGCCAGGGTTTGGAAATTGGGCAGAAGTTCTCATGCAAACCACCCATGCAATAAGGCAAGATTGGCATGTTATTATGAAGAATGGAGAGTATCGGGCACATGAACTTTCCGAATGTAAAACTTATTCCTGACTTCAACAGATTCATAAGGTAAGAGATACATGCTGTACAAATCCCGTTACAAAGGTTATCAAAGACAATATAACTGTACTATAACAGTAAAGCCTTGCAGTATGGGATAAACTGTTTGTTTGTCATTGGGATTTACCTTTAATCATTATTAGCCTTATCTCTGCCTTGTGGCAAGAGATTGGGGTTACAGCAATCTGTTACAAAACTGAGTTCTTTTCATTAAGAGTAATTGGCAATATAGCAGCTGTGTTGCAGCTGAGCAAATCAAGGAACTGATATTGTGTAAGTAGCAATTAGATTGTTGCTAACAACCTTGTGCTATTGTCAGCTGAGGCTACTTCAGCCACAATGATGAGGTAACAATATTCAGCATTGCCGAACATGACAATAACTCATTGAACTTGAACTTGAAACTCGCTACAGTGGTGTGGTCGGTTGAATTCCGTTATTATGAACTGATGTTTAGAACTCTAAGATGAGAAGTTCCAAATATCATCACCTACTCAAAGCTAGCGGAGATTACATGAGTTACCAATTCTTCAGTTGTTAGTATCAACTAAATATATACACTAAATGCACCGTCGAGTAAGGTTTTGAGTGAATATACATATTCTTCATGCACAAATTTAAGTTGCTACTCTACAATGGTGACATGCTTTAGTCTCATGGTAATTAGGACGGATATCCTGTAATTAATCTCCTTGCCACTGGTGTATCGTCCAGTTTAGATTGATGATAACACAGAATACGTGTTGGATCTCAAAATATGATGAAAGCATGATTCAATACTTCATCAAATATTCATCATGTTTATGCATGTTTCACTGTTTGCAAAAATGTGACACAACAGTGTGGAGAAATACATTCTCGCTTCAATAGGAGGAATGGACTTTATGTCTTCCTCATTAGCTGGGTCTTAAAACAGTCAGCAAGACCTCGTTTGGATTCGTACTATCGGACTGGCCAAGCATCCATGTTGCCTGCTTCATCAGGCATTATGGCACAACGGTATACAGTTATGCCAAAAAGCTAGAACTTGCTGTTTTAAACTGTGGTTCAGGAGACTGGTCTTTGCACAGTAAAACGATTATTGACTTACACATTTTCAATGGATTGACATGCCTCAGGTTGTCACATTTAATCATGAGGGTGTTCACTTCAGTATGCATGGATAGTATCCAAAAAAGCAGTACATCTCTATTGAGGGGATCAGAAATGTTGGTTAAATATTAATGATACATTTGATACGATACAAATTACTGACATTTCCAGTTCATTTTAAGTGATATTGACAATAGTTCAGTTATAGAGAAATTACAGCTGTAACATAAGGGAACTACATTGTCGGGTCCAACCCGGATATCAAGTTGTTAAAAAGATCTTGATACAAGTACTCACATCACAAGATTATGCAGTTGGTTATTGTAAATGTGTAAACATTACTTCACCAAGGGGTTCCAGCTACATCCTTAGTCATGACTCTAATATCAGCACAACGACGGCAAAACATTGCAAACGCTGTGGCTGGACAGGATGAAATTGGCTGTTCATGCCATTACATTTTACATTCTGGTCTACACTAGCAGAGCAGACCAGGGCTGGCATGATTTTTAAGGTCATTTTGAATACCCAACGGTCTCATTTTTATGTTATCAATGCCACCAGAATCCTTAGAAGTATGGATTCAGCACTGTGTATTAGTTAATAAACAAATACACAAGAGAAGGTCGGTTCAGACTATTTCAAGGTGGCTGCAACAGGTATTAACATTGTCGATTGTATGTCTCATTCCACCAGGTCAGCATCAACGTCAGTATATCATTTAGATAGTGTGTTTACATCTCATTATACTAGGGCAGCAGCTATGTTGGTGGCCAAAGGGAGGGATGTGGCCTTTGACCAAATTTTAGCGGCCGTCGGATGGGCAAATGAGCTGATGTTTCAGAATTTTATCATCGGCCAATTGTTAATCCAGGCCTGTTTGCCAATCACATTTTAAGTACCTAAATTTTAGGGGTACCGTTGTTTGTTTACATTGTTAAATAAACCCTATCATTACATTGAATACAATGTTATTATTAATGCATTTATTTCTCTTTCGAGTCAATCGAATGCAGTGGGATGCCGAGATTGAAATCTGCGGCATGAAATCACAAAGCTTTGAACTCTTCATGGAATCACTCACGTGACTCCGAAGTAAAATAGTAAGATTAAACCAGAACTTACCAGTTTGAAGTTTGATCTTGATTTTATGAGGAGTTACGTTGGTGATTACGTGCCCACCACGCCCAACCCTCTCTCATAAAAGATCATCTGGTAGTTCTCAAGTCACTGATCTTACTGTTTACTTGGATGTTGTTTATTTGTGATTTCATACCGCTGCTTTGAAGTTTGCTGCGTAAGCGGCCAGGCAGGCCTTCTTCACGGAACCACCAACGTAACTCCTCATAAAATCAAGATCAAACTTCAAACTGGTAAGTTCTCATTTAATCTTACTATTCTACTGCAGTTGTACAGGGTCTTGGTGAGACCACACCTGGAGTACTGCGTACAGTTTTGGTCTCCTAATCTGAGGAAAGACATTCTTGCCATAGAGGGAGTACAGAGAAGGTTCACCAGACTGATTCCTGGGATGGCAAGAATTTCATATGAAGAAAGACTGGATAGACTCGGCTTGTACTCGCTAGAATTTAGATTGAGGGGGGATCTTATAGAAACTTACAAAATTGTTAAGGGGTTGGACAGGCTAGATGTAGGAAGATTGTTCCCGACGTTGGGGAAGTCCAGAACAAGGGGTCACAGTTTAAGACTAAGGGGGATGTCTTTTCGGACCGAGATGAGAAAAATATTTTTCACACAGAGAGTAGCGAATCTGTGGAATTCTCTGCCACAGAAGGTAGTTGAGGCCAGTTCATTGGCTATATGTAAGAGGGAGTTAGATGTGGCCCTTGTGGTTAAAGTGATCAGGGGGTATGGAGAGAAGGCCAGGGCCGGATTTACGTATAAGCTAGACATGCTTAAGCTTAGGGCCTTGAGATCTAGGGGGGCCTACTCACCTCGCTGCCTCACTGGACCCATTGAACCTCGCCGCCCCACCGACCATCCGCCCACTGGGACCTCCTACTCTTTGCCCGCTGACCATGGCCACACTACCGCCTTCCAGCAGCCCGCAGCCTTTGCCGTCGCCTTACCTGCAGCCTGGACAGCACCGGGCCTGAAGCTTCCAAGCTGCAGACTCCCACTCCCCCGGGTTTGACAGCGCTGGGTCCTAGTGCTAATCAGCCAACCCTGGTAATCTCAGTGGCTGTTCCACTAGTATTCTTGCACTGGGTCTTCCCCATTCCCCTCAAACCATGTGACCCCCCAGCTCTTCCCCACCTACATTACAGTCCTCATACACCCCTACCCCCTGACCACCCACCACCCCTCCACCAGACATCCAGAACCAGGGGCCACAGTTTAAGAATAGGGAGTAAGTCATTTAGAACGGAGACGAGGAAACACTTTTTCTCACAGAGAGTGGTGAATCTGGAATTCGAATTCTCTGCCTCAGAGGACGATGGAGGCAGGTTTTCTGGATGCTTTCAAGAGAGAGCTAGATAGGGCTCTTAAAAATAGCGGAGTCAGGGGATATGGGGAGAAGGCAGGAACGGTGTACTGATTGGGTGTGATCAGCCATGATCACATTGAATGGCAGTGCTGGCTTGAAGGGTCAAATGGCCTACTCCTGCACCTACTGTCTATTGCCTTGGCCTTAGTCCACTCACCTGCCTTTCTCCGGCCCCAACCCCCATCCCTGCCGTGTGTTCACCATCCCACCTGACCTCTTCCTCTCAGATACCGAACGGTCTATCCTCAGCAGAGGCCTCACCCAGGGCTGGCCTGAGGAGGTGCGGGGCCCAATTGGGAACAATTTTGGTGAGCCCCAGGTTCCCAGCCAAGGTCTGTAGATTCATAGAAATATAATTAAAGTCTATTATAGACTTTATATCTCTATGGGAGAATGGAAAGTAATCAAAATGTGCCCTTAAAAAGTGCATGCAACTTAATGGACGAAACAGATCTAAGCTACATTTTAATATAAAATTGCATACATGTAAGCCTACAAGTAACAAACAAAATGTGTAGATCACCTCTAAATAGTACATAGTTACAATATCACTTGTTTTAGTGACTGTGAAATGAAAAAAAAAGTAATTTAATTAAATAGATCCTGGAAAACCAATAACCATTGGTGAAAAACCAGTCCAGGCATTACATTTTGGGCTTCAGCCCCATCCTACCCTTTGGGCCTCAACCCCATCCTAACTGTGTGTCGTTGTCTGTGCGTGATGTGTGTGTGTGAGAGGGAAGGAGAGAAGGGCGGGAGGGAGAGACAGAAGGGAGGAAGGGAGAGAAGGGAGGGAGGGAGGGAAGTAGAGAACGGAGGGAGGGAAGGAAGGAGAGAAAGAAGGGATGGAGCGAATGAGAGATGGGAAAAGAGAGAGGAAGGACAGAAGGAAGGGAGGGAAGAAGGGAAGGAGAGAAGGGAGGGGGAGGGCTGGCGGCAGGAGAGGATGCCGGATCCGGGCGGATGGGTGTGAGCTGAGGCCGATGTTTGTAAACGCTGCTCCAACCCCTGGCCCGGCCCTCCATATATTGTTCACTGCGTCTCCCCAGGGAGAGAGGGGTGGAGCCGGGGCTGTGTGCGTGAAGCACGGCGACTGGAGGGGCAGGAGCGCTGCCTCGGGACCGTGAGGGAACGACCCACCTCCCCCTCTCGCCCTTCTCCATTCCCCCTCACATCCCCCTCCCCGTCTACCCCTTTCTTCCCCCTCCACCGCTCTACTCTCTCTCCGCCCCTCTCTCCCTCCCCTCCACCCGCGGTACATCTACCCGAGCCGAGAGTAGATTACTCTGGCGCGGGGCCCTCTTACGCGCGGGGCCCAATTGGGAGAAATCAGTCCATTCGGCTTAAGGCCGGCCCTGGTCTCACCTTTGTCCCCCTCCGTCCCCACCTCAATGAATTCTGCGCCCGCCGCGATTTGGAGCTCTTCTTCCGTCGCCTCCACCTCATACCATTCTTCATGGGAAGGAGTCCTAGCCTCCATTGATGATCCCTTTTCCCGTCTCCAACGGACCCCCTTGGACGCCCTCTCATGGCCATTGGTACAATGAAATTTGGGGGTCACCATCCGACGTCAGAACGGGAGAACATTCTCAACGGCCACTTCCTACTGCAGCTCCCGAAGTCCACAGGCTGAGCTGGGTGGACATTCACGCTGGCGGCCCTTGGCAAAGGGTTCCCAGGGCTCCGTGATATTAAAATCAGCACGGCCCGAGGCTGGGCGGTCCGCAAACCACAGCTCCATTATGTTGAAGCAGCGGGCCCAACACTCCAGAGCTTCAAATGGCGATCCAGGTAAAGTATCGCCTGCTCCATGGTGAATCCAATTTGTATTTTAAAACCAACTGTTTAATGACAACATACAGTAGGGTCTAAAAGTGTCACACTGTCACTGTCGGGTAGTCATGGTCCTCTAGTTGTGGCGGTGGGGGATTGGGAGGGGGGGGGGGGGGCTCACAGGTGAAATAGCTTAGGGCCTGTCTTCATCTAAATCCGGCCCTGGAGAAGGCAGGTAGAGGATACTGAGTTGGATGATCAGCCATGATCATACTGAATGGCGGTGCAGGCTCGAAGGGCCGAATGGCCAAATGGCCTACTCCTGCACCTATTTTCTATGTTTCTAGGTAAATTGGAAGATTTTATTTTTAAAGGATCCATGCATGAAATGCATGCCCTGCTGGCAAAGGCACGATTTAATGCCTTTTCCTAATTGTTGATGAACCTCCCACAAGAACCATTCCAGACCAGGTGAAGGGGAGTCTCGTACAGTGTTCAAAGGTTGGTGTTCGTGAATTATAACTCAAGAACAATGAAGAAAGAACATTATCTTTCCAGGCCAGACAGTGCACGGCTTGGAAGAGAGCCAGTTGATCTCAGAGACTGAAAATCAAAAACACTGCAGATGCGGGAAATCTGAAATAAAACAGATAATGCACGAAACACTTAGCAGTTCAGGTAGCATCTGTGAGATGAGAAGCACTGGTCAAAGATCATCCAGCAGAATTGGGAAAGAAAAAAACAAATTTGTAATAATTAGTAATTAGGGGCAACAGTTTAGTTTAGTTTAGCTTAGTTTGGACCCTTCGGCCCACTGAGTCCACACTGACCATCGATCACCCATTCACACTGCTTCTATGTTATCCCACTCGCATCCACTCCCTACAAACCAGGGGCAGCTTACAGTGGCCAGTTAACTGACAAACCTGCATGTGTTTGGGATGTGGGAGGAAACCGGAGCACCCAAGCAAACCTACGCAGTCACAGGGAGAACTTGACTCCCCGCAGTTAGTTGGGCACAGTGCGCAATGGTAGAGTTGCTCCCTTGCAGTGCCAGGGACCCGAGTCCGATCTTGACGACGGTTGCTGTCTGTATGGAATTTGTATATTCTTCCTGTGACTGCGTGAGTTTTCTCTGGGCGCTCTGGTTTCCTCCCACATTCCAAAGATGTGCAGGTTTGTAGGTTCGCTGGCTTCTGAAAATTGTCCCTAGTGTGTAAGATAGAACGAGTGTATGGGTGATCGCTGTTTGGTGTGGACTCTGTGGGCCGAAGGGTCTGTTTCCATGCTGTATCTCTAAAACTAAAGAGTAAAGCAAGTTGTAGAGAAGATAAGGGAGGGGTTGAAAGTACAAAATAAATATCTCTATTTAGTTTAGCTTATTGTAATGGTATAGTGAAAAGCTTTTTATTGCATGCTAACCAGTCAGCAGAAAGACTAGACATGATTACAATCAAGCCATCCACAGTGTATATATACAGGATAAAGAGAATAATGTTTAGTGCAAGGTAAAGTCCAATAAAGTCTGATTAAAAATAGTTCGATGGGTTGAGGCCAGGGTTACAGTGGTGATACTGTAGCCATCAGGTTGATAGGTGAATAGACCCTTATTGAATGGCTTTATGGATGTTACATTGTTTTGATCAGTGGTAATGAATCAGAAATTCAGCCAGTTGCCTATCAATGAAATGGCACAGCTTTAGTTTGGTTTAGTTTAAAGATACAGAGTGGAAACAGGCCCTTCGTCCCACTGAGTTTGTGCCGACCAGTGATCTCCGCAGAGATGCCAACCCTAAATTTAGTTCACAGTAACATTCAACCCATTTGTCCGTAACAAATGGGGTTAAATGCATTTCTCTCCGTAACATACTCACTTGGGGTTGTTGCCGGCGGCTATGCGCCTGCACACTGGTGCAGATCAGCGGGCTGCCGGCGGGCGGGTGCGGCACATGCGCACTTGGCAAGGTTGCCGGCGGGTCTGCGCCTGCGCACTGGGTGGGGGTGGGGGGGAGGCCCGGTGATGGGGCTGCCGCGAGCGGCCGGCTGGCGGCAAGAAAGTGCCGCTGATCGCGCGGGCCGGCGCCGCCCGGGCTCTGGGCCGGGCGTGGCGTGGCTCGAAATGGCGCCAGGCCCGGCAACCCTCCCCCGCTGCGCACGCGCGGCCACTGGGGCCCGGCAACCCTCCCCCACTGCGCACGCGCGGCCACTGGGGCCCGGCAACCCTCCCCCACTGCGCACGCGCGGCCACTGGGGCCCGGCAACCCTCCCCAACTGCGCACGCGCGGACACTAGGGCCCGGCAAAGTGCCGCTGATCGCGCGGGTCGGCAAACCGGGGACACATGGCGCCGGCATTCACCACGGGAGGAACACCGGCGCGGCGGTGTTCCGTAACAGCATGTTTGGCTGCCGGAACACCGTAAAAAGGTTATTTCGCCGGGACAAAATACGGCGAATCCGGGACACTTGGCATCTCTGTCTCCGTACACTAACACTATCCTACACACCAGGGACAATTTACAATTTACAGAAGCCAAATTAACCTACAAACCTGTGCATCTTTGGAGTGTGGAGAGGAAACTGGAGCACCCAGAGAAACCCATGTGGTCATGGGGAGAATATACAAACTCCGTGCACACATATTCAAGATGGAACCCGGGTCTCTGGCGCTGTATGGCAGCAACTCTACCGCTGTACCACTGTGCCGCTCCAAAGCTGCAACAGGTAGCAGGCGAAGCAACATGAGAGGGAAAAATAGATCAGCCATGGTTGAATGGCAGAGTAGACTTGTAGGGTTGAATGGCCTAATTCTGCCTCTGTATCTTATGTTCTTAACATGAGAAATAAAGTCACTGAACCTCATCTTTATCAATCCATCTGTGGCAGAAGCCTCTTTCCGTTAAAGTATCAGAAGAAGCAGAAATCTCGCAGTCCTTTAAGAGGCAAAGTCCTGTCATCACACCCAGGGCACCGTCCATTACAGTTGTGTGATACACGATCGTGCTAAATTAGATAGTCTGGAACCGGCTCAAATTGAGGTGTCCATTGGCCATCTGTAGCAGTAGAAATGTGCACCACCACAAAATATCCCTTCATGGTCCAACTCTCACTCTGCCATTACCAAGCCAGAGGATCAACCCAAGTCCAATAACGTGGGCACAAGGGCCTGCCAGGAGCAACTCCAGGCAGCCTGAATATGAGGTGCAGTGAAAATGCACAGATGATTACAGATATGCCAAACATCAAAAATAGCATTCTTTAAACAGACCCAACCAACTTCACAACCAGCTGATCAGATCAAGGGTCTGCAGGTCTGTCACATTTAGTCATGAATGGTGATATGTAAGCAGCTAATGGGAGGAGACAGCTCCAAGAATAATCCTGATGGCGGTGAGTTGATGTGTTTGCAGACATGTTCAGCTAGAATTATTTCTGGTCAATGGTGACCCACCATCCAGGATATTGAGGGGACTCAGCAAAGGGAAGTCTGATGAACAGCAAAAGTAGGTGGTTGGACCCTCTCTTGCTGGTGATGTTCATTGCTTGGCACTTTTGTGGGAGAACTGGCCACTTATCCACCGACATCTGAATGTTATCTACATCCTGCTACATGCAGGCCCGGGGTGCTTTGTTATGTAGAACTGCAAATTGGACTTTGTGCAACCATCAACAAACACTCCAGACAGCCTGATGGAAGGAAGGTCTGTAGTGCAGCAGTTGAAGATGGTTAGGCTGAGGACACCTCCCTGAGGAATAATGTCACATGATGATAGACCTCCAATAACAACAGATCCTCCTTTCTTCAATGTATTCCCTTTACTGTCCATTTACCTCAGAGTTAGTGGGGCTGAGTATTTCCAGCATTTTCTGGTCTTATTTCACTGCTATTACTGGCACAATAATACTTGGATTAATGATTAATTTTTAATTGTACGTATGTCAGGCTGAGAATTATAACAATGGCAATTTTGCAGATACAATCTTGTATCCCAGCTTTACGGCTTTGGTCCAGAATTGCAATAAACACTTTTCAAATTACCTGTGGTCAATAAACTGCAGAGAAAGGAACATGAAAATAAAACTTCTTAGTCGAGGAAATAAACGTCATATCGCAAGATTAATAGGAAGTTTTCCCTTTCAATTGTCTGCGTACAAAGAGCCAGTGAATTAAAGCCTTATTATTTAATTGCTGTATTTGATCTAAACAAAGAAATCAAGTGAGCCAATGCTCCTTTCCACTATATCTCACAATACATGCTATTAGGCTGAGACCTATAGAATTTCTTTACATCTACTTAGTTATTTCTATTCTACATCATTTTACTTGGATTCAAACCAACCTCTATTCACTTACTGCAAATAAATGCAAACTATAGAGTAGAAACAAGGAACTGCAGATGCTGGTTTACACAAAGGGACACAAAGTGCTGGAGTAACTCAGCAGGTCAGGCAGCATTTTTGGAGAACATAGATACGTAATGCAGGGCTGCCAACTCTCACGCATTGACCGTGAGACTCACACTTTTCACGAAATTCTCACGCTCATCACAGAATTTCTCAAGCTCAAAATTGTTTGTTTTTAAAAAATAAATAAATAAATAGTCACGAACAATTCAATTTGCCCAAGGCTTCCAGATCTCCTCCACACTTACCAATGAGAATAGTTTTCGGTCGGCGGATTTCCCGCAAAGAATGTGCTATTTGATTGTGCCCATCGTACACTATTTAAAATGGCAATGCAACTGCAGTACCAATGATTCCATTGGACAAGCAGGGGTGTCAAACTACCAGGCCGCATCCAGCCCACGAAGGGGTCCAAACCGGCCCACGGGATGATTTGGGGGGAAAAAAAGTAGTTTAGTTTGGACTCTAAACACATTCCCGTGCAGAGGGTGTGATAGGTGAGACACGGCAGTGGTCCCAGCTCCGAACCCCGAGGCACTGCTCACACCTCCCACCCTCGCCTCTGGCAGCTCTGTGTCCCTTGACCACTCTGTCCACATCCCATGCAGTTTTAACCTCGGCCCGGAGCACACTGATACACTCTCATACACACTGACACACACTCTCACACACACTGATACACATTCTCACACATACCCTCACATACACTGACACACACCCCCTCACACGCACTCCCTCACTTCAGTCACTTCGATAAAAATTAGCGGCTAACTGTTTTCATTGTCTGAGTTTGATTGCTGGAAGCAAGCTAATAAAAATTAGGTGCAGTTGTTATTTTTTCAATTTGTTTTGTTAGGTCTACATTTGTGTCTGCTAATGTTTGATTTCAAATGATTTATTAATGGAAAGGGTGCATTCGCTCGAGCACAACTGATTCGCATGAAGTGGCATTTTGCCTAATCCGGCCCATGACCGAAAATGAGTTCAACACCCCTGGTTTAAAGTGAGAGAGGAACGACTTAATAGGAATCCAAGGGACAACATTTTCACGCAGAGGATGGTGGGTATGTGGAATGAGCTGCCAGGGGAAGTAAGCAGGTAAAATGACAGCATTTTAAAGATGGCACCCCCCCTCCCACACCCTCCCCCCTCGGTCGCTATGCACTCTCGGGCTTGGTCGCTGCACTCCCTCGCTCTCTCACTCTCAACTCTCACCCAATGTTGGTAACCCTGGGTAATGTATTGGGACGGGAC
This sequence comes from Okamejei kenojei, assembly GCA_035221665.1. NCBI lineage: Eukaryota > Metazoa > Chordata > Chondrichthyes > Rajiformes > Rajidae > Okamejei > Okamejei kenojei. The sequence goes on from CM069138.1 coordinate 58,135,838, forward strand.
TCTTTTTCAGACTATTGTGGGGGGGAGGAGGGGGGGGGGGGGGAGGGAAAAAAATCTGGGACAGAGCAGAGGTAAGACAAGGCATGGCAGGTAATAGGTGGACACAGGTATATGGGGCAGGGGTTGATAGACAGATGGTTGGAACAAAGGCCAGAGATTAAAACAGAGTGTGAGACACTGCTCTTTGTTCTAACCAATTGCCTATCAACCCTCTCCCCCTCACCTATTAAGGGCCTGTTCCACCAGCATGCGACTGCATGCGGCGAGCGCGACCAAACGTGGTGGCTTGAGCCGTACTCCTTCGTGGGGCCGGTTCCACTTCCAACCGCGCAGCCGTATGGAGCTGGTCCTGACATCATACTCACCAATCAGCTGGGCCGGAGGCGGGCTGAGTGAATTTGGACGTCGCACGGCGTCGGCGGTTACGTCATCACGCAATGGCACGCTGGGCGGCGACGTCATCGCACAACGCCACGTGCTAGGCGTACGCCATCAAGACGCAGTCCAGACGGCGTCCAGACGCTGCGTACGACGTCGAGACGTTGCTGAGGCCATTGCTGCACGGGATTTTGAACAGTGTCAGTTTTTCGGAGCCCCGCGTGATGTCTGGACCAGCCCCGCATAACTCCATCCGGCTCCAGCGATCGAAGTGGGACCGGCCATGTGAGGCCGTACGGCTCAAGCGACCACGTTAGGTCGCGCTCGCCGCATGCAGTCGCATGCTGGTGGGACAGGCCCTTTGCCTATCACACTTTGTCCTGACTTTCCTCTCTCCCAACTTTCTTCCCTCCCCCCCCCATATAATCTGTCTGAGGGAGGGTCCCGACCTGAAACGTCACCTATGCTCACCAGATATGCTGCCTGATCTGCTGAATTACTCCAGCACTTTATGTCCTTTTAAATACAAACAATTTCCTCATTAACATCTCAGTGTAAGCCAGCCATTAGTTCTAAAACTACGCAAACACAATGGTTAGCAATAGATGTGTATAAATCTCGGTGTCCCTGAAACTAATTCCTTTTGGAAAAGTTACAACTGTTTTCAATCATGACTCTGCCCCCAATGTAAGTGGCCTTGACTCCAATCCACAGCAAGCCATCTAGTTCGCCCTCCATTCTGTCTCTGACTGAAGAGATTGAAAAGGCTACTTGCCAAAAGAAAAGTAATAATCCCTCAGAAGTTGTCGGTATTCCTAAAGTTCTAAGTAGATTCATAAAGTCATAGTCATAGTGTAGAAACAGGACTTTCAGCCCACACCGAATAACATGTCCCATCCACACTAGTCCCACCTGCCTGCTTTTGGCCAAATTCCCTCCAAACCCATCCCATCCATGTACCTGGCTACATGTTTCTTAAACGTTGCGATAGTACTGTCACTTCACACCCACTCACAGTCTAGCCTCAGTCTGCAAAGACTGGGGTCTTCTACACCCACCCCCCTCCAATCACCACTTCACACCCAATCATCCACACCCTCTGTGCTGCAAAACATTACTTGTCAAATATCAATAATAAAAATAGAGGAGGTGGAGAGGCTTTTCAGAGGACAAAAAAGCCGGAAATCTCCAGGACCTGACAACGTTTCCCCCTCGACTCTTAAGCTCTTGTGCCAAACAGCTGGCACCGGTCTATACAGACATTTTTAACCATTCCTACAAACATGTACTGTCCCCGCCTGCTTCAAAGTCTCCACTATTGTCCCTGTACCCAAAAAGCTAAGGATTACTTGTCTTAATGACTACAGGTCTGTCGCACTGACCTCTGTAGTCATGAAGACACTCAAAAAGCTTGTGCTGGCCAAACTGAAAAATATCACAAACCCCCTGCTGGACCCTCTGCAGTTTGCATATCGGGCCAATAGATCTGTGGATGATGCAGTCAACCTGGGCCTGCACTTCATCCTACAGCACTTAGACCGCCAGGGGACCTATGCGAGGATCCTGTTTATTGATTTTAGCTCTGCATTCAACACCATTGTGCCAGAGCTACTACACTCCAAACTTTCCGAGTTAACTGTGCCTGAACCCCTCTGTTGGTGGATCACCAGCTTCCTGACAGACAGGAAGCAGCATGTGAGGCTGGGAAAGTACATCTCAAACCCGCAAACGCTCAGCATAGGAGCACCGCAAGGCTGCGTACTCTCTCCTCTCCTCTACTCTCTCTACACTAATGACTGCACCTCCACAGACACCTCTGTCAAGCTTCTCAAGTTTGCGGACGATACAACCCTGATTAGACTGATCCACGATGGGGAGGAATCTGCCTACAGACAGGAAGTGTCACAGCTGGCTTCCTGCTGCTGTAGCAACAACCTAGAGCTCAATGCTCCTAAGACAGTGGAATTGATTATGGACTTTTGGTGAGCTCCCCCTCCCCTCACCCCACTCACCATCAACAACACCACAGTCACATCTGTGGAGTCTTTTAAGTTCTTGGGAACCATCATCTCCAAGGACCTTAAGTGGGGGGCGACCATCGACTCCACAGTCAAAAAAGCACAATAGAGGATGTACTTCCTACGGCAGCTGAGGAAGCACAATCTGCCACAGGCAATGATGGTCCAATTCTAAACGGCCATCGTAGAGTCTGTTCTCACCTTCTCCATCATGGTCTGGTTTGGCTCATCCACCAAGCACGACACCTGGCTCCTGCAGCGGCTCGTCCGATCAGCAGAGAAGGTTGTTGGCTGCAACCTTCCCTCCAGTCATTAATATATATTGAAATAGAACTGTACACTGCAAGGACCCGCTCAGCTTCCTGAAGAGAGCAGGTATACCAGATTCATCTCCAGATGACCCCTCTCACCCTGGCCACAAACTCTTTGAATCACTTCCCTCTGGAAGGCGACTCCGAACTGTCAAAGCTGCCACAGCCAGACATGAAAACAGTTTTTATTCACAAGTAGTTGCTCTACGCAACAGCCAAAAATCTGTAGCCTCCCTTTGATCTGGTATTTTGTTGATTCACATGCTTAATCAATGGTGTTTTATCATTAATGTTTTATTATTATTAATATTTAGTGTTCTCTGAGATTCGTAACTGTCACTGTATGTCATGTTGTTACTTGTGGGCGGAGCACCAAGGCAAATTCCTTGTATGTGAATACTTGGCCAATAAACGTACTTACTTACTTGCCTCAACTACCTCCTCTGACAGCTCGTTGCATGCAAAGGAAGGGCATTTCCATACAAGTAGAAAAGATTGTGGTTGAAGGGTGGTATTCTGGCTGGAGGTCTGTGAACAGTGGTGTTCCCCAGGGATCTGTTGCTTTGGATATATATGAACAGCTCGGATGTAAATGTGGATGGGTGGGTTAGTAAATGTGCAGACAGCACCAAAATTGGTGAAGTTGCAGACGGTGAAGAAAGATGTCAAGGATACAGTGGGATTTAGATCAGTTACAGATATGGGTGGAGAAATGACATTGGAGCTTAATCCAAGCAAATGTCAGGTGCTACACTTTTGGAGGTCGAACATAAGGGGAAAAATGATCCCAGTAATAAATGGGTTAAAATATGATGAGCATTTGACGGCACTAGGCCTGTGCCCACTGGAGTTTGGAAGGATGAGCGGACCTCATTGAAACTTACCGCATAGTAAAAGGCCTGGATAGAATGGATGTGGAGATGATGTTTCCACCAGTGGGAGAGTCTAGGACTAGAAGACATAGCCTCAGAATTAAAGGGCGTTCATGTGGGAAGGAAATGAGGAGGAATTTCTTTAGGGTGTTGAATCTGTGGAATTCATTGGAAGCAGATACAATAGTGCTATTTAAGTGGCTTTTCGATAGGCACCTGGTTCTGCATGGGATGGAGTAATATGGATCATGTGCAGGCAGATGAGATTAACTCAGCCACATGTTTGGCATGGACATTGTGGAATGAAGGGCCTGTTCCTGCATTCTACGTTCTAACACCACCCACTAGCAGAGCAAGGACCTGTCTGCATCTTGATTTTACATTTCTGTGTTCTCTCTTCCTTATCAATCAACCATGGTAACACCAACCTTATCCTATCAGAGACATTACTTAGTTCTATCCCACCCCCCACTCCACCCACCTTCATCACACTCTCAGCATCTTAAAACTAGATTATTTTCTCTCTTTCCTTGTTCTGATGATATATGAACAGTTTATTTTTTTAATTAGAAGTTATCTAACCAATCAAGTGTCTTGAACATTTTCACTTCAGATGACTCACACTGAAGTTCTGTATTTCCAATATGTTTAATTAGTTTAAAATCAGTTTTATGTTTCCTGAATGTGAAAATCAATTTTAATTTTTTCCTAAAGTTGACCACTCTGATTTACTCTGATTATAAAACCATTTCATTTAAATTATGCCTATGTGGTTTTAAGTAACACTGTTCTCCCATAAAACAAGTCGGATCTGAATTTGGGGAAATATAGTAACTGACTATTATGATCATTAACAATGACACATATAGTAAACCGTTAAACATGTGGGCTGAATTATTTTTGCAAGTAATGTAGAAATGTAACGTATTTTCGATCATAAAATTACACACTAAGTATTTTATTTTCGACTCTTCTTCAGAAATGACACTGAGTAGATCGGCACTTAGCAGAATTACACTGTCAGGCATGTGTTATAAATATCAGTCAAATAGTCAAAATCGTAGGAAGGAGCGAATTTATCAGACTGAGACAAAACTGTACCTTTAAGAACCAATTTTAATGCAGCCCACAGTGAAAATATGTCACTTTCAGGGACCCAAGGACTTGGGAAAGCACCTAAAGACAAGCATTGTTTATTCAGTGCTTGTCAATATTTCTAGGTGCCATAGAGTCATCACATCATACAGCATGGAAATAGGCCTTTCGGTACAATTTGCCCACGCGACCAACATTCCCCATCTACATCCACATCTATAGGCCCACCTGCCTGCATTCAATATATCTCCCTCTAAACCTATCCTACCCATGTACCTATTCAAATGTTTTTTTAAAAGTTGTGATGGTATCTGCTACAACTACCTCATTCGACAGCTCGTTCCAGCCTTTGTGTAAAAAAGTTGTCTGCCAGGTTCTATTAAATCTTCCCTCCCTCACCTTAAACCTCTGGTTCTCGATTCCCCTATTCTGAGTGAAAAAATTCTGTATTTACCCTATCTATTCATCCTATTTTATACACCTCTATTTTAGAAGACTTTATTCCTTGGAGCGTAGGAGGATGAGGGGTGATCTTACCCCTCATCTGTAAGATCACCCGTCATCCTCCTGTGGTCTAAGGAATAAAGTCTTATAAAACCAACCATTATAGTTTTGTTGAAATGTAGACACTATTGTAAAAAATCCAAAAGCCAAAACTGATCATTACTATTCTTGAACTTAAATGTCACAATGATGGCTTGGGCAGGTAAATGCAATCACTAGAAATGTAATATGTTTCGGAATAAAAATCTACTAGTCATGAAACCACCGTGATACAGTTGTCAATACAACTGGCTCAATAATGTTCTTTAGACAAGGGACAGCTGGTAGATATACTACTCTGAAGCCTTAACAATGTTGGCAACTCTTAGCAGCTATTGTTCAAGGTCAGTTACTGGTCATCAATAACTGCATTTATGTAAACAAAGTCATGCAAAAAAATCTCAGCTAACCAAGTTCCCATGAACAGCAATGTAAACGTGACCAGGTTTTTTAAATAATTTTTTTTTTGATCAGCGAGTAAATTTGATCATCAATATTTTCCTGCTATTCTACAAAATAATGCAATTGGGTTTTTTGCATTGACAGAAGAGATGGGGCAATATCTTACCACCAGCGAGGCTCAAAAATGGAGACCTGTTAGATGAGGACACTTGTGAAGTTAAATAACAGCGGCAGTTAGGAAATCGAACTGCTCCAACACAAATCCAACAGATGCGCTGTAAAAAGCAATTTATCGGGATGCATCACAGCATGGTTTGGGAACAACTCCAACCAAGACTGCAAGAAATTGCAGAGAATTGTGTATGCAGCCCAGACCATCACACAAACCAACTCTCTTCCATTGACTTTATTTACACCTCACGTTGCCTTGACAAGCCCATCAGCATTATCAAGGACGAATCTCACCCCGGTCATTCCATTGCCTCCCCTCTCTTATCAGGCAAGAGGTACAGAAGTGTGAAATCTCCAGATTTGCCCACCTCCAGATTCAGGGACAGTTTTTTCCCAGCTGTTATCAGGCAACTGAACCATCCTATCACCAACTAAAGAGTTCCAGTTCCTGTTCGATCAGTGCAATGGCTGTTTTACCTTCACCTATGAGGGCTGTTTTACCTTCACCTATGTGGGCAGATGTGGCCTCAGAGGGTAGGCAATGAAGACACTAAGGAGGTATCTCAAAACAAAATGTAGTTTGGACTTATATTGGGCCAGAGTTTCTATTCTAGTGAAATATACTGAACGATTTATTTTAAAAAGATAAGACAACAGCACTTTTCCTTTGAATGAAAATGTATAGGAGTTTTTAATGTTGTGCAGTATTAAGGGGTACACTCTGATACAACACAAGCACAACTGATGGGGAGTGGGCACTGGGTGGGAAAGAGGAACAGCACAAAGAGTTTGAATTGTTAAATTATGTTGCATGTAGTTTTCTGCAGCTTGCTGCATATTAGCTTAAAAATAGATGAAATATAAGCAGTTTATTTTCATGCATTACGGAGGGATTCAAAAATGAACCAAAGAAGTTTGTTCTTTGAAGATTGGCTACTGGCATGCAGACTGAAATTTTACGGAATCTTTCCTCCAGTTTTCAGTTCCCCTTTCCTGACTGCTGTGACTTTCATTAGAATTTGATTTCAACCACAATGCCCAGCATTCAGTACTTCAGGCAAGGAGTTGTAAACAGAAATACCCTGTGCTTCCTATTTATCTCTAGGCTCTGTCTCTTACTCCATCCATCTGCCAATTAAAATACCCATCACCTTTCACTTGCCAGGCTTTGTCCTACCCCCACCTCTCTCTACCAGTTTCTCCCCCCTTCTATTATCATTCTGTAGAAGGGTCTTGGCCTGAAACATTTTCTCCACAGATGCTGCCTGACCTGTTGAGTTCCTCCAGCCTTTGTGTTTTGTACCACATTCTCCTTTGCTTTTGTCTCTCTCAAGTTTTCAATAGCTTTAGAGCTTGGAAAGAGGCCCTTCGGCCCACCGAGTCCATGCCGACCTTCGATCACCGCTTCACACTAATTCTATGTTATACCACTTTCTCAACCACTCCCTGCACACTGGGTGCAATGTACACAGGCCAATCAACCGACAAACCAGTCTTTGGGATGTGGGAGGAACCCAGAGCACCTGGAGGAAACCATGCGATCACAGGGAGTATGTGTAAACTCCATACAGACAGCACCTGAGGACGGGATCAAACTGGGGCCTCTGGTGCAGTGAGGCTGCGTGTCTACCAGCTGCACCACTGTGCAGCCGCAATACTATTGCCTTTGTTTTAATAAATCAGGAGGTCAAATCATCCTTCAGCCATCATATAAACTTCCAGTAGAGATTCTTGAAAGCAATTTGGACCTGAAACACGAACTGATTCTGTGCACTTCAGAGAAAGAAAATATTTATCCTGGTTCTCTGGGAAGCTTCTGTGGAATTGACATGGAATTCCAGCCTGTTGGAATAAAAGCGTACGACACGTGCCTTGCAATATCACGATAAAAAAGGAAAAGCAATACGTGCCTTCAGCCTGAAATATATGAACGGTTTCAGCATCTGAATAAGATCGAAGTGTTGGGTGGAACTGCTGATGAAGAGACCTACCCAAAGCATTAACCTCTCAATTACTACAATGATCGTTGCCAGCGTTTTTGGTAGTTGTGAACAGGTCTGATTGCACACTGCAGTCGCGATCAACAATTCTGAGTCAATCGATTCAATTGTTCAATGGTCTGTTAAAAAAGAGGTCTCTAATGAGGCCAACAACGTCATTAGCAGAGAATCAAAGGCTGCTCACAAAGCCAGCTGTAACTCTATCTGTGCCGTGGTTTAAACTGACTGTTTCTGGGTTCTCCACTGGTGGGGACACCTCCAGATACAGGATCAGAACTTACGCTTGTGCCATTTCCTTCTTTGTGCAGAGGCACACATACAAAGCAGTAAACAACATATGCAAATCAAAGAAATCTGACCTCTTCCAGCTGCACGGCCACTTTTAGCATGGGCGATGATAAAAACAAACAACAGAGAGTCAGAGAGGGCAGTTTTAAACAAAAATGTATGCAAGGGAATAAGTACTATGGGAAAACTGAAACAAAGTGAGAATGACAAAGCACTTTCCCTTTGGTTCACTGGAACAGTCCTGATGAAGATAATTGCCCAAAGCACATGATGATCTTCCAAAGGAGGAATTCTCAAATTTTAGAAAACAACTGTGTAAGGGCAGCAAGGTGGCTCAGTGGTACAGACCCGGGTTCGATCGTGTCCCGGTGGGCTGAAGGGCCTGTTTCCGTGCTGTAAACTAAACCCCCGTCCCTTTTCCTCTCTGCCCTGTGCCCCATCCTGACCCATTTCTCCCACCACCCCGCCCTCTTTTCCCAACCCCTATATCCCTTCCATTGGCTTCTCTTCTCTCCTTATTTAACACCCTTCTTCCTCACATTGGCAGCCTTTGTCCATCCATCAGCCAATAAAAATACCCCTCACCTGTATCCACCTATCACTTCCCAGCTATGCCCCACCCTCACGACTTTGTCACCTTTTTCCCCCCGAGAATCAGTCTGAAGAAGAGTTCTGGTCCGAAATACCGTCTTATCCATGTCCTGAGATGCTGCCTCACCTGCTGAGTTACTCCAGCACTTTGCATTTTGCTCAAGATTCTAGCATCTAAAGTACCTTGTTTTTCCAGCTTATCTTCCTTCTTCGAATGTTGAATGAGAATGCACATTCCCAGAATTGTTAGTAATTGTGAAGAGGCCAAATTGTGTATTATAAATATGATCATAAGATCCAACTTTGAGTTAGTTGATTTTACTGCTAATTTGAATTTCAAAGGTTATTGTGTTCCTAATAGCAGCCCCAGTGGGAAAGTGAAAATATTGGAATGTATGAAATGGAATAGGAATTACTCCAGCACTTTGTGTCTATTGTTTGCCATGTTTCTGCTGGGTTTATTGTAACTGACTTGATGAAGGGGCACAGATTGAAAAGTAACACTGTTTTTAGTGTTGACCAATCATCTCTTCATTTCAAGCACTCCAGAAATAACAGGCATTCAATAAAAATATAAATTGTGCGAAAAGGAAATTGATCAATTTCTTCATCCCAACCCCTTGTGGTATAACTTTTGAGCCAAAATGTGATAATCTTAGTTTTTTTAAAAACAAAAGTAATGATATCGAAAAGGTAACTGCTTCACTGACAGTGACAGAGAATGTCTTATGATTTAAGTTTCATCCATCAGAAGCTCAAGATCAGGGAATTGTATCAAGATGAAAGTAGATGATGAAAGCGGGGAAGGGTTTGGATAATTATCTGTCCCAGAAAAAATCTGCCTTTTTTGTGTAATTGTGCTTTGTTTGATATGTTTGGAAAAAGCTTAATGGGTATCCAGGCCCAACACTGGAGCAGAGTCAAGTCGAGTCAAGTATCCTTTATTGTCATTCAGACTTTTCAGTCTGAACAAAATTCATTAGCAAGGTGACTTTAATCTGCATCTACTGTGTTGTATGATGTCCTACCAAAAGTGTGAAATGCTGACACCAGTTTCTGAGACACAAACTGTTGCTCATGCCATGGGTTAACATCCTGGCCTCAAACGGTTACTAAATGTTCATGTTAATATGTTATGTTCATAGGTTACTAAATGTTCATGTTAATATGTTATGTTCATAGGTTCTAGAAGCAGAATTAGGCTATTCGGCCCATCAAGTTTACTCTGCCATTCAATCATGCCTGAACTATGTTTCCCTCTCAACCCCATTTTCCTGTTTACTCCCCAAAACCTGACACCCTGATACTAATCATGTTAAATGTTATAATATGTTATATTATCCTGCATAAAACGGAGAAATTATAAGCTGCCATACTTTGGAAAAGAGACACTGAACAAGTTGCCCAAGAAGGATCAACATCGATACTGTCGCATTCTACGTGAAAGTGGTTTGCCTCTGCTAAAGGCTTTCTCTGCAGTGTGACCAACATTTACAAAAGATTAAGTTAACATACCACACATGTGGCACCAATATTAAGAGGAAGCACTCAGTTTTTCCCTTAAACATCTGCCACCTGGTGCACAAAGAAATTATGAAACTGAAATTGCTTTTTAATCTCAACATGTCCATGTGTTCTAAAAACAAAATTAATGTCCCCTGAAGCAATAAGCATTACTTTCAAGCACTTGTTAAAATGTTGATTATGAATGCCCACAACAACCAATTATCTCATCTCTATCTAGATCCATGACACTCATGAGTTTCATTTCTTAAAATTCCTTTAAGGTGAACCATTTCATGCCACTAACTCTCTGTCAAAACAATGCTGTTATTTATACTCCAGATAGTAGAATGCTATAATTAAATATATTACATTGATACAAATCATACACATTTAAGGGGTAGCAAGCAAGAAAAACAATGCCAGAAGGATAATTCAGATCAGGAATGTTCCTAAATGATCAAGAACATTTTCTTTTGCCGTCAGTAAAAAAAAAAAAATGACACCAGAGAGTGTCGATATTTTATGCTAAAATAGTTAAAACAGCTTTTTACGTAGATACAAGGATTTGTTGGTGCTGGAATCTTGTGTAGGACTCAAAGTGGTGGAATAACTCAGCAGGTCAGGCAGCATCTGTGGAGGACATAGATAGGCATCCTTTCCAGTAAGGACCCTTCATCAGTCTGAAGAAGGATCCCGACCCAAAACATTGCCTATTCATGCCCTCCAGAGATGCTGTCTGACCCGCTGAGTTACTCCAGCATTTTGTGTTCTGATTGGCCTTTGAAGTGCTGGCAAAATTATTAGTTCCAGTGCTGAAAGTAACCTGCTGACCACTGATATTTCAAAGGACCTTTTGGAACGACCTACCTTTATTAGAATCAATGCCACTCATATAGTTTTGAGTGCTAACAAGGGTGGCAGTCGATTTGGATGGGGGGGGGGGGGGGGGGTGTGGAGGGAGGTGTTGGCTAAAACAACTAGGATTACAACAAGCCCTTTCTCCAGCATTCTTCCACATACTGCATACAGTGCCCTCCATAATGTTTGGGACAAAGACCTATCATTTATTTATTTGCCTGTGCATTCCACAATTTGAGATTTGTAATAGAAAAAAATCACGTGTGGTTAAAGTGCACATTGTCAGATTTTATTAAAGGGCATTTTTATACATTTTGGTTACACCATCTAGAAATTACAGCTGTGTTTATGCATAGTCCTCCCATTTCAGGGCACCATAATGTTTGGGACACATGGCTTCACAGGTGTTTGTAATTGCTCAGGTGTGTTTAATTGCCTCCTTAATGCAGGTATAAGAGAGCTCTCAGCACCTAGTCTTTCCTCCAGTCTTTCCATCACCTTTGGAAACTTTTATTGCTGTTTGGCAACATGAGGACCAAAGTTGTGCCAATGAAAGTCAAAGAAGCTATTATCAGACTGAGAAACAAGAACAAAACTGTTAGAGACATCAGCCAAACCTTAGGTTTACTAAAATCAACTGTTTGGAACATAATTAAGAAGAAAGAGAGCACTGGTGAGCTTACTAATCGCAAAGGGACTGGCAGACCAAGGAAGACCTCCACAGCTGATTACAGAAGAATTCTCCCTATTAAAAAAAAAAATCCCCAAACACCTGTCCGACAGGTCAGAAACACTCTTCATGAGTCAGGTGTGGATTTGTCAATGACCACTGTCCGCAGATGACTTCATGAACAGAAATATAGAGGCTACACTGCAAGATACAAACCACTGGTTAGCCGCAAAAATAGGATGGCCAACTTACAGTTTGCCAAGAAGTACTTAAAAGAGCAACCTACTGGCACATTCCTACTGGATGAGCAAAATATATTTTTAGCCCATTTTGAACAGGCCTGTATCTGCATCTGGCTTCTGGATGTATCGACAGCTTACCACAGTGAATTGATCATAACATTTCCGCCACCCTAACCCTCAACACTGGTGCTCCTCAGGTCTGTATGCTTAGTCCTGTGCTTTGCTCCTTGTACATCCATTGGATGTTGTTTGGTGGACCAAGAAGAATGAAGAGACGATGTGTGGGAAAGAGATCGGGGACCTTGTGTCATGATGTCAGACAACGACCTGGCCCTTAACATCTGCACGAAGAAAGAGTGGGATGTTGACCTAAGGAAGCTTGCATAATTTGTTGAAATTCGATCAATTGACTACTCAGTTTTATGAATCCAAGTAATATCTGGCATATCGAGACTTCAATAAATAAGCCTCTCTCTCTTTTGGTGTGATAAATAATCATGTTCATAAAAGGATCACCACCTAAGTACAACTAATGTGCATCACCAACTAATTAAGCTCGGGTTCCAGGAGTCTGCAGTCCAACTACTCACACTTATCTCGTTAATTCTCTTGTTAATGCAGCAGCCCCATGGCTCCAACATTTCTACGATGCAGTGGTTTTACAGCTGGGTATAAGGAGAATAAATTCAGTCATGCACATCTCACCACAATGGAAGCATAAGTTCATGTCAGAGGAGCAGAAGTAAGCCATTCCACCCATCAAATCTACTTTGCCATTCAATCATGGTTGATCTATCTATCTATCTCAACCCCATTCTCCTGCCTTCTTCCCATAACCTTTGACACCCTTACTAATCAAGAATCTTGTCAATCTCTGCCTTAAAAATACCCAATCATGGCTTCCACATGGCATAGCAGCATGGAGGAGGGCAGCCTTGTCTTATCATTTTGTAAAAAACAAGTAAATGACTCGAGCAGATTAAAAATAAATAACTATCAGATATCTGGAATAAAACATAACTTCCACTATGCAATTTTCAGAAAATTTGACAAAGAATACAATACATTTACTTCCTCACTGAACTTTGCTCCAGGAAGTTTGAATTTGAATTTGTTGTGGCAAAAATCTTACTTCTGGGATAACCATTATTAGTTTCTGAAGTTCAATAGTGTTCCTGTATCTTGGGAACTTTTCTAATACACATATTGCACTCCTACACGAAAAATACTTTTCAGACAATAGGTAAAGCAAAAGCACATTTCACCTACTATTTCCCAGAGTTTATTCTTACATATTCTAGTTTTCATGTGCAAACTTCCTTTTTAAATAATTCATAATGCCATAGTATCGCATAGTGCTTTGCAGTCAATTAGCACTTTTAAAAATGAAATACACCTATATGTGATAAATGTCAATGTCAAGAAGCTAATATAGCACACTCATTTGTCTTTTGTACAAAAATTCAAACATTTTGGACTGAAATTTTTGACATTTTCACAAAAATATTTAAAATAAAACTGACTCCAAAAGCAGTGGATTATCTTCGGGATATCGGAAGATAGCCCTGAATTAAATGTGTTTCAAAAGACTCTATTTGAATATGGCTTAATAACTGGAAAAAAAGCTAATCGTAAAATTCTGGAAAAATTCTCCTATACCAACAGTTAATATGTGGATTCCAACTATGTTCGAAGCACTACACTTGGAAGATATGAGACTCCGACCAGCAGGAAAATCAGACTGTTTCTATAAGATGTGGTCTGCATTTATAAATCTATTACAAGGATAAGGTGCAAGAATACCTCAAAAAAGTACCGGTGTCGGGTCTTGGTAAAGGGGGAAGAAAAACTGTCGAGTTGGTAGATTCCTTTTGCGAGATGTTTATAATAAAGTAACTGGCTTTTCTTCTTTCTTTCTCTATCTTTCCCTTTTTCTTTTTTTTTCCTCTCCAGGGTCTATCTCTTAATGTCCGGTCTCTAACTCCTCAAGGGTTTCCTTTCCCTCTGTCCCGCTTTTGCACTTTCACATCTCTTTTTCACTTTTATATTTTCTCTGCTGGTATTTCTCTCACTTTTCTAAAGTCTTAAAAAAAATTAAGGGGTACAATGACTGTAATACAATATAAGGGATGTGCACTGATGTAACTTACGGTACCTCTAATAAATGAAGATATTTTTTTTTAAAATGAAATACAGAAGTTAATGTACACACAGCAATAACGTAACACTAACTAAATAACTTTTTTGGTGAAGATAAGTAACTCAGCGGGTCAGAGAGCATCTCTAGAAAAAAGGAATAAGTAATGTTTCGGGTCAGGATCCTTCGTCAGTCTTGACCCAAAACTTCAGCTATTCCTTTTCTCCAGAAATGCTTTCTGACCCGCTGAGGTACTCCAGCTTTTTGTGTCAATCTTCTGTTTAAACCAGCATCTGCAGTTCCTTCCTAAACATTTTTGGTGATATTGATTCTGTACTTTTTAAACTTATTCTCTGCTTTTTTACTCCTTTGTCAAATCACAACATTCAAAATTTGAGCTGATGTAAAATGTACAGAATTATCTGCCTGCAACAGCAAGGTAATATCTGGACATCATGATGACCTTCAATGAGCAATAAAGCCAACAACATGTGGGTTAGTTAGCAGTCTTGTTGTGCGTGGCCCCTTGGGCAACAGTGACCATAATATGGTTGAGTTCTTCATTAGGATGGAGAGTGACATTGTTAATTCAGAAACAAGGGTTCTGAACTTAAAGAAAGGTAACTTTGAGGGTATGAGATGTGAATTGGCTAAGATAGGCTGGCAAGTGATTCTTAAAGGGTTGACGGTGGATATGCAATGGAAGGCCTTTAAAGACTGCATGGATGAACTACAACAATTGTTCATCCCAGTTTGGCAAAAGAATAAATCAGGGAAGGTAGTGCATCTGTGGATAACAAGGGAAATCAGGGATAGTATCAAAACAAAAGATGAAGCATACAAATTAGCCAGAAAAAGCAGCCTACCAGAGGACTGGGAGAAGAAGAGTCCAGCAGAGGAGGACAAAGGGCTTAATTAGGAAAGGGAAAATAGATTATGGAAGAAAACTGGCAGGGAACATAAAAACTGACTGCAAAAGTTTTTATAGGTATGTGAAGAGAAAAAGGTTAGTTAAAACAAATGTAGGTCCCTTGCAGTCAGAAACTGGTGAATTGATCATGGAGAACAAGGACATGGCAGATCAATTGAATAACTACTTTGGTTCAGTCTTCACTAAGGAGGACATAAATAATCTGCAGGAAATAGCAGGGGACCGGGGGTTAAATGAGATGGAGGAACTGAGTGAAATCCAGGTTAGCCGGGAAGTGGTGTTAGATAAATTGAATGGATTAAAGGCCGATAAATCCCCAGGACCAGATAGGCTGCATCCCAGAATACTTAAGGAAGTAGCCCCAGAAATAGTGGATGCATTAGTGATAATTTTAGATTCTGGAGTAGTTCCTGAGGATTGGAGGGTAGCTAATGTAATCCCACTATTTAAAAAGGGAGGGAGAGAGAAAACGGGGAATTACAGACCAGTTAGTCTAACATCGGTAGTGGGGAAAATGCTGGAGTTAGTTATTAAAGATGGGATAACAGCACATTTGTAAAGTGGTGAAATCATTGGGCAAAGTCAGCATGGATTTATGAAAGGTAAATCATGTCTGACGAATCTTATAGAATTTTTCAAGGATATAACTAGTAGAGTGGATAAGGGAGAACCAGTGGATGTGTTATATCTGGATTTTCAGAAGGCTTTCGACAAGGTCCCACATAAGAGATTAGTATACATACCTAAATCACACGGTATTGGCGGTTCAGTATTGATGTGGATAGAGAACTGGCTGGCAGACAGGAAGCAAAGAGTAGGATTGAACGGGTCCTTTTCAGGATGGCAGGCAGTGACCAGTGGGGTGCCGCAAGGCTCAGTGCTGGGATCCCAGCTATTTACAATATATATTAATGATTTGGACGAGGGAATTAAATGCAACATCTTGAAGTTTGCGGATGACACGAAGCTGGGGGGCAGTGTTAGCTGTGAGAAGGATGCTAGGAGGCTGCAAGGTGACTTGGATAGGCTGGGTGAGTCGGCAAATGCATGGCAGATGCAGTATAATGTGGATAAATGTGAGGTTATCCACTTTGGTGGCAAAAACAGGAAAGTAGACTATTATTTGAATGGTGACTGATTAGGAAAAAGGGAGATGCAACGAGACCTGGGTGTCATGGTACACCAGTCATTGAAAGTAGGCATGCAGGTGCAGCAGGCTGTGAAGAAAGCGAATGGTATGTTGGCATTCATAGCAAAAGGATTTGAATACAAGAGCAGGGAGGTTCTACTGCAGTTGTACAGGATCTTGGTGCGGCCACACCTGGAGTATTGCGTACAGTTTTGGTCTCCTAATCTGAGGTAAGACATTCTTGCCATAGAGGAAGTACAGAGATGGTTCGTCAGACAGATTCCTGGGATGGCAGGACTTCAATATGAAGAAAGACTGGATAGACTCGGCTTGTAATCGCTAGAATTTGGAAGATTGAGGGGGGATCATAGAGACTTACAAAATTCTTAAGGGTTTTGACAGGCTAGATGCAGGAAGATTGTTTCCGATGTTGGGGAAGTCCAGAACAAGGGGTCACAGTTTTAGGATAAGGGGGAAGTCTTTTAGGACCGAGATGAGAAAATCATTTTTCACACAGAGAGTGGTGAATCTGTGGAATTCTCTGCCACCGAAGGTAGTTGAGGCCAGTTCATTGGCTATATTTAAGGGGGAGTTAGATGTGGCCCTTGTGGCTAAAGGGATCAGGGGGTATGGAGAGAAGGCAGGTACAGGATACTGAGTTGGATGATCAGCCATGATCATATTGAATGGCGGTGCAGGCTCGAAGGGCTGAATGGCCTACTCCTGCACCTATTTTCTATGTTTCTATGTTTCTATGTATTTGAAAAAAAATGCTGGAGAAACTCAGCGGGTGAGGCGGCATCTATGGAGCGAAAGAATAGGTGATGTTTCGGGTCGAGAACCTAAAAGTTTCTCCAGCATTTTTGATCAAATACATGTTGTTGATTTTATTGCTCATTGAAGATCATCACGATGTCTAGATAGCACCTTGCTGTTGCAGGCAGAATCATTCTGTATATTTTATATCAGATGTAGACAAAAATGCTGGAGAAACTCAGCGGGTGAGGTGGCATCTATGGAGCGAAGGAATAGCCAACGTTTTGGGTCGAGACTTCAGAAGAAGGGTCTCGACCTGAAACGTCACCTATTCTTTTGTTTCTTAGATGCTACCTTACCCGCTGAGTTTCTCCAGCATTTTTGTCTACCTTCGCTTTTTCCAGCATTTGCAGTTCTTTCTTAAACATTTATTTGATCAATAATTTCACCAGGAAGTCATTCAACAGGGAGTGTTGATTATAGAATCAGGTCTGCTTTAGTTGACTTGTATGGTTTTGATTATTGCTTCAGTGAAATTAACTGTTAGTTCAACGAGAATTAAGTTTTTTTAAAGAATATAAATAAATCATGGGTGAGTTGAGGGTTTGATCAAATCTTTTTGTACAGACTCAGAACATTCAACACAACAGGCCAATCAATGCCTGTATTTATTCTGTACACAAAGTTGCTCCCACATAATATCACTTGAAAAGGCTCTATATAAACATGTAGCCATTTAGCAGATCAAAAATTGTGCTGAATTATATGTTTGAAGGCTATTTTGCGGAGTTTATACATATCAGGAGGCTTATGTTAACTAGTGGTATGTTGATGTGCACCTTCTCAAAACTATGAACTTAAAGTATCAGTTAATTTATTGACACTAATTAAATGTAGGTGAACTCGGCAAATAAAATGACTTTACAACATACTGACTACAGGGAATTGTGGCTGCTGTCGCCAATTAAAACAAAATAAGCAGCAGTCTCCCTTTTGTCTCTTTCAAGTTTTACCTATTAATGATCACACTGCTAAATACCAAGGATTTTAGAAATTGTTAAGTAGGATTACTTTTGCCTTTTGCCTTAAAGCTGAATAATTTTACTGTCAAGAAATATATCAGGGTTCTTATAAAATACATTGAGGGAAGCAACATGATTTATTTTGATACCACAAATCATAATGAAACAAATTTGGAAATCAGAACATGCTAGAAATACATATCCAGCTCGCTCAACAGCAGATGCAGATAATTAATTTAAAGTTCTTGACATAAGAAGTGGGGTCCTAAAACAAAACCCTTAACTTACTTACTGTTTTTCAAGATCCTGACAACCTTATTGTGAATTACTGCCTTTTCTCCCCCCAGTCAGTGTTCCGACATTTACAGTTGATCCCCTGCTGAGACATGTTCTGCTGACTGCGTTCACCTGTGCATGCATGAGTCGTACAGCATGGAAACAAGCCCTTCAGCCCCACTTGCTTATGCCGACCAAGATGCCCCATCTGCACTTGTCCCATCTCCCCGCGTTTCGCCCTATTCCCTATAAACCTTTCAAAAGGAATAGGAGTCGAATTAGGCCATTCGGCCCATCAAATCTACTTTGCTATTCAATCATGGTTGCTCTATCTCTCCCTCCTACCCCATTCTTCTGCCTTCTCGCCATAAACTCTGGCACCTGTACTAATCAAGAATCTATCTATCTTTCCTATCCATGTACCTGTCCAAATGTCTTTTAAATATTGTTATGGTACATAAATGTTGTTATTGCATTGATTTTATTTATAACTTTATAAATTATTTGAAATTCATCTTTGAGGAACAAGTAACAATGGTTATCACCTGAATGCGACCCAGCCGATGAAATATGACAAAGCTGTTACCATGAGAAAGATGTAAGACCTAACCAGGAATCAAAAGCAGCTATCTACATCACCTATCCAGGTCCTCCAGAGATGCTGTCTGGCCCACTGAGTTACTCCACCACTTGGTCTCTTTTTTTGTAAACTAGCATCTGTAGTTCCTTGTTTCTCCATTCTCTGAGATTAGTGTAACTTGGCATCATGTTCAGCATAGACATTATGGGCCAAAGGGCCCGTTCCTGTGCTGTACTTTTCTATTTTCTACTTCCTGAGATTAAATGCAGGTGATTTTGACAAGACAACAGAAGAAATAAACACATGAGAATGTTTTAAAAACGTAGAACCTTTGACCAAAGCTAGTGATGGAAACAGATACCTTTTCAACATTTAATAATATGTTAGGTCTGTGGTTAAAGGAAAAGGAAAGGAAGTTTAATGAGGATTGTGTGGGCATGGGTTTGCAACCAACCAGGTTGTGGGGGATAGCAATCAAGTGATTAATGGCCAGCATTCAATAAGTGACCATAAATAACTCCCTCACTCACTCCCAATCCAACAAAGGTTAGACTCCCATCCATTCCAATCACACTGGAGGATATGGTAACATCTGCCAACTTTTCAATAAATTACTGAATTATTTAACGTCTCTTATTAAAATCTAATTTGTTCAATTACAGAAATGTGTGACTTCAGAGGTAATTGGTATCCTGAGAGTTATTTGATTTTCATTGACCTAAATTAATATATTGGATATATATCCTAATTGACATCAGCATGCTATGCAATAAATAAATTAGGGTTTTCTCATTTTACTGTCTAGCAGCTGTGGTACTAAAGTATACAGAACAAGGAGGTCACAGATTCAATTTCAGTCTTTTCTGTGCTTACTTGTCTCAGCTCAGAGAATACAGATATTGATATCACAGTCTAACAATGTGGAAGGAGGGGTGAAAGAAAAGTGGGAGGGAAATGAAAGAAATAATTAGGCAGCTCTTGATCCCTAATTCCCTTCAAATCAATTTAGCTAGAGCTAGCATGTATGTGAGTTTTGGGCGAACACAAAATTGGTTTGGCTCTCATGGCTTTTCCCAGTGAAAATGCATTACCTGGATTCCAAGCCTTCAAGGAGCTTCTAGTTTTTGCCACCAACGAATCCAACCTTCACATGAACTATAATCGTTTGGACAAGACTTGAACAAGAGGACCACTGTGTGCCTGTGCTTGTTTCTGTGCGCGTGTCTGTTTCTGTGTGACTCTTTATCTGTGTTTGCACGTGTGCATGCATGCATTCCTATGTGCATTTGTGTGCGCGCGCGCATATGAGTGTGTGCATCTGTGTGCAAGTGTGTGGGTCAGTGTGTGAACATGACTGTGCACGCGTGTGTGCTTGTATTTTCCTGTATGTGTGCATGTATGCGCATGCGAAATTCAAGAACATATTTTTATCTGTGCAAGACTTAAAAAGTTCATCACAAAATAACTCACCAAGTGCTCCATGATTTTTGCGCTTTGTGGATTCATGGCAAGAGCTTCATCATAAAAGTGCTTGGCTGCATTCAAGTTGCCGCTCACCTCTGCCAACCTCCCACGCATAAACATTACATCATGCGACACAGAGAAAAGGCTGGCTGCCTCTTGGATACAAAATGAGGCTTCCTTGGTTCTTTGTAGTTGAATAAAAAGTTCAGCTAATAAAAGAAAAACCATTGTTCAAATTCCATGAAAGAAATACGCTAAAACAGAGGGAGAATTGGACTGTTATCTGACATGCTTTTGATTGTTTGAAAGATACAGCAAAGAAACAGGCTCTTCATTCCACTGAGTCCAAGCCAACCACACTCTCAAAAAGCTGCAAGTAGCTACCATTGGGAACTTCACAAGTTGCATTTTATCACAGCAATCATTGTGCAAAATAATAAAACATTTTTTTTTTTTAACTCTTTGAATTTTCCTTAGTTTTGGTGAATCCCAATCAGGTTTTAGCGCTAAACAGAGAAATCCGTTTAGCACACCAATTAAGAGTGAAATCAAATTTCCGCACTTAAAAATGATTCAAATATTTATAACGTAAAGTCATTAACATTTGAAATTTATATTCAATCATCATGCGATCAATTGTCACAAGGGCGTCACAGTACCACAGAGCTGCTGCCACACAGGGCCAGGGACCTGGGTTCGATCCTGACCTAGGGTGTTATCTGTGTGGAGTTTGCATGTTCTCCCTGTTACTGCGTGGGTTTCATCTGCGTGCTCCGGTTTCCACCAACATCCCAAAGACACGCGGGTTTATAGGTTAATTGACCTCTGTAAAATTGTTCTGACGACATCGAACTAATGTGAACGGGTGATCGCTAATCGTATGGACTCGGAGGGCTGAAGGGGTTGTTTCCATGGTGTATCTTTCAATCAATTCAATCAAAAAGACCAATCATCACAAGACTAAATCCTGAGAATTGCATTGTTAGACAACCTTTAATGAAAGGAGATAATAGACTTCAATTTAGATAATTCTAACGTAAAATGAATGAAGCGCAGATTTCAGTGTAACGAGATTTAGTTTTGAACAGTGCTTTCCAATTTCAAAGTGAATCTTGGAAACTCTTTAGCTGGCTATTTTAGCCGGCCGACATTTGGACGAGGTCCTGATTATTTGATATTCTAAACTCTACAACTGGAAGTGAATAACTAAATCTGCAGTAAGTTAAGAAAAATTTTGAAAAGAGCTGTCAAAGTCAATGAACAATTTTCTGTTGATATATATTTTTGTCCTGGCATATTTATCTGGGTTCTTGTTTGTTTAACTGGGTACAAAGAAAATAATTTATGATTTCTGCATAGTTTCAAACACTATTTTTCATTTTACTCAAAAGCCTCTGCAAGCATGATTGTCTCATTAATGTTCCAGTCAAGGAACTATGGAGAGGCATCATGGAGGGGAAGTGTTTTGTCTGTAAGGTTGCAGGAATCTTTTCTTCATATATAAAAACTCACCTACTCATCAAGAAGAGATAAATTGAAGGTAAATTTCATTCTGATCCATAGCCTGATCTCTGGTCGGCTGCGGACTAGAAAAAGCTATTTGTTCTTCAAGAGCGATCTTACAGAGGTGTATAAGATCATGAGAGGAATAGACCAGGTAGATGCACAGGGTCTCTTGCCCAGAGTAGGTGAATCAAGGACCAGAGGACATAGGCTTAAGGTGAAAGGGAAAAGATTTAATAGGAATCTGGGGGGTAACTTTTTCACACAAAGGGTGGTGGATGTATGGAACAAGCTGCCAGATGAGGTAGTTGAGGCAGGGGCTATCACAACATTTAAGAAGCAGTTAGACAGGGACATGGATAGGACAGGTCTGGAGGGATATGGACCAAATATTGGCAGGTTGGACTTGTGCAGCTGTGACATGTTGGCCAGTGTGGGCAAGTTGGGGCAAAGGATCTGTTTCCACACTGTATCACTCTATGACTCTAATCCTTTCCTACCAAAATCAACACTTATACCCAATTCTAATTCAAAATTCCCATACTATTTGCATATCTAAAATTCCCGAGACATCTATACACTGATCAAAGGGATTTTTCTTCCACAGTTTTCTGTCAATAACTACTTCGCAGTCCATGCTAATATATTAACTGTAATCAATTGAACGTTGATTTTGAGGTAACGCAGGCTATTAACTAATTGTAATTAACATACACAATTGGTGTGAATGGAAATTAAGGTGTAAATTTAATGGCTTGGTAATCATGCTAGTTAATATAAAATTTGTAAAATGAAAAAATAAATCCAGATTAGTCGTTTCTCCAGCTGAGACCTTGCTGACATCCACTTGCTTCAATCATTTTAGCTAGAGTTCAAATGGGGTTTACACTCTATCATGTCAAACAGCTACCTTATTTAACTTGCATTGTTGCAAATAAGTGTGATTTTCTGATGCCATGTAACTCTGCCACCCTACAATGCAGGCTATAATTCACCTGCTTTCACCCGAACAAGAAGTCCTGTGGCCATTAGGGTGAAGCCTGACAAAGGAAATAGGATAATGACATGAATTCTTTTCAGGATTCACAATGAAAACCATTAACCACAACAACGTGTAGAATGGGACTGCCGATGCTGGCATATACCAAAGTCAGGTATATACCAGCATGAAGATGGGTGACTTTTCAGGTCAGCAACCTTCTTAGGTTTGAAGAAGGGTCCCAACCCGAAACGTCGCCCATCTTTTTTCTCCAGAGATGCTGCCTGACCCGCTGACAGGTTTGTGAATATCTTAGCCACAACAAACCCTTTAACACAGCAAACTATTAAGTATCACATTACACATACTCAACAACCGTAACCTTTTTCTGAGGAAGAGAGAGAGAAATGCCGAAGGGAGGAGAAGAAGGACAAAAGCACAGGGAGAACATAACAGAATTTTGGAAAGAGAAGCAGGAATAGTATATTCGTCAGCTTGTGCTTGTTCTGCCATTCAGTGTCTTCAAGGCTGATCTTTTACCTCAGCATCACTTTCCTGCATTCACTCCAGATTCCTTGAATAGCTGAGAATCTATCGATCTCTGTCTTGTTTACACTCAGTGAATGACCATCCACAGTGAGGGTGAGGATGAAAAAGGGGCGAGGAGGAGGGAGAGCGAGAGACGGGGGGAGGGAGAGTGAGGAGCAGGGGAGGGGGATAATGAAAGGTATGGGGGTGAAAGAATGAAAGGTAATGGGGAGAAAGAGTGAACAGTGAGGGAGAGAGAGAGTGAGGAGCAAAGAGAGAGAGAGTGAAAGGTGAAGGGGAGGTGCTTTTCAAACATTTTCTCAATGTGCCCTGCCACTTTCAGTAATCAGTGCATCTATATTCACATATCTCACTGGCCTTGCATACTTTCAGAATTAACTACTTTTAATGTCCCTTTTTATCCATTCTTACAAAATACAGTGCTTTCCATTTCTCTGCGTTATATTTCACCAGTAAAGTCTCCCAATCTGCACTTTCTACAGTTTGTCTACATCTGCTTGATATCTGTTATTATTCTTGTCACAGTTCAATGAATCTCCAAGCTTCATGTCAGCTCCAAATGTGAAAATGGCATTCTGCACACCTAAGTCCGTGTTATTGGTATGTGATAAGAAAAATACTGTGGATTATTGATCAGCTACGTATCACGTAGTGATACGTGATCAGCGTATGATCAACTTGTGTAAATAAATCCTGGACCATGATAACATATATGCTTAACCATGCACACTACAGATTGATCCAAGCATGTTTTCTGTGAAGGACCGAAAATTATCATGACATGGCCATAGCATGGGTCGTTATTGCTATTGGTACAGAAACACTCTCGCTTCCCACATAATTTACCCACTACAAAATATACAGGTTGTAAGGAATTTTCTAAATGCATTTTATGATATTAGCTGTCAAAACTGATTATACCCATCTGACAGGTTAAACATTATACTGACTAACAGGTGATGGCCAAAGGACATAAATGCAGCCAATGTTCCTTTGGTAATATATTTAAAGGTGTCAAGCCGCCATATTACCAGACATTCAGATTAGTTGTATGTGTTGTGAACAGCAATGAAGATACCCAGTTTGTAAGCAACAAATTTAAAAAAAAATTGTTGATGAACGCTTTTTCCATCATTCCCACTACAGAATTAACGTTAAAATTTCAACTGAAATATCTCCTGACCAAATTTGAAGTAAAACCTGGATAAATCCAACATATGGTTGTGAATGTTGCTCATTAAATAACTACAGTATAGATACTCCATATTAAGAGCATTGATTTGCCGATAAAATGAATTCTGTAATAACGTGTCAACGGTAGCAGTGACAATCGAACACTGCGGTTTTAATGTTTCGCGTGTTCACAATTTAATTAATCCATCTTTATGGATTAAAACAAATAATAACATTGGGAATTAAAACATATTTGAATGCATTCCGTTATCAAACATAGTCAAGGTTGGAGTAGGTAAAATTGTGAGGGGAGAGCGCGGGGGATGACAGTGGGGTTGAATGGAGGGGGGATCTGTGCAGGATGGATGGGGGGGGGGAGCAGTGCAAGGATGGGAAGGGGGGTCAGTACAGGATGAATTGGGGGATCAGTGTAGGATTGATGGGGAGTAGCAGGAGAATCAATGCGAGGTGGATTGGGAGATAAGTACAGGATAAATATATGGGGGGGGGGGTAAATGAGGAGGGGAGCATAGGGGATGTCAGTGAGGACTGAATAGAGGCAGGAATAAGGATCAGTGCGGGATGGAGAGGGGGAGTCTCAGGATAAGGGGAGTGGAGGGGAGAAGGGGAGAAGGAGAGAGAGGAAGGGGCAGAGGAGGTGGGAAGGAAGGTCAGCGCTCGTCGGACAACACCGGCATCATCGCTCAAATCGCTATCAAAATATGAAGGGGACCGGGGAACACAATATCTTGGCGGCCGCGTGCGCATGCACACACTCACGTACGCACGCACGAGGCTTCAGGAGGCTCAATCCAGCGCTAAATGCAGCTCAACTCTGCCTGTCTCACCTGGTCATGCCTGGACTGATGACATAGTTCCCGTAAATCCAGGCAGAAATAGCCTGGCGGGACAGGCAGAGTTGAGCTGGGTATAACGCTACTTCTCCTAATCTGGTCTCCTAATATCAGGAAAGACATTCTTGCCATAGAGGGAGTACAAAGAAGGTTCACCAGACTGATTCCTGGGATGGCAGAACTTCCATATGAAGAAAGACTGGATAGACTCGGCTTGTACTCGCTGGAATTTAGAAGATTGAGGGGGGATCTCATAGAGATTTACAAAATTCTTAAAGGGTTGGACAGGCTAGATGCAGGAAGATTGTTCCCGATGTTGGGGAAGTCCCGGACAAGGGGTCACTGTTTAAGGATAAGGGGGAAGTCTTTTAGGACCGAGATGAGAAAATCATTTTTCACACAGA
Source organism: Okamejei kenojei (assembly GCA_035221665.1). Classification (NCBI taxonomy): domain Eukaryota; kingdom Metazoa; phylum Chordata; class Chondrichthyes; order Rajiformes; family Rajidae; genus Okamejei; species Okamejei kenojei. Next base: position 58,161,540 of record CM069138.1, read on the forward strand.
GAGTGGTGAATCTGTGGAATTCTCTGCCACAGAAGGTAGTTGAGGCCAGTTCGTTGGCTATATTTAAGAGGGAGTTAGATGTGGCCCTTGTGGCTAAAGGGATCAGTGGGTATGGAGAGAAGGCAGGTACAGGATACCGAGTTGGATGATCAGCCATGATCATATTGAATGGTGGTGCAGGCTCGAAGGGCCGAATGGCCTACTCCTGCACCTATTTTCTATGTTTCTATGTTTCTCTGCGCTGGCTGTGGGCCTGGGGGCACCGCGCCCATCTGACTCCCGACGCCTCTGTCCACCCCCGGGGGGGGGGGCTCTCGGGTGGGGGGGGGATGGTCCAGTGGCGGTTCGGCAGCGATTGCAGCGCCGGAGACCGGGATCGATCCTGGCTGCGGTGCAGGTCTGCCGAGAGTGTTTTGGCATGTCTCCCTCCTCCAATCACCGCTCGCTATCCTCAGCATCCAATGAGGCAAACATCTATCAACTCCAGTCTCCAATACAAATGTCAATCCTTAGTCACCAACTCTTCTGTCTCTCCATAGTTATTGTTAGAAATTAGCCTGATGGTTGAGAACACAATTTATTTTTGACCTGAGCTTTTCCACACATCATTTCAGTAACTATGATGTAGCAATGTTACAAAATTTTGAGATTTTAAAAATCAAGTCTGCAATTTATCCCATCAGTTAAAGCATAAAAAGAAGTTTAATTTGACACCTAATTCACTTTCATATCTTCAGTATTAAAAAAGTTATGGCCATTTTCATACTCGGAAATTAGCATCTTGTTCCCCATTGACTTTCCACTGACTTAACTCAAAAGCTGTGATCGAGGACAGTTAAAAGCCCATAATTTTCTTAAAAATTAAGAGAACTCAATGAAATTTTCAGTTATTATAGATTGAAGCATTCTGAAACAAATATGAAACAACCTTACTTGGATGACCTGAAATTAAAGCATATAATTAGTTAGTTACCTAATTGTAGCTAATTACAAAATTCAATTACTAGATCTAAACATCTATCCATTTCTTAAGAAATGATAAACATTTTTAAATTGTCTGTGTCCAAATAACATTCACGCAATAATCCACAATATAACATGATTTTTAAATCTAATTTTCATGAATTTATAGGCCAAATGGAAGGAATTTAGTGTTTAATTCCTGTAAATTAATGGCCATTTAAATCAACTTGCGAGTGGGTTTTAGTGGAACGCGGTGGATTGGAATGTTGCGGTTTGCGGTGAATTTAACCCACAGTCGGCATGAAAAATACTGGCGGTTCGTATATTATTTTTGTCCCCTTTTCGCATGATGAAAATTTGATTAAATGCTTCCTAAGAAGCACGTTTTTATGTAAAAATAAACTGTGTACATTCTTTTATCGCCTTCGTTAGGTCCGTTCCGCTGTCGGCGTTCAGGGCTTTAGAAGATGATTTTTAAACTACTCTAGTTAATAAATAATCTAGCGTAGTTTAAAAATAGCTTCATGAATGAAATGTCGGAGCGATTTCTCTTTAGCGACGAAATCGCCCGACATGGATCGATTTGGACTGTGAAGGGTAAAACGGCATTTTAAACCCGCCCCCCCCCTCTGAAAGGCGCCAAAGTCGCGCACACGGGGAGCGGCAGAACTGCAGCACTGCTCAAGGTAGGCATTGTAACATACCTATATGATGGCCTGTCGGATTAAGGAAATCCGCCTTCACAGAATTCACACATCACTCCTCAAATTTTGTCATACGGAATAAAATTAATTCTCACGGAATTTTTGTGGAAAACATTTTTAAATCAGTTTGCATTTTTGATGCATGCTCAGGTGATACAGCTGGACCATTCAGAAGCCTGATAGAGAGGAAGAAACTGTTCCCGAGTCCAGTGGTGTGCACTTTTCAAGCTTCCGCGCCTTCTGTCAGATGGGAGCAGGCAGAAGCAGAAATGACCGAGATGGGATAAGTCGTTGATTATGTTTGCTGCTTTTCCAAGGCAGCGTGAAGTGTAGATGGTGGGAAGTCTTCATTTGTAATTCTCTGCAATTTCTTGGGGTCTTGGGTGAGTAGACTGGCAGTGGGAGTGTGTGGACTGCTTCAGCGGTGGAGTGGGCCGCTCGAGGCCCTAAAAACAGTCTGGGACTCGGCCGGACTGGGCGACGCTCCAAGAGGCTGAGCGTGTGGACCACACATGGCCTACAGCGGTGGGGTAGTGGCGGAGAACACCAACGGCTGTGCTTGGCCAGGTCGACCCTGCAACTTCGCCAGGACAACAGGCCTTCATGGTCAGGTCAAGAACCCTACAACAACTGGGATTTAGAAATGGTGCCAAACTGGCTATTCTGTATATTGTCTCAGTGTACTATTGGGTGACACTTGTACTGTATTTGAGATGCTTATCTAAGATGTATCGAAGTACATATGTAAAGTGATACTTGTATTGAACAAAAATGAATTTCACTCTGCCTTGGTACATGTGACAAATACCATTGAACCTGTGAACCATTGTTGTTCCCAAACTCATGGATGCTTAGTCCACGATACGATAAAGCCATGAAAAGAACTTATGACACTAATTATTGCCATCTTGAATTGTACTGCTAAAAAGCTGCAACTTACTTTAGGATGCTCTGGCATGGTTTCAAGCTAAAAAGTTTCATTTATACACCATCACTCTAAGACTGCTTCCTATTTATGGGTAACTATGAATCAGCTCAAAACTTCACAAAAGGTACATAAAACTTATTGCTGAAACATCATCAGTTATCATAATGAGCTATTGATTAAACCATACATGGAAAGAACACAAAGTTCCAATTCATCATGAGTTAACACGAATAAGCTCTGTTATCGTTTTTATAACGTCCTTTTTTACTTATTCCCCATTTACACATTCCACACATAAGTTGGCCCTTTTACAAATATAATGACAAATTCAGGGTCCATTGACTGAAGGGTCATAAAGTTACCACACCATGAAAGTAGCAACAGAACATTTGTAAATGCCTCTACTATTTCTCTTATCGCTTCAGAGAAACCAATGTTTATATTGGCTAATCTCTGCCTTTTTACATGCCTATGCAGTCAATTAATATGTCCTTAGCTAGTTAACACTCTTTCTATTTTTTTAGATTTTTTTTGGCATCTTTTGCTGAATTCTAAACTCCACGTGTACTTCATGTTTAGCTCTCCTTTGGAAAATCTAAGACTTCATTTAACTTTAACTGGTTTCATCATTTGTGTTTGACCAGCCTTCCAACACATTTTGGGAATGTATATGTTTGCACATGATTACTTCACACATTGGTCATTTAAAGAAATATATATTTTTTAATTCACCTTCATTTAAAGAAAAATCAGTTTCCCAATCTACCTTATCCAACTCATCCCCAAATTTAAGACTCTAGTTACAGAGTTAATTGAATCACTCTCAAACGCTATATAAAATCCCATTATATTCAAACCACTCTTCCCCAAAGGCTCTTTTACTACCAGGTTATTAATTAACCCTGTTTCATTGCACAACACTACATCTAAAATAACCTGATCCCTCGGTGGTTATACGACACACTAACCCAGAAACCATCTTTAATTCATTCCTTAAAACTCATTTTCCTCACTGTGACTGCAAATTCAGCTTCCAGAGTTTTATATGCAGGTGGGTGTCCCCCATGATTCCTGGATCATCTTTCTTTTATGTACCGCTGAATTTAGAACAAAAATATGAATCGAAGGTGGCTAATTAGCCCTTGTGTCTGCTCATTAAGATCATGGGTGATATTTTACCACGGCACTACTTTACTACTATCCTGTTTAGAAACTGTGGACCGTTAAACCCCTGTCTCACTGTGCGAGTTGGCCCACGAGTGACCCCGAGTTTTCACTCGTGGTGATCACGTAGCGGGAACGTCGGAACTCGCACGAGCAACTTATCGACTCGTGGCGCTAACGGCAGGTACTCGGGAAACTTGTTAACTCGTGAAAAAAATCAAACATGTTTGATTTTTTCCACGAGTCAAATTAACTGTTCAAGTGTAAAATGGAAACATTTTAACTCGTTGCAATAACGTAGTGGCCCCGTGCGTTTATCTTAGTGTCTCGTGAGTGTACCGTGGGAACTTTAATAATCTGTTCTTTTGCTCGTAAGACTGAACCAAAGATAGACACAAAATGCTGGAGTTTATAACTCAGCGGACCAGGCAGCATCTCTGGAGAGAAGGAATAGAGTCGAGACCCTTCTTCAGACTTTCCTTCGCTCCAGAGATGCAGCCTGTCCCGCAGAGTTACTCCAGCATTGTGTCTATCTTCGGCCTTTCTGCCACTTGTCCCCGTGGCTTCACTCTGTCTCAATGAACGGCTTTAAAGACCTGCCGAAGGGGCAAGTCTGGGGTGGTGGGTGGGATGTGTCCACGTGTGATGCTCCATCCACCCCCCCGGGGCCGAGAGTGTGGGATTGGGAAGGAACTGCAGATGCTGGTTCACACCGGAGATAGACACACACAATGCTGGAGTAACTCGGCGGGACAGGCAGCATCTCTGGAGCGAAGGAATGGGTGGCATTTCGGGTAAGTCTGAAGAACGGTCTCGACTCTATTCCTTCTCTCCAGAGATGCTGCCATGTCCGCTGAGTTGTGTGTGTGTGTCTCTCTCCCTCTCTGTCTATCTGTGTGTATCTGTGTGTGTGTCTGCTGTCGGGTCCCGGTGGCCGCTCAAAGTCACCCGAGCTGCTTGATTCCTCTGAAGTGGTGGCCAGCTGCTGTCTGTGTGTGTGTGTGTGTGTGTGTGTGTGTGTGTGTGTCTCTCTCCCTCTCTGTCTATCTGTGTGTGTGTGTGTGTGTGTGTGTGTGTGTGTGTGTGTGTGTGTCTCTCTCCCTCTCTGTCTATCTGTGTGTGTGTGTGTGTGTGTGTGTGTGTGTGTCTCTCTCCCTCTCTGTCTATCTGTGTGTGTGTGTGTGTCTCTCTCTCTCTCCCTCTCTGTCTATCTGTGTGTGTGTGTGTGTGTGTGTGTGTGTGTGTGTACTGTCGGGTCCTGGCGGCCGCTCAGTCACCCGCGCTGCTTAATTCCTCTGAAGTGGTGGCCAGCTGCTGTCTGTGTGTATCTCTATCTGTGTGTGTGTGTGTGTGTGTGTGTGTGTGTGTGTGTGTGTGTGTGTGTGTGTGTCTCTCTCTCTCCCTCTCTGTCTATCTCTGTGTGTGTGTGTGTGTGTGTGTGTGTGTGTGTGTGTGTGTGTGTGTGTGTGTGTCTGCTGTCGGGTCCCAACGGCCGCTCAATGTCAGTCACCCGGGCTGCTTCCTTTTTTAAAATTATTTAAAATAGAGATCCATTGCAAAAAAGTATTTAAAAACATAAAAAAACAAGAAATGCTTGGTAGAATGCGCATTTTCCCATTGTAGGTCATATCAATAGATGCGGCCGCGCTGAAATAACTCAAAACCACAGGATGGAGATGTATTTTAACATTGTTGCTTTATTAAACCATACCTTCATTCACGGTTGGCTCAAGAGTAACGGGAGAGGAACTTGCTAACTCGGGAGAGGAACTTGCTAACTCGGGAGAGGAACTTGCAACATCGCAGCAATTACATACCCGTGGGAACTCGGCCACACACTTGATCATACACTTGCAGTCTCGTGGGCAGCCACGAGTCTATCACTCGGGGTACCTCGTGGGTCAACTCGCACAGTGAGACAGGGGCATGAGTTCGAAACAACAAATACATGTACACATATGTACATACATATATATACATTACCCCGAATAATGTTTGGGATGAAAACCCATATTTATTTGCCTCTGTACTCCACAATTTGAGATTTGTAACATGTCAGGGAAAAGGGAAATGAGAGATATAGACGGTGATGTGGAGAGATAAAGAACGATGAATGAAAGATATGCAAAAAAGTAATGATGATAAAAGAAACAGGCCATTGTTAGCTGTTGTTGGGTGAGAACGAAAAGATGGTGCGCCTTGGGTGGGGTAGGGATAGAGAGGGAATGCCGGAGTTATTTGAAGGTAGAAAAATAAAAATTCAACCACTGGGCTGTAAGCCTCCCAAGCAAATATGCAGTTACGATATGCAGCATTATGTCATGAGCTTGTCATATACCAATGAAATATTTACACTCACCAGCCTGCAGCCAAATCTGCTCCAAAATGATGGACAAGTGCTTGGGGGAATTTTTCACGCTGGTGCTTTGTGCAGACACCTCAGATGCTGCGAGTTCCATTCGAGAAGCAGCGACTGATGAGACTCGCTGGGAACCTAGAGCACAGTTCAACAATTTTAGTTAAGTATTTTCATTTAAAACTGACAAGGAACTGTTGTAACAAGTGTTTTGTGCTCATTGTGGGAAGCTATAGTTCTCGCCGTGATGAATGCAAATCAATGACTTGTTTCATCAACATTTCATGAAGTAGAAGTAATTTTCAGAAGAAAATGAGAGCGTGATTAGGAAAAGCTTTTTGCACCATCTTTGCTAATCCTTCAATTGGCTTCACACAGTTTATTTGTTTCAAAACATCACAAGCATGATTCAATTATACTTTATTGTCACATGTACCTAGGTACAGTGAAATTCTTTGTTAGGGTAAAATCGTAAAGAGTTGCCATGTTTTTGGTACCAACAAAGTTTCAAAAGTTCATATACAATCTAATCTCGTAGCGGCCCCCCGCTGGGTCCCTCTTTGTTCTCGGCCACCCCATTTCACATGCAAATCATATGCTGAAGAATGTCTTAATCATCTTTCAAGGCCTGGAAAGCCCATGTTTCTTCAATTCTCAGATCGGCCAGTCAACTATTTCTTAAGATTAACTTCACTGCTTATCTGAGCTTTATTCAGGGCCTGTAACTCAATGATCACAACCTAAAGATCACAAATGTGCTCAGTAATCGGCCTGGTTTGGCCTGGATATTGCATATCTTAAATATTGCTTTCCTATAAATTTTACCTTATCCCTCCAGCTAAATCATTCAGCCTTCTATGTGCTCAATTAATCACTGCTTCCATGACTATATATTACATATGTATAACCCCTTAAAATAAATTGAACAGCGCTCTGAAATAAAAATCTGAACCACTAGCTCAGAGTACTCTCATGGACTTCGTTACAGTCGTAACTTGTAGAATATTTTACATTTCATTAATTTTTCACGTTATTTAACCTCTACTTTTTATGGTTTCAATATTCTTGAATTTCTGTCACCAATTTCATGATCTAGTGGAAAATCCTAAAATTTTGAAATTTTCAATTAGTTTGTCTCCAACATTAATCATCCCTGTTCCCAAGCTAGTGCATTAGTTTTATTTTCTCTTCATCTTACCCAATTTGCTCTATCCCCTCATACCTTCTTTTAGTTTTGTTTATTAATGTCACATTTTGTTTGCTTGCTATCCAGTCAAAGAAAAGACATGAAAAGACGACACACGAATAGTTATTCTAACAAAACTGTTTTGCATCTTTCCCGTGCTTCTAATATATTTTCTCTAAAAAGGTGCCCATAACATGTTGGAGTATTTGAAATATAATTTTGCCTGGACAAATGTTCACAGTTCTATTTTTGAATATCTATTTTTCTATTTTTGAACACCCCTGTATATCAAATGCAGGATACCATTTTAGTTCTTTCAAAACACGTTTTGAAAGCTTCATTTGGTTTATTCAAAAAAGTGTTGAAGTGGAATTATCGTATTATCTTTGACTAAGTCCAGAGATATCTTAAGTAGTGGGCACAGACAAATAAACACAATAACCCATATTTTATGGATTAAAACAGCAGGTCAGACAGTATTATTAGAGGACATGGTTAGGTAACGTTTGGAGTAACATCGAATAAGGGTCCTGACCCAAAACACCATCTATCCATGTTCCCCAGAGATGTTGTTAGACCTGCTGAGTAACTCCAGCACTTTGTGTCTTTTTTTGTAAACCAGTATCTGCAGTTCCTTATATAAACCAATATCTTATCTTCATCAGTTGTTGTGGTTTAGACTCTTTACATGTAGGGAACTTGATTTTTTCAACGATTACTTGTCAAACACAGGGATTTTGCTGATTTGTTGATTATAGCAGAATTGTTATTGGGAATAGAACCACCAAAATATGAATGTCCATCCAAATTTTCACACACCATATTGTTTATCATTCACCTATTGAACCATTTCCTATTTCAAGTCCAACTTAGTAGTCTCATCTCAACATATAATGCAGAAAATCAAGACTCATGAAGACCAGATTCTGCAAACCAGATCGTATACCTCAGCTGTCCCTATATAATACAATTAGCTAGATAGCAACAGATGTCAAATCTTAAAATCTTTTGGGAATGAGCTATTTTAACTACATTATTTCAAATCGACAAACCATTTATAAAGAGGAAAATCAGTAATCGTAGAAGACCAGTGGATTTCCACGGGGATCTGTGCTGGGACCTCTTTGCCTTGGACATAAATGTGGATGCGTTATTTAGTAAGTTTGCAGACCACACCAAGATTGCTGGAGTTGCAAACAGAGGAAGGCGATCAAAGGATACAGATTATCTACATAAAAATGGAGTTTAACCCGAGCAAGAAATGTTTGGCACAGACATTGTGGGCCATATGAACTGTACTTTGCTACGTTCTAAGTAATCCTAACTCCACATGCATACAGGTACGAGATTACATACTCATATGATTATTGTATCCTAAAAAATGAGTTCCCCTCCATCATCTTTGTGATTTTTTTTAACAACTGTATTCCTATGTTCTAAATCTGACTATACAGAACATAATAAAATCAACTGTGAAAGAATGCTCTCAGAGTGTTCAAGTTTGTTACGGAGGCATTTGGGCACAAATTTATAGACTTAATCTGGCATGTACATGGATATCATTTTCTCCTTTTTTTGATCAACTCACTGCAACTGCGGTTCAAACACTGCCACTCGATTTCTCCATCACAGATACTTATTTTATTCTCTTTTCTTCTCTCCTCTTTAACTTTAAACATGCCCGCTTTCATAAGAACTGTCAAAATGTTAAAGAATCAGCCTGAAATGTCAATGTTTCTCATACCTAGAGGCTGCCTGAGTTACCGAGTATTTCCAATGGAGACACAAGAAACTGCACATGCTGGAATCTTGACAAAAAAAACAAAAGGCTGGGGGAACAGTGGGTCAGGCAGCATAGTCAAGGACATGTTTCACCGCTTATACATCCTCTTCTTCCCTCTCACATTAGGCAAGAGGTATGAAAGTGTACAAACACACACCTCCAGATTCAGGGATAGTTTCTTCCCAGCTGTTATCAGGCAACTGAACCAACTGAAGTGCGGTCCTGGCCTACCATCTACCTCATTGGAGATCCTCGGACTATCTTAATTCGGACTTTCTTGTATGTTATCTTGCACTAAACTTTATTCCCTTTATCATGTATCTGTACAAAGTGGACGGCTTGATTGTAATCATGTATTGTCTTTCCAATGACTGGATAGCACGCAACATAAAAAGCTTTTAACCTCACCTCGGTATATGTGACAATAAACTAAACAAATTAAAGTAAACCCACTCAAGGATAAAGGAAGGAGTTCAAATCTGAGCAGGATTCACCAATATTTGACATTGTGGAATCTGCTTAAAATTATTTTTTTAGCATTTAAAATTCAAGCAAATTAATTTATATTTAAGTTTAAGATTAAGTATTTTCCAATAGGGAAAAATCTAATCTTGTCAAACCTAGGATATAATTTCCAAATCCTCCTTACCTGATTCACCTTCATGAAAACCAGGATGGAGGGTGCTTCGTTTCTCAGCCGATGGTCCTTCACCTAAGCTGCTTTGAAGGGTGCTCCGTTTGTCAATCTGTGCCCCTTCAATTAGACTACTTTCTTTGTCCCAATCACTGGAATAAGGAGAACACATGTAATCAGGATGACAATGTACAACATTTTCTACTATTTTAATTTTCCTTTCCCAGAGTCATTCATTATGTTTCATAATGACATCCAGTATCATGTCGAGCTAGCCCTTCTTCATTTGTGAGCTCAGTTGAACAACTGGGTCTGCCCAAAAGCAGCATGAAATAGGTTCCCGACCCTAAATGTCACCTATCCTTCCTCCAGAGATGCTGCTTGATCTACTGAGTTACTGTGTAGTTAGCCTCTATAATAGCATAAATGGTCTTCCCCTTTCCTGCTTCAATATTTGCCTGGCCCTTTTTTTGGACAAGGATAATCATCCCTAGAGTCACAAAAGAATGGAAAATGCTGGAATCTGGAGCAAAAAAAAAAAACTGCTGTAGAGGCTGAGCAGGCTAGGACTTTATTTCTTGAAGCGTAGGAGGATGAGGGGTGATCTTATAGAGATGTAAAAGATAATGAGAGGAATAGATAGGGAAATGCAGAGCCTTTTACCTGGAGTAAGGGAATCACGAACCATGTGTTTAAGGAGAGGGGGAAATGTTTTTTTTACATAATGGGTGGTAGGTATATGGAATGAGCTATAGGGGGTGGTAGTTGAGGCAGACGTAATGAATCAACTCGAACACACATCAAAATACAACACATCATATCTATATTCTTTTAAAATTCTGTGTGTGTGTGGGTGTACGGCGTTTTGCATTTGATTTGTTACTCCGCGCAAACCACACGCAAAAATGCCGACATTTTTCCCATTTTGCTAGCGATTTTACTTTTACATTCGCACATCCACTCCTTGGTCAATTATTTCCCCAGATTTTGAGGAAAATTTATCACAAAACTCAAACACAACTCAAATTTTAAAATCTAAACAGGACTCACCAATCCTAGCCGCTTCTCTCTCTCTCTCTCTCTCTCTTCTTTTGGCAGCCCGGCTCTCTTCCACTCCCCACCCCTCTCCAAGTATGCTCGCGCCACGCCCCGCGCAGCTGGAATCCCACGCCCGCAATCCCACGCCCGCCTGCTCCACCCCCCCCTCCCCTCCCCGTTGTTCAAATTGCGCAGAAATAACCAAAGATCCCATAGCGGCTAAGCGGCTATAGGATCTTTGGAACGAACAAGCGTTCTGCAGATCTGAAGGTGACCGTTCACAGCCGCCGCTCGCTCACAGTCGCCCACGCGCTCAGAGCTGCAAACCAAACTCCTTTGAAAAAATCTTACGAGCAGGCAAGCGAGCTTTGAAATAAACGTTGCAACCCCCCTCACTCTCTACCCCCCTCTCCCTCTCTAGACGCGCGTGCGAGTTGGGGGCTATGCATCAGTGGATAGGGCGGTTATGGGGTAAAAGGATCGAATTAACAGTATTAATATAATATCCAGGGGGTAGTTAGTGTGGGGTTGGTTAGTATGACACGGCATGTCGCCCCGCACCCCCCCCCCCCCCGCAAACGCGCATTTGGGGAACAGACCCAACGGGTCTGCACTTGGTTTAGTAACTATTAAAACTCTCTTCGTTAGTTCGCCGAACATCTCCGCTCGGTCCGCAATAACCAAGCCGACCTCCCGGTGGCACAGCACTTCAACTCCCCCTCCCATTCCGTATCCGACCTCTCGGTCCTGGGCCTCCTCCACAGCCAGAGTGAGCAACACCGCAAGTTGGAGGAACAGCACCTCTTATTCCGCTTGGGGAGTCTGCATCCTCTGGGCTTGAACATTGAATTTTCTCAATTCTGTTAACCCTTGCTGTCTCCGCCCCTTCCCACCTCTCCCTCAGCCCTCGGGCCCTGGCATTCCCTCTCTATCTCCCTCCCCCACCCTAGTCGCACTAGCTTCTCATTTTCACACCACAAACAGCTTACAATGGCTTGTTCCCTTTATCATCGATACTTTTTTGCATATATTTCATTCATTGTTCTTTATCTCTCCACATCACTGTCTATATCTCTCGTTTCCCTGATCCCTGACCAGTCTGAAGAAGGGACTCGACCCGAAACGTCGCCTATCTCCTTCGCTCCTTAGATGCTGCTGCACCCGCTGAGTTTCTCCAGCCTTTTGTGTACCCTCGATTCTCCAGCATCTGCAGTTCCTTCTTTAACATCTCTTCGTTAGTTAGTTTGTTTGTTTGGTTGTTTGGTTGTCAGTCACATCTCCTCCAAATCCCGACCCAGTAACGCAGACATATTCCGGTAGAGATTTACCTCATGAATTCAAAAGGTCCTCAACAGAAAATGTTTAATTATTTCCCGAGTTTTTTACTAGAGCTGCATGATGTCATAATGCCTTTGCTCCGCGCGTCCATCCTTTCAATGCGCTGCCAGTTACGTGGCCCAGCCGCCCCCTCCCCTTCCCCTCCCCCTCCCCATGGGCTCTGGATTGATGCCCGTGAACACGTGATGAAGTCATGCAGCACACTCCGCTGTGCTTCTTGAAGTTCAATAATCTGGTGGCGGTCGTTATTGCAGCGCGGGTGAGGACAAGCGCAGTTGAAAAGTCGCCATCGCGCCCATCACAGGGGACGACCTCCTCTCCGTCTCCCCCGCCAATTGTCTGGCACGCTGATGAGTACACTGCCGGCCCTCTGCTGTTTTTCACATTCCTCAGAGCACTTTGGGCCTCGCTCTGGTCAACAACGTCCGCAGCCTAGCTCGAGCCCGATGACTTCCGTAGCTGCTGCCTCTACCCCCTCTCCCTCCCTCTCTACCCCCTCCCCGAGTCATAGAAAGGGGGGGAGAGGGGAGGGGGGAGGAGAAGGGGGGGGAGAGGAAGGGGGGAGGAGAAGGGGGGAGGAGAAGGGGGGGAGGGAAGGGGGGGAGGAAAGGCGGGGAGGAGAAGGGGGGAGGAGAAGGGGGGGAGGAGAAGGGGGGGAGGAGAAGAAGGGGGGAGGAGAAGAAGGGGGAGGAGAAGAAGGGGGGAGGAGAAGAAGGGGGAGGAGAAGAAGGGGGGGAGAAGGGAGGAGAAGGAGGGGGAGGGGTTGAGAGAGGCGAGAGGGTCCTTCCTCTCTGTCCCCTGACTCTCTTCCCCCCCGCCTCTCTGCCCCTCCTTCCTCTCTTACCCCCCCTCCTCACTGCCCCTCTCTGCCTCTCTGCCCCCCTTCCGTCTCTGCCCAACCTCCCCCCCTCCGCCTTCTTTCTCCCCCTCTCTCGCCCCTTCTCCCCCTCTCTCCCCCCTTCTCCCCCTCTCTCCCACCTCCATCTCACCCCCCTCCCCCTCCACATCCACCTCCCTCCATCTCACCCCTCTCCCCCCTCCACATTCACCTCCCTTCACCTCCCTCCCCCTCCCCCCCTCCCCCCTCCCCCGTCTCCCCACCTCCCCCCTCTCACCCCCCCCCCTCAACCCCCCCCCCCCTCCCCCCTCCCCCACCTCCCCCTCTCAACCCCCCCCCCCCAACCCCCCCCCCCCCATCTCACCCCACTCCCCCCTCCCCCGTGTGATTGAGGGGTGGTTAGCGTGTGTGTGATGCCGTAACCCCCCCCCCCACCGCGCATTGAGGGGACGGGACCCAATGGGTCCCCCTTGGTCTAGTGTTTATTAAATCTACTTGCAGCAAGGATCTGCAGACATTACATCTTCGAGCTGCTACTTATACTAACTACCTTAAGCAAGCTCTTGATAATATGAAGCACATAATAGGCGGAGTCAATACTAACAAACACTATAATTGGCTAGTATTAAATAGCCAATCTCCATCCTTCCTTATAGAAACAAAAAAGAAGCATCGGTGACTAAGCAATACAGGTGGAATGTTATTAATACATTTGCAAAATTACACAAAATCGCCATATCTAACAGGTGGGCTGCAGGATATGTTGACGGTTTTGTCTGTAGATGACTCCATCCGCTTCGACCAGATAAGAGCGCGGTTCTTTGGCAGGGCCATGGATGTGTCCCAGACGTGCATAGCTCTGGTTTTTCTGGAGACGGACCACTTGTCCATGTGCAAGAGGTTTGAGTGGCTTGCTGGATTTGTCGAAGAAGTGTTTCTGCGTGTCACGTTTGAATTGTAGTTGCTTCTGAACTGCTGGCGGGGAACGAATTTATGGCTGCGAAAGCGGCTGGGACACAGGCAGTGGAGCACGGGTTTGGCGAGACATCAGACGTTGGGCTGGAGAACCCAGGATGGGACCCTGTGGAATATTCCTTAGGTTGAGCAAGTCCAGGTACACGTCTGATTTGGCAAGGCACGACCGCTCCATGAGTTGTTTTTCACTTCGGACAGTGCGTTCGGCGAGTGGGAACTCAGGGCTGCTGGTAATGTGTTGAAAGTTCCAACCGTTTTGCAAAGTTTTTAAATGCTTGGCTGGTGAACTGTCTGCCGTTGTCGGACTGGATATGTGCAGGGGAGCTGTGTACGGAGAGGTGACGCTGCAACTTTTCGATAACCGCTTCAGACGTAATGGTTTGAAGTAAATCGATTTCGAACCAGCCTGAGTAAGAGTCAACAAGAACCAGATAGTGTTTCCCATGCCATTCGAATATGTCAGTGGCTAACGTGGACCACGGGAGAGGAGGGACTGGGTGCGGCAGTAAAGGCTGCTTTTGCTGATGTGGCGTCAGGCTTTTGCAGACGGCACAAACTTTGTTTTTTTCTCGTATGTATTTGGTCACTCCGGGCCAGTAAAACATGCTTTGTGTCCTTTGGAGGGTTGCCTCCACGCAGGGGTGGCCCCTGTGGACGGCATCAAAGTATTTGTCCCGGAGGGCCGCTGGGACCACCACCTTGTTGCCCTTGACAATAATTCCGTCCAGGAATACTAGTTTATCGCAAACCAGGAACTTTGGGCGGATTTCGAGCAGGGTGTTGTGTTGTTTGTCTGGCCAGCTGCGCCGGATCACTGCAGACAGCAATTGTAAAGTCTCATCAGCAACTGTGTGTTCTGGTAGGTTGCTCAAACAATTAGTTGGCACAAACAAAACCTTAATTACTGAGAATTGGTCCTGTTCAGAGAATTGTTGTTCGTTAGTTTTGCGCGGGTCTCTGGACAGCGTGTCTGCTATATGCATGTCTTTGCCTTTCTTATAGATGATGTTGAAATCAAATCGCTGCAGTTGCATCATCATTCGCATCATCATCAGTCGTGCTGGGACAGCGTGGATGGGTTTGTTCAGAATGGTGGCCAGCAGCTGTCAGTGGTCGATAGTCACAGACTTGCCAAAGATAAGGTCATTGAATTTAGTGCAGGCGAAAACCACTGCAAGCAGTTCCTTTTTGATCTGGGCGTAACGTTGTTCAATGTGAGTTAGCGTATGGGAGGCGTATGAAACGGGCTTGAAATCTCCATAGGTAATGGTCTGCAGGCACGCTGCGCCCAGTCCATATTGCGATGCATCGCATGTGAGTGTTACTGGTAACTCCAAAGCAAAGTAGGCGAGAGTAGCTGCGCTAGCCAGCTGCAATTTGAGAGCGTCAAAAGCTTTTTGGTGCTGCGGATACCAGGACCATGCCGCATCCTTGTGTGTCAGTTCTCACAGGGGGGCAGATATGTCGCTGAGGTTGGGGATACATTTTCCCAGGTAGTTGACCATTCTGAGGAATCTTTGTAAGCTCACGACGTCATTAGGAACCGGCATTTCGTTGATAGCTGCAGCTTTTGACGGGTCTGCTCTGAGACCATCACTTGTGAATACATGTCCGATGTAAGTAACCTCTGAAACACAAAACCTGCACTTCAGGGGATTGAGTTTGTGCTGAATGTCTTTTGCACGATCAAGTACTTTCTTCAGATTGGTGTCATGTTCAGCCAGATCGCGTCCATAGACGAGAATATCATCAATAATGATGGCGCATGGGTACTCCTCAAACAATTGTTCCATTGTGCGCTGGAGAAGGGCATTCTCAGAAATTTGTATCGGCCAAAGGGGGTGCCAAACATAATGAGATTGGACGAGTCTAGGTCCAGTGGAATCTGCCAAAATGAGCTTTTGGCATCCAGAACCAAGAATACTGCTGCGTTGCCTATCTGGGCAGCGACTTCTTCTGTTTTTCGCATTGGGTAATGCGGGCGTTTGAAGACAGTGTTAAGATCTCTGGGGTTGATGCAGATACGGATCGCCTCCTTGTTTTTCTTTGTCGCAACCACCATGGTGGAAACCAAGTCAGACGGGTCAGTAACTTCAGCTAAACACCCATGGAGATCATGCGCTTGAGTTCATTGTGTATTCGGTCACGCATGGCATACGGAACACAATGTGGTGCTCGGACCACAGGAGTGACTTTGGGAACAACAGCAATGTGGTATTTGACAGGCAACTTGCCAAGTTCATCGTTAAACAGTTCTTTGTATTGAAAGAGTAGCTGTTGAGTGGGCCCGTCAGCGAGACAGAGTTTATGGACAGCGCGGCCAAAATAAACCAGGCCTACTTCGTGACATGCATTGATACCAAGCAAAGTCTCTGAATCTCCCATAACAATATAAAACTGTAAGGTTTGGGTCCGTTCGTCTGTGGTGCACTTTAAATCAACTTGTCCAAGTGGGTGTAGAACTTCTCTCCCACAAGCCCGAAGTGTTGCAGAGGCCTTATCAATACATTCAGCATTACGAAATTTTTTAATGAGATGACGTTGCATTTGGCGCCAGTATCTGCCTTAGCAATCAATTCATTGCAATGAACAATGCGAGCATAATGAGTGTAGTCACGCTGGAAAAGACGGCAGCGTCAGCAATGTCAGAATCAAAGATCAGAGGATTTGGATGGTGACATGAATTTGCCATGATGAAGATAATAAACACACAAAATAATCAAAAGAAAATAAAACCTGATAAACATGAACGGAGTGGGCAAGATTCACTCTCTGACACCATGTAATGAGTCAACTTGAACACACATCAAGATACAACACTTGTTTATTAAATCTACTTACAGCAAGGATCTGCAGCCATTACATCTCCGAGCTGCTACTCATACTAACTAGCGTAAGCAAGCTCTTGATAATATAAAGCACATAATAGGCGGAGTCAGTACTAACAAACACTATAATTGGCTAGTATGAAATAGCCAATCTACAGCAGGTATTATCACAATGTATAAAAGTAATTTGGACAGGTACCTGGATGGGATATGTTTAGATAGATATGGGCCAAACGATGGCAGGTGGGACTAGTGTAGATGTGGAATGTTGGTCCATGTGGGCAAGTTGGGCCAAAGGGCCTGTTTCCGCACTGTATGACTATGTATTGATGAGCATTCTGTGGGCTTGCATCAATATGCTGTGCCTATGCTGAGCCCAAGACAGATTTTCAGATATGCTCACGTCCAGCTACTTGAAACTGTTGACCCTTTTCATCGTCGTCCCACTGATGAAGGCAGGTTCACGGATCCTCGGCTTCCCCTTCCTTAAGTCAACAATCAGCTCTTTGGACACAATATGTAACTCAGTGGGTCAGGCAACATCTCTGGAGAACACAAATAGGTGACATTTTGGGTCGGGACCCTTCTTCAGAGTTACTCCAAGAAAAAAGTGTATTTTTTTGTAAAACAGCATCTGCTGTTCCTTGTAAATAATCAGCTGTTTGGAGTTGCTAATGGTGAGAATAAGAATGTTGTTTTGCACCATTCAGATTATCAATCTCCTTCTTTGTCTAATTACTCGTTATTCATCCAACAACGGTGGCATCTTTGGCAAATGTAAGGATGGCAGTGGGGCTCTGTCTGGCTACGCAATCGAGGGTCTAGAGCAGGGAACTGGGCATGCAATGTTGAATTACCTCTGTGGTGATGGTATTGTTGCTCATTTGTACTGATTAAGGGTCCAGTATTCTAGCAAAGATTATAATTCCAGCATTCTTTGTTGTTATTTCAAATTTCTGAATCTGCAACTTTTTATTTTTTCCCCAGTATCCCACAGTTACTGTATTGTTTAATTCCTTTTCCTTTCTCTGTTCTCATACTGAGTTGGATGATCAGCCATGATCATATTGAATGGCGGTGCAGGCTCGAAGGGCTGAATGGCCTACTCCTGCACCTAATTTCTATGTTTCTATGTTTCTATGTTTCCATTTTCATTCATCTCCTTCTATTTGCAACTCCCTAATATTTGTGTGCTTTAGGATCTCTCGGGCTCCATCCGATTACATAAATTCCTGTTGTTCTCTCCACCACACCCCCTGCTCTTCAATATAAAATACATTTAATTTCTAACTTTATTCAGTTCTGATAAAAAGGTTATCCAACTAAAATGTCACTTCATTTTCTCTTCACAAATGGCAGCAAGTCTCCTGAACATTTATAGCATTCTGCCAGCATTATTAACACCAACAATTTCTGTCATTACATTTATCTTATGACACCCATGTGCCTTAATGAAGCATGTAAAAGGCAAGAAGTTCTGGGATTGTTATAAAAGTGTAAACAGAGTGTGGGATATGCAAAACCTCAGTAAAAATTGCCATTAAAACCCATATACGAATCAACCATCTACAAGCAGTTGTACGATTAAACCATGCAGAGCCCAATGGTAATTTCACTGAACCTGCCTGTCAGCCCTACTTAGAAAAACCAAGAGATCGGCAAGCTATCCAGCCATCTGTTCAATCCTGCTGGGGAAATGTACAATAGTCTTGATCATTGTTTTACAACCAATGCATTGTAACTACTTAATTGTTATATAAAGCATACATTTTGAAATTTCACCTCCATTGCAGTTTAGAAAGTCCCAGTAAACAAAATTAAACAACTTTATTTAATTTAACAACTGGGACACTATTGATTTGTGTGGAAAGCATCTTTCTCTGAAAGCAGAAAATATATTGCTTATTTGCGTCTGCGAGATGTGGGTGGGGGAAAACAAAACTGTCCATGGGGTACTATTTCTTTATCATTATCTAGTGAAATTAGACATCTAATATTTTGAGTTCATGTCTATTTTTTCATTACATAACAAAAGTATATATTTTGCTGCACATGAAACATGTTTTTTCCATTTTAGATGATACTGGTAACTACAATACTCCAACACGTTTAAATATAATAAACACGTCAATGCATAATGGGTACACAAAAGGCTGGAGAAACTCAGCGGGTGCAGCAGCATCCAAGGAGCGAAGGAGATAGGCGATGTTTCGGGTCGAGACCCTTCTCCTTACTTTGAAGAAGTTCTCCTCCTCCCAATGCATAATGGGTGTTTAAATGAAAATAAAGCAAGTCACCTTGATATAATACTGTTTACATTCAGAAATCCATGCAAAGACCATAAATGCTGGGCAGTGTCAAAATATATTTTATTCTGGGGTATGTTATTATTATTGCTACATTGGAAACAGGAGCAGAAAGCAAATAACCCCTCAAACCTGCTCCATCAATGAAACAATGGCTGATTCAATCTTAGCTGCAGCACTTTCCTGCTCTCTATGCCCCTTGACTTCCCTAAATTAGCCACCCTTTACTTTCAAACCATGCCCCTGATCTAGATAATTTCACAAAGGACACATACGCTCAGCATCCATCTTTCAATCTCCCTCACAACTTATATATTTCAGTTAGAATGTCCCTTCTGTTTCATGCATGTGATTCTTCAAAGGTTGTGTACAACAATATTCTGTAATGGCATTCCAATTAATCATTTCCTTTCTCATTCCCTCTTCAAAAGCAGTTAACCTCACAATTCCCACCTTATACTCCATCTGCTAAATTCTCGATTATTCACTTATTCTGACTCTATCTTCTTGTACCCTCTTTGTCTTCTCCTCTCAACCTGCAATCCCAACATTGTATCGACTAGAAATGTGGCAACAGCACACATTTTTCTTTCATCCAAGTTATTAATAATGATTTTAAATCGGTCCAACACTGTTTCTTGATTAACCTATCTAAAAATGACCCTTTCTCCTGACTATTTTATGTGAGTCAGCCATATAACCATGCATTATTTTGTTCAGTAACCTTTTTTTGTTTGTCTGACTGCAGTAATCTTTTGCAAAGCTTTCAGACAAAATTCATAGTCAGTTAAGAAAATGGGTCTTGTCTGACTGATGCAAATCACTGAAGAAAATACAAAATTTATAACGTGTAAACAAACAAACCCAATATGGTAACAATTCTAACAGATGTAAAGTGCAGTGCCATTGTTATTTTTTGGGCCATATGCAATAATAATGAATAGATGCAGAATCGGGGTCACACATATAATGTTCATCTTTCAAAAGGTCACTGATCAAAAATATTAATTATTTGCATCTCCTTGGACATTGACCATTGAGGCATTTTGTTTTAAATAAATATAGAGTGCTGCAAGCTTGATATTCAGATATCTATTTCAGTTCAAGTGGCAGGAAAATAGTTAATTTATGTTATTGATTTATAAGAATAGAGTGAAGGTGGGAGGCTGTTTCCACTAGTGGGAGAGTCTAGGACCAGAGGCCACAGCCTGGGAATAAAGGGACATACCTTTAAAAAGATGAGGAGGAATTTCTTTAGTCAGACGGTGGTGAATCAGTGGAATTGATTTCCAAAGATGGCTATGGAGGCCAAGTCGATGGATATTTTAAAGGTGGAGAATGACAGATTCTAGATTAGTAAGGATGTCAGGCGTTATAGCGAGAAGACAGGAGAATGGGGTTGAGAGGAAAAGATAGATAGCCATGATTGAATGGTGTAGACTGGAATGTCCGAATGGTCTAATTCTGCCCCTAGACCCTCTGAACACATTAACGAACCACCACATATCTTTCACATCATGAAGTCAGAAAATTATTAAATTTGATTCTGCTTCAAAGTACATTCAGCATTACCTTTTCCATTAAGTATTAATAGCATAACCTACCTGAACTGTGAAATGTATGTTTTCTGCCACATGTTTAACATGTGTTTGCAGGTTTCAAGAGCTTCATCGGGTCCTTTGTGAATCGCCTCAAGTTTGACTTTGCTGAAAAGTAAACTGCAAAAAGAGAATATCAAAAAAATAAACCGCTTTTTCTTTTAATATTGTATACATTTAAAAAGCAGTCTATTTTATTTTTCACAAAATAGGACCATCCACAATGATAATTTTGATCTGCAAACATTTTATTGTTGCCTAATGCATTACAGAAATGTTAAATGATTACCGAATGAATAAGTGTTTAAGAAGGAACTGCAGATGCTGGAAAATCAAAGGTACACAAAAATGCTGGAGAAACTCAGCGGGTGCAGCAGCATCTATGGAGTGAAGGAAATAGGCAATGTTTCGGGCCGAAACCCTTCTTCAGACTGAAGAATGTCTGAAGGAGGGTTTCAGCCCGAAACGTTGACTATTTCCTTCGCTCCATAGATGCTGCTGCACCCGCTGAGTTGCTCCAGCATTTTTGTGTACCGCCGAGTGAATAAGCCCCACTGACAAATATTTCACGAAAATGTGCCTTAAATGCACATTGATTAAATATCTTGCATTGTAATCAGAGCTTTATAGTACCTGACAGTTGGTTACCAGTGAAATATACCTGATTAGTTTTAATGGATGTTGGGGGATCAGTTAGAGGATTGTCTGGAACTTGCACATCTGTCCCTGATGGGCAAACTGAGAGCATGAGTCCAACTGGAGTAATGCCCATTGGCTCCAGCTGTCAAGTGAAGGATTGCTGAATTGGCTGCAATCGAGTAGAACTGGCTCCAACTCAATAGAATGGAATCTCTGGAGCAAAGATTATTTTCAACATGGAGCCAAAGCCAATCCTTCAACCACCTGTCCACACTGAGAAACAACCGAGTGCTTAAGCTCTGACTAACGCAGCAAAAAGGTGCCAACTTTGCCCCTTAAATATCCACAAGATGCTCCAGCTAGCTATGGCATCGATTTTGGAGCCAACAATTTAACCTGCCGTGATTTAGTGTGCCCAATGTAACTTGTGCACATACTAACTTAAGACCAAAGATATTGCCCAAGCCATTTCCTCCCACATTACAGAATGTAACATATTAATTTCCCTTGGCAGTCAGTTATATCCCGATACATATTTAAGATGTTTGCACGTACTTGCTGCATCTAAGAAATGAACTGCAGGAATTCGAAAACCATTTCTGCTGCTCAATCTAGCCTTCACTAAATTATACACAGTGCAATGTTAGCAAGCATTTATATTTATTCTCTCTAGTTTAGATTTGTATTTGTCGCAGGTAGAATAACACAAACCTAAAATAACCCCCTCAGATTTCTCACCTAAATGGCTGACAACCGAAAAATAATATGTCAGCACAGAATTATTCAGTTTCAATGTTAGTGGAAGGAAGTGTCCCTCTCTCCCAGTTTCCATCATATACGTGGAGAATAGACCCTCAGGGGATGTTGCAACATATTTTTGCACATATTTCAAATTAGCTTGAAATCCTGAACACATTCACTCTGACAGTCCAGAGCAACAATAAAGCAATCAGCTCCGTATTACAAATTATTTACTGTAGAAAGGAGGGACTCGCTACAATTGTTTTATCATTTATCACATAATGACCGTAACTTGAGCTGTATGGACAACTGGTACAGCAAAGGTTTGAAGAATACAATGATATTTATGGGCCATATAGTGCTATGTTAACATCTTAAACCCCATGCTGCAGGGACCATAGAGAGTTCTGCTAAGGAAGGGAAGCTCTTACATTGTAACTGCCAGGAATATCTTAGGCAGTTTGCATTTTCGCTCAACTTATCTGAAGCAAGGGGTTGGAGCAAGATGATATGATACCCACATTCTTTTTGCTCAGGTAATTAGTTGACTGGCAGAATACAATGTACAGACATGTCTGCATGGCATTCCCATGGCATTGCTCCGTGCAATGCAGGGGATGCCGTTTGCTACCAGTCTTGATTGACCAGAAAATTATTTATCTCACAGTTGGACAGGAAGAGGAGGGAGCCGCTGGCAGCAATGGATGTGAGGAGTGGGCCGATAGGAGAGGGGACCAGGGTATTGCCTTCAGTACCTTCAAGGCTTGCTGCAGGAGGAGTCCCTGGTCAGGGGTCTGCAGCAGCCAGGAGCATACCTCAGCTTACCTGGATCGTGAGCATTCCAGTACATCCAACTGGACTGGACTTCGAGCTATTTATTTTTCTTTGTAAATGGCACCAAAATATGGTGACTGCGCATTTGTGGGTTGTGCAAAAAAATTTCATTGGAGCTGTGCATGCATGACAATAAAGAACCATTGAAGCCTGAAACCATGCCTAGATGTTCACTAACATAATTCCACATCTTGTTACAGGATGTCAATGACTTTAAATCAATTCATAGGTAGATGAAAAAATATCACCACCCAATAAATTTCAAAAATGGGATTAAATATATGGGGAAATTGATACAATGTCAGATAAAGGCTGTCATGATGAATTGAATTGATTTGCCATTTAGCATTGACTGTTAATTTTCCAGAAAAACAGCCATTCTCAGAGTTTAGGCCAAAACAATTGAAAGCAAGTATAACTTCTTACTAAAGGGCTACATGAATATAAGGGCTAACGTCTTACAAAAGGGCTACATGAATATGGAAGTTAAGATCTTGGAATTCTTATATATCTTTATATATCTATATTACTAAAAGTATGATCTTGACCACTTCCTGTTGTTCTGTATATTGATTTCAGAAAAAACGCTGCCACTTACGGCTGTGATTTTTGGCCATCTTACTCAGAAGCTGTGCAGGACAAGAGGATTTTTCACATCATGGAAAAATAAAAGAGTTATTAGTGTTTAAAAAATGTTGAGATTCTCTCTCCTGGAGGCCACGCCCCTTCTGGAGGGACTATAAAACCCGGAATTGTTGAGTGCCTCAGTCAGTCTCTGCAAGATGTGGGAGTGAGAGGGTCACATCTCTCAGTCTGAGCTGTGAATAACACTGAACACATGTCTACTAAACTGTGAGTGTGGTTTTACTTACCTTGAGTGACCTTAATGTGGTTTGAAAATGAAAATTGTGGTGGTTGGTTTGAAGTGAAGCACAGCAAATGACTGATGGTGGAGGTTGGTTTGAAGTGAAGCTCAGCAAATGGCTGTTGGTGGTTACTTGACAACTTCCGGTTTGCACTGTATATGGATTTTAGATAAAATGCTACCACTTACGGCTGTGATTTTTGGCCATCTTACTCAGTCCCCCTCGGCTCATCAGGTGCAGAGGATTCTTCCCATCAATGAAAAATAAAAGTATTATGTGTTTAAAAATTGTTGAGAATCACTCTCCTGTCAATTACGCCATGAACGCCACGCCCCTTCCGGTGGGTGGGGGGAGGGATTATAAAACCTGGAAGTGTGGCTCAGTCTCTGCAAATTGGTGGTGGTGGTGGTGGTGGGGGGGAGAGGTCACGATTCTGTCTGAGCTGTGATTCAACTGAACACACTGAATTACTTCTGAATTGTGAGTGTGGTGTTTATGTGGTGTTTTGTGTGGTTTTATCCTGCTTGAAAAGGTATGAAACTGCATTTGAATGTTGTGGTCTTGCACCCTGCATGAAATGGTATGAAACTACACTTGCATTCGGTGGCCTTGCACCCTGCTTGAAGTTGTTGGAAACTGCACTTCAATTCAGTGGCCTTGCACCCTGATTGAAGTGGTAGGAAACTGCACTTGAATTTGGTGGCCTAAATCGATAAAACGTTTACACACTGGGAAAGAATAGGAATTAAAACATTTGCAGAAATGTATGAAATGGGAAATATTTTATCATTCCAACAACTACAACTTAAATATAACCTGTAAAGTAATCAGTACTTTAAATATCTTCAAATTCGTGACTACTTGAAAAAAAAACAAAAGAACATAAAACTTTGACTTCAGATATACTAGATGAAGCTACGAACAGAAAGGCGGATTCCACTAATTTAATATCATATTTGTATAATAACATTTTAAACATAGAGATACCTCCGTCTGATGCAATCAGAAGAGACTGGGAACAAGAATTATCAATAAATATCTCGAAAGACAGATGGGATAAATATTTTCTATATGTACATAAATGCTCAATACATGTAAGACATACCTTAATTCAATTTAAAATTTTACATAGATTATATTACTCAAAAACTAAATTGAATAAAATATTTCCAAATGTCTCACCCATCTGTGATAAATGCTTATCTCAAGATGCAACTATAGCACATTCTTTTGCATAAAACTTCAGAAGTTTTGGAATGAAATTTTTACAAAAGTATTTAAAACAGAAATGAACACCAATGCAGAATTGATTATCTTTGGAACAATGGAGACTGGCTCTGAGCTGACCGTTCCAAGAGAGTTTCCTTAATTATGGCTTAATAACGGTAAAATAACATATTAAAATTCTGGAAAAATGTACCAACACCAACGCTTAAAATGTGGATTTCAAACATGTCTGAATTGTTACACCTGGATGATATGAGATTCTTCCTAGCAGGTAAATCAGACCAATTCTTAAAGATTTGGTCTCCCTTTATCGATTTATTACAAGCATATGGTGCAATATAATCCTGAAAATAAACTGTTTCAGAACCGGGTGAGGGGTACGCAAAGATACACAGTAGGTATATCCCTTTTCATTTTATTTTCCTTTTATTATCTTTTTTGCATTACTTTCTTGTAAAATGTTTTTAAAAAATATCTCTCCTCCTTTCTCTCTTTTTCTTGTACTTTTCACGAACTATCACTTTCACCACTTTACCTAACTTTCATTTTCTCTCTTTTTGCTTATATTACTTTTTTATTATTAAATTCAAAAGCAAAAAGTTGTATATGAAATATATTATATTATTCTTAATGTACCCTATTGAATATGACTTCTAATAAAAATATTATAGAAAAAAAAAAGAATTTGGTGGCCTTGCACCCTGCTTGACGTGGTAGGAAACTGCACTTGAATTTGGTGGCCTTGCACCCTGCTTGAAGTGGTAAGAAACTGCACTTGAATTTGGTGGCCTTGCACTCTGCTTGAAATGGTAGGAAACTGCATTTGAATTTGGTGGCCATTCACCCTGCTTGAAATGGATTCAAAGAATAGCCGCCAGTCAACTGCCAGCCTGCCAGCCCACCAGCCGTGCGTGAGCTGCCAGCACATCAGGCTTGAGTGACTGAGCTGCCAGCCCAAGAATCAATTTGGCCCACAATGGCCATACTAGCCCTCTGGAAACCAGCCCCTTCGGCCCACAGCACCCATACTAGCGCTCCAGAAAGCCCCCCCCCCCCCCCACCAATATTGGAATTGGTGGAGAGGTGGAATATTGCGTTGGTGGACCAGCCCTCCCGTGTGAACATGGGACCCAACGGGTCCCACTTAGTCTAGTTAACATATATAACTGACATGCTTAAAACCTATATATACAGGAGATGAAAAAAGAGTAATTTGATTAAAAAGATAGGAAAAATTCAGATTTAAAAAACATCACAAGGCTCAATGGGTTGTATCCAAGTAGTTTACTGAATCTCACATTGATTTCTAAATTTAGACCATGTTATCTTGAGCAAGCAACAAAGAAAAGGAAATTACAAGCTCAGAGCATTTTCAAGCCATCTAGGATCAGGTTATAATTGTGACCAAAAGGACATCAGCTTCCTTCCCATCTAACAGAGAATACTGTGCAGTACTTAGTACATGAAAAGCAGAGAAATATTAATTAAGTGAAAATTCCAAGAAAATGCTCAAATTCATGGCAGATAGTTAGTATCCAAAATGTAGACAAAGCCATTCCTATTTTTACTCTCTCCCATTACATTCAAATGACTGGCTGTGAAGTACAGCGTCTAATTTTTATTCAAAACAAATAAATATTTCTGTACTGACGTGGATTTCAAATTGCTCCAGTGGTCCGTGAAGAGCCAATCTATTCACAATGAATTAAACCGGGCACAAGACCACTGAACCACTACAAACAGTAGCCTGGAGATAGGGTGCAAGTTGCATCAGGAGTTAAAATTAGCATGTAACAAAGGTAATGTTACGGTGGTTATGGCTGGTAGAATGGGAAAATCAGGTTGGTACTAGACCCCAAGAAAGGGAATTTGTGAAGTGCCTCAGAGATAGATTCTTAGAGCAGCTTGTACTGGAGCCTACCAGAGAGAAGGCAATTCTGGATTTAGTGTAATTGTAATTCTGTGCCATGAACTGTAAGATTAAACGAGAACTTACCAGTTCGAAGTTTGATTGTTATTTTATGAGGAGTTACGATGAGGGATTACGTGAAGAGCCCGCCTCACGCTGGCAAACGGCATACTTCAAAGCAGCGGCATGAAAAACACAGAACACCAAATAGCCGAAGTAACATAGTAAGGCTCATAATAGACTTAGAACTACCAGATGATCATTTATTTTATGAGGGTGGGAGTGGAGGGCACGTAATCCCTCATCGTAACTCCTCATAAAATAACGATCAAACTTCGAACTGGTAAGTTCTCGTTTAATCTTACTATTTTACTTCGAGTCACGTGAGTGACTACGTGAAGATTTTAAAGCTTTCTGTGTTTTTTATGTCATAGAATTAATCAATACGACAGTCCGGCTAAGTAAATACATACATGAGAAACCAGACTAATATTAGTTCTTTCCATAATTAACTTTTTAATGGTTTAAAGAACATATAATAACCCTCCTTATATCCGAGGGAATGATTACAAGTGATAAAAGATATAAGTGACTACATAACTGGTTATAGTAATCAATAGTAAACAAAGCAGGTGACTATATTGATCCCAACACCGCGTGGCCAAAGCTTGTCATAGTGTAAACAGGTTTATTGTAGAACTTTGAAAAAGTTTCTTCTTTACTCCACCCTGCGATTTTTAAAATATGCTCGAGTGGTACGTCCCGCCCCTTCGCCGCGGACGTAGCTGCAGCCCTGGTGGAGTGAGATTTGAACACATCAGTGTCTACTCCTGCTAAAAGCAACACCTGTTTCAACCATTTTGAGATAGTTTGAACTGAAGCTTTTGTGTGTGGCTTTTTATGCGTAATCATTAACGTTTTTTCATTTCCTCAAAGAGTTTCAGTAACTTTAACATATTGATTCAAATGTTTAACCACACACAAAGTAGGATCAATAGGATAAGCTTGAAAGGTTACCTTAGCTCCAGATCTCCCTGGTCTGCTTTGTTTGATCAGATCGTAAACATAGAACACAATGTTATCTGTAGTCACATGCATACAGTCTAAACGCAACATTTGTAAAGTTTGCACTCTTTGAGCTGAGACCAATGACATTAACATTATCAATTTCAATGTTAATCTTTCCAATGACAATCCTTCAATTGGAGTCCATTGCCTAAATAAGGTAAGTACAATGCTCACATCCCAAATCTCTGTGTACCTTGGTCTGGGTGGATTGATGTTAAAGATTCCTTTCATGAATCTAGATATTAATGGATGTGATCCAATTGATTTCTGGTCAGACATTAGTCCTAAATAAGATGATAAGGCACTGCGTGCAGTATTAATGGCACTGTAACTTAAATGTTGCTCAAAATGCAATTTGGCAAGGAACTCCAAAACATTTGCAATATTCACAGTATCATAAGAAATATTTGACTGTATGCAAAAATTCTTCCCATTTCTTTATATGTGTCATATATTGTTTTTTGTGTGCTATCTCGCCATGATGCGACTATAACTTCCATAGTTTTGTCCGATAATCCCAGCTCCTGTAGTGGTCTGGTCAAAACCTGCAGATTAATAAATTCATATATGCATATAATGGATAAATTTCTTTAGTTACTGGATTAATCAAAATATCACTACAGATAGGAATTGACATATATGGTTCTTTAATCATATTCAGCATTAATGGGAACCAAGGTTGTGTTGGCCAATTTGGAACTACCAACAATCCAGTAGCAGAATCTTGTTCTATTTTCTTCAGACATTTCTGAATCAAAGCAAATGGTGGAAAAGCATAAAAGAACATATTCCCCCAGTTCAATGAAAAAGCATCTACTGCTACTGCATCTGGATCGTGTTCCCAAGACACATATTTAGGCAATTGATGATTAAGCCTTGATGCAAACAGATCAATTTCTGGTAAACCAAATTGAGTTACAATATTCTTAAATATTGCTGGATTAAGCATCCATTCTGTGTTATCTTTAAATATCCTTGATCTTTTATCTGCCACCACATTGTCCTTACCTGGAATGTAGTTTACTGAAATCCAAATTTGGCGATCAATACACCATTGCCATATTGACCACATTCATTCACATTCATTGACCAGACAATCACATGATACTGATCTGACTCCCCCCATGTGATTAATATATGCAACAGCCGTTTTATTGTCTAACTGTATTAATACATGTAGACCCTTTTTTGAACAACAATATGCTTTTGGACCATAGAAAGCACCCAATAACTCTAAATAGTTAATACCATGAGTTTGAAGAAACGTTTCTTCTTGGACTTTCCATCTACCTCCACAACTGGAGGATGAATCTGTTACCCCCCATCCGAGAGCACTAGCATCTGTTTGTAAAACCATTTCAGGCTGTTTAATCAGAATGTTTTTTAGCAGCTTGTGGGACATTTTTAACCCACCATTGTAATTCCAACAAAGCTTTTTTTGTTAATTGCATAGGCCTATCAAAGTGGCCTGCCCTCTCTTTGAGAGCTCTTATTTTGTCCCTTTGAAGATTTTGATAATGTAATGGACCAAATTCTACTGCAGGAAATGCTGCTACTAGTTTACCAATAGTTTTCGCTACTTCTCGGATGGAAGGATAAGTTTGTGAATGAGATTATTACAAGTCACCAAAAAATCATCAACTTTATCTTTGTTGGTAAAGTATTAACATAGTCTCTGAGTTAATTACAAACCCCAAATAGTTAATTGATTGTGCTGGCTGCAGCTGGGATTTAATTGGATGAATCAAGAAACCCTAGCTTTAACAAAGCTTTTGTACTGAACTAATTCTCAGCTGACTCTTGATTGCTATAAATGATTAGAATGTCATCGAGATAAGCCATAACGATGTGTTTTTGTACTCTTAATTGGGCTAAAACTGGTTTCAACAGTTTAGTAAAGAGCCTGTGAGCTGAACTCAATCCATTTAGCAAAGCTTTAAACTGCCATAATTGTCCCAGCCAATTAAATTTTAAGTACCTCCAGAAACTGATGTATTGGTACAGAATAATAGGCGTTTTTCAAATCAATCGTAGCCATATAACAACCTGCTGATATTAAATATCTTGCAGTATTAAATGTTTCTATTTAAAAGTTTGTATTCTACCACTTATTTAGATCTGTAAGGTCCAGAATAATTCTGCAATCACCATTTTTTTTATGTCTTTTGAAATATCTTAGACACAATTGATGCTCGTGTTCATATGTTTTTTTCAATAACCCCCTTTTCAGATAATTTGTCAATTTCCACATTAATCTCTGCTTTTCCAATTGCAGTAAACACGAAAGCATAGGCAGGTTTATCTGTACTGGAGGATTAACCCCTTCTTTAAATGTAATAGTGGCTCCTGAAACTGCTTGTAAAAATAAACCGATCAGAAGTAATAGTAAGCCAGTCTTTATAAACTTTTGTAATCTCCCTCCAACTGGAGATTAATGCGCAGTTTCTTTAAAGATAGAACAAGTCTTTAATACCTCTCCATATGAGCGTGGTGGTCTCCTTTTCCCCGAATACGGGTAAGTATTGGGCTGTGCAGTACAATAATATTTCCTTGACATATTTCTGCCTCTATTTCCAAAATCAAATCCCCTTCTGGGCGAAAAATACCTTTTTTGTCCTAAGACGAAGGTTTCATGCAGCTAAAATTTTTAGCTTCTTCATCCAATTTTTAATAATTTAGGCAGATTTACTCCAAACAGATAACCAGGAGCTTGAACACCACTTGCTCGACACAGGCTTGCAAACCTTGGGTGAAATATGGGCCGAATAGCCATTTTCCTCATACAATAATTTCATAGAAAGAATTTGCACAATAGGCCCTCTTTTTTTTAAACTTATCCATCTCCCCAAAAGCCATAATGGCAGCAGAATAATTTGTGAGGATTTTTGAACCTCACTTCTTGAGCTCTCATATTTGGGGTCATGGATGCCCATATCAACGGATAAACCGTAGGCACTTCCAATGAGGCACAATTTCCTGTGCGTTTATAATTCTGATGTTTCAATCATCACAGAATCATGAAGTTGGTGAGATACCATATATTAATGTTGGCAGCTAGGTTTTCTTCCATAGCCCTCACCACTTCCTTCATATATAGCAAATTCTTTTGCTATCCCAGGCACATTTGGCCTTTCTTTTATTTTGTGGTGTGTTTTCAAATGCAAATCACCATCAGCAGGGTCTGCCTTCTGCAGCCCTAAATCAATTGGGATTTCATCCCATGAGACTTCCTTCGGCCCAAATCCTGGGTCCGGAGTTCCAACTCCCAATTAGGCCCACAGCCATATCAGAATAATTAAACCCCTCAGGGTTTTTTTTTTTTTTTTTTTTGGGAACCTTCTGGGTACTGTGACCCTAGTCTCATAATTTTTTGGAGAACTTTCTCCATATGCTCCATTATTAGTTCCATATAGTTTAATTATCTGGAGGACTTTCAGTATCAGAGTCATCAGAACCACGGGCCTCTCAGATTTCTTTTACATTTTTAGGAGCATTTCTCTCCGTGGTTATAACTTCTGGAGAATCTAGAACTCGCTAACGGGTATATCAGCGGCCACCGGTATCGGAACCGGATCCGCACTAGCTTTTTTCCCCGTATTTTTATTTTCACCCCGGGAAGCTCTTTTTACCCGCGAATTTTCTTTGCCGATTTCTCCATTTCTTTCATTAATCTGTGCTAAACAGCACTTTAACGTGACTCTGACTTTTATTTTACTTTACTTTTACTGCTGGACCCTCCCAGCGTACTCTAACGAACGTCCCGACTTTGCCCCACTTACCTGCGGGTCCGTTCCGACCGCTGCGAGGAGCTGCTCCTTACTGCAGCTCCTCCTTCCGCCGTCAGCGTCGACGTAATGCCGTTTGCCAGCGTGAGGCGGGCTCTTCACGTAGTCACTCACGTGACTCCGAAGTAAAATTCTGTGCCATGAACTGTATTTGATAAGGGAACTCAAGGTTAAGGAACCATTAGGAGGTAGTGACCATATAATGATATAAATCTGCAATTTGAGAGGGAGGAGGTAAAATCGGAAGTGTCAGTATTGCAGTTGAACAAAGGGGACTATGTTGGCATGAGGGAGGAACTGGCCAAAGTTGACTGGAAAGGGACCCTAGCAGGGATGACGGGTGGAACAGCAATGGCAGGTGTTTCAGGGAATAATCCAGAAGATGCACGATCATTTCATTCCAAGGAGTAAGAAAGATTCTAAGGGGAGTAAGAGGTGACCGTGGCTGACAAGGGAAGTCAAGGACAGCATAAAAATAAAAGAGAAGACTTATAACATAGCAAAGATGAGCGGGAAGTCAGAGGGTTGGGCAACTTTTAAAGATGACCAGAAGGTAACTAAAAGGGCAATACGGGGAGAAAAGGTGAAGTATGAAGGTAAGCTAGCCAAGAATATGAAGGAGAATAGTAAAAGCTTATTTTGGTATGTGAAGAGAAAAAAAATAGTTAAGACAAATGTGGGTTCCTGAAGACAGAAACAGGTGAATTTATTATGGGGAACAAGGAAATGGCAGATGAGTTGAACAGGTACTTTGGTTCTGTCTTCACTAAGGAAGACACAAACAATCTCCCAGATGTACAACGGGACAGAGGACTTAGGGTGACGGAGGAACTGAAGGAAATTCACATTAGTAAGGAATGGTGTTGGGTAGACTGATGGGACTGAAGGCTGATGAAACCCCAGGGCCTGATGGTCTGTGTCCCAGGGTACTCAAGGAGGTGACTCCAGATATTGTGGATGCATTGATGATCATTTTCCAATGTTCTACAGATTCTGGATCAGTTCCTGTGGATTGGAGGGTAGCTAATGTTATCCCACCTTTCAAGAAAGGAAGGAGACAGAGAGAGCAGGGAATCATAGACCAGTTAGCCTGACATTGGTGGTGGGGAAGATGCTGGAGTTGATTATCAAAGATGTAATAGCGGCATATTTGAGTAACAGGACCAGTCCGAGTCAGCATGGATTTACAAAGGGGAAATCATGCTTGACAAATCTTCTGGAAGTTTTTGAGGATGTAACAAGTAAAATAGACAAGGGAGAGCCAGTGGATGTTGAGTACCTGGACTTACAGAAAGCCTTTGATAAGGTCCAACAGGAGATTAGTGGGCAAAATTAGAGCACATGGCATTGGGGGTAGGGTACCGACATGAATAGAAAATTGGTTGGCAGACAGGGATTGGCAGACAAAGAGTAGGGATTAACGGGTCACTTTCAGAATGGCAGGCAGTGACTAGTGGGGTGCCACAAGGTTTGGTGCTGGGACTGCAGCTATTTACAATAAACATTCATGATTTAGATGAAGGAATTAAAAGTAACATTAGCAAATTTGCAGATGACACAAAGCTGGGTGGCAGTGTGAACTGTGAAGAGGATGCAATGAGGATGCAGGGTGACTTGGACAGGTTGGGTGAGTGGGAGATGCATGGCAGATACAGTATAATGTGGATAAATATGAGGTTATCCACTTTGGAGGCAAGAACAGGAAGGCAGATGATTATCTGAATGGTGTCAGGTTAGGAAAAGGGGAAGTACAACGAGACCTGGGTGTCCTAGTACATCAATCACTAAAAGTAAGCATGCAGGTACAGCAAGCAGTGAAGAAAGCGAATGGCAAGTTGGTCTTCATAATGGGAGGAGTTGAGTATAGGAGCAAAGATGTCCCTCTGCAGTTGTACAGGGCCCTGGTGACACCACACCTGGAGTATTGTGTGCAGATTTGGTCCCCTAATTTGAGGAAGGACATTCTTGCTATTGAGGGAGTGCAGCATAGGATCACGGGGTTAATTCCCAGGATGAAGGGACAGGCATATGATGAAAGACTGCAGCAACTGGGCTTGTATCCACTGGAATTTAGAAGGATGAGAAGGGATCTTATAGAAACATAAAATTATTAAGGGATTGGACACAAAGAGATGCAGGACACATGTTCCTGATGTTGGGGGAGTCCAGAACCAGGGGTCACAGTTTAAGAATAAGCCAGTTAAAACTGAGATGAGGTTTCTGAGATTTCACACTGAGTTGTGAATTTGTGGAATTCTCTGCCTCAGATGGCAGTGGAAGCCAATTCAATGGATACATTAAAATCAGAGTTAGATAGAGTTCTTTGGGTTAGCGGAATCAAGGGGTATGGGGAGAAGGCAGGAACGGGGTACTGATTGTGGATGATCAGCCATGATCACATTGAATGGCAGTGCTGACTTCTGCATCTATTGTCTATGTATCTATGAATTTAACAAATTGGCCATGTTATGGATATGGAATTGAGCATAACAGTTGAGGTGTAAATCTGGGAAGTATGAACAATGCTGGATCCAGATTTGGGGTATCCGTCTCTTTTTCTGAATGCTTGACTAACAGCAATACTGACAAATATTTTTTTAAAAACAAGCAATCTTTAGACTTAAACAAAGCAACCAACCTGGGGAATACAAGTAGTGTGTTCTTGTGGCCTGAGCCAGAGGGTGCTTTTCAAGCTTTTTCATGCATTTTATCCTGATAATAATTATGACATTTTAGGAAGTTCTGGTTTAGCATAAAGATGGCATCAATACTTCCCTAGTGAAAACTTGTATTTTCTCAACAGACAACAATAGTATGTGTGAATAAGTGAATATGGTCCTTCAGAGACTCCTGGCTACTTTCAGCAGCCTGATCCCTTTCCTCAATCTGATATTGCTTTACCATCTGCAAATCAGGCACGTCAAAGTCCTTCTCACAACCATCTGGGGATGAGTGTCTCAACTAAGACAGCTGACTACAGCCTAGTTAAGAGATAGCAAATTCAGTCTAACTCGCAGAATCACACAGCAGACAACATGCCAGACTGCTCCATCACGGTTAGACACAAAATGATGGAGTAACTCAGCAGGTCAGGCATCATCACTGGAGGAAAGGAACAGGTGACGTTTCGGTTCAGAACCCTTATTCAGACTTAAAGATAGAGAAGGCCAGACCTGTTGCCGTCCCTGTTTTGTTCCCGCCTTCTCTATCTTTCAGTCTGAAGAATTCAATTCAATTCAATTCAAATTTAATGTCATTGCACAGATACAAGTATGGGTACAACAAAATGCAGTTTAGTGTCAGTACGTAGTGATAGCAATGTTTAGATAAATACAGATAAATAAATACAGATGTGGGAATCTATCGGCGGGACTCCGAGTTCAGCAGAAGGGTTCTGCCCTGAAATGTCACCTATTCTTTTTCTCCTGAGATTCTGTCTGACCTGCTAAGTTACTCCAGCATTTTGTGTCTATCTTCCATATGACCAGTATACAAAGTTCCTTCCTGCACATCTCCCCCATCACAGTAAATGGGTATGCATTAATGAAAGTTCAGGAACTGCTGATGCTGGTTTACACAAAACGACACAAAATGCTGGAGCAACTCAGCAGGTCAGGCAGCATCTGTGGAGATCATGAATAGGTGACGTTTCGGGTTGGGACCCTTCTTC
Organism: Okamejei kenojei; assembly: GCA_035221665.1. Classification (NCBI taxonomy): domain Eukaryota; kingdom Metazoa; phylum Chordata; class Chondrichthyes; order Rajiformes; family Rajidae; genus Okamejei; species Okamejei kenojei. The sequence continues at coordinate 58,196,918 of CM069138.1, forward strand.
AGATTGTATTGTTCCACGAGTGGGACATACCTTGTCAGTGGTGTCCATATATTAGTATACAGGCAGGACAGAGTAGCTCTGAGAGTAGTCAATATTTTACTCCAGACCCCATAGCATCAGGTCAAGCGTGGGCTGTGAAATCACTCATGATTACCACCACGCATTCTTCATCCCCTATAATTGAATCCTCTTTGATCACAATCTAGACAGGTTCCTTCTTGATGGTTAACACATTGAAGTTGCATTGCAAGTAAAAGAGCTCAGAGTTTACTACGAATGGAGGATTTCAACATCCAAAAATAGCTTGGCTATATTGTCACCAACTAAGCTAAATGTCCAGCATTGAGTCCTGAAGGAGACGGTGGTCAGACTTGGACTGCATCAGATAGCAAGCAAATCAAGCCTACTTGACTTTGCCCTCACCAATCTATACTTGTGACAGGTGCAACGATCCATGGTAGCGCTGGTAGAAGTGACTGCTCCACTATCTTTATGAGGACAAGGTCATGTCTTATCACCCAGGATACCATCCATTGTTTTGTTCAATATCATGATCATGCACAATGGAATAGACTCAGAATAGATAGGATTTCTCAAAATTGCCATCCATGCGATGCTGTGGACATCAGCTCCAGCAGCAACATGCAGTGTTAGTGGGCGGGGTGGGTGTTGTAAGATTCTTCTAATAGTTTTTCCTTCCGAGATGTCCTAATCTCGACAGCAACCTCGCTACTGTTCAAAATCAAACATTTTCTCTGCTTCCACTGGCCAAGGCATGAATAAGCTTTAAATAATAAAAAAAAATAAGACCCTGAGAATGCAAAAGCAAATCCTAAGCAGACATTCCTACACATTCCATGAAACCTATGACAGGTAAGCTGCAAGGAAATGTCATTCCTGGGCATTTTCTCAAAAGGCGTTTAATGTTCATAAAATTTGACCACACAACGCAAAATTCTTCTGTTCGTTCTCTCTCTATAAAAGTGACTTCAGTGGGTTTTCTGCCACAGCCATGGAGTCCAGTCAACTAACAACTACTGGCAAACGAACAATAAGGTAGAGGTTGCAGATAAAAGGAACTACAGGTGTTGGTATATAAAAAAAGGCACAACATGCTGAAATAACACAGCGGGTCAGGTAGGATCTCTGGAGATTTTGGATAGATGAGTGCTCCGATCGCTGGCCTGGTGAATTTGGCATCATGGGGCTGAGGTCTGCAAAGCTTCTAGCCACGGGTGTGGCGCGGACTTACCAGCTGGAGTCTGGGATCCCTTGCTGGGGACCGCCGGAGAAGACCACCAGCCTGCGGCCTATAACATCCTGAAGCCGCGGTCTCCGATAGGAAAGTGCCAATTCGGGCACTCCAAGCCGTGGAGTGTGTTCGGGCATCCCAACGACGGAGTTTGGATCACCCCGACGAGAGGGCCTGTACATTTGGCTGTCCAAAGCAGCGACTGCGGAAGGTTCATGGCCCCGACCACAAATGAACAAAGGAGGAGGACTTACTGAACTTTATTGCCTTCCACCACAGTGGAAAATGCTGTGGTGGATGTTTGTGTTCAATTCTATTGTGTATTGTGTGTTCTTTTTTTAAGTGTATCGCTGCTGGCAAATTCAATTCACTGCACCGTCAGGTGCATGTGATGAATAAATTTGGCTCTGACTTTGACTTTTGACTTTTTGGGTTGGGACCCCTCTTCAGACTTATTGTGGGGGAAGGGGTGGGGTGGGGGGAAAGAAAGCTGGAAGAGAGGAGGGGCAGGCCAAAGCCTGGCATGCAATAGATTAAAGATAGATACAAAATGCTGGAGTAGCTCAGTGGGTCAAGCAATAGGTGATATTTCTGGTCAGAACCCTTCTTCAGAATGTAGAAAGGTTCCAACCCAAAATGTCACCTATTCCTTTTCGGCAGAGATACTACCTGACCTGCTGAGTTACTCTAGCATCTTGTGTCTATCTTTGGTATAAACCAACATTGCGGTTCATGTGCACGCGATAGGTTGATGCAGGTGAGGAGGGTTTTGATAGGCAGATGGTGAACAAAGGCCAGAGATGAAAAGACAGGAGGTGTGAAACAAAAGGATGGAAGAGTTGCGAATTGTGAAGCTGGAAGAAGGAACATAGATGGAGGGGGAGTTAGCTGGAGAAACTAGTGCTGATGTTAAGTTTTCAACCTGAAATCATAGAAAATAGGTGAAGGAGTAGGCCATTCAGCCCTTTGAGCCTGCACCGCCATTCAATATGATCATGGCTGATCATCCAACTCAGTATCCTGTACCTGTCTTCTCTCCATACCCCCTGATCCTATTAGCCACAAGGGCCACATCGAACTCCCTCTGAAATATAGCCAATGAACTGGCCTCAACTACCTTCTGTGGCAGAGAATTCCACAGACTCGCCACTCTCTATGTGAAAAAAGATCTTCTCATCTCGGTCCTAAAAGACTTCCCCCTTATCCTTAAACTGTGACCCCTTGTTCTGGAGTTCCCCAACATCGGGAACAATCTTCCTGCATCTAGCCTGTCCAATCCCTTAAGAATTTTGTACGTCTCTAAGATCCCCCCTCAATTTCCTAAATTCCAGCGGGTACAAGCCGAGTCTATCCAGTCTTTCTTCATATGGAAGTCCTGCCATCCCAGGAATCAGTCTGGTGAACCTTCTCTGTACTCCCTCTATGGCAAGTATGTCTTTCCTCAGATTAGGAGACCAAAACTGTACACAATACTCCAGGTGTGGCCTCACCAAGACCCTGTACAACTGCAGTAGAACCTCCCTGCTCTTGTACTCAAATCCTTTTGCTATGAATGCCAACATACCATTCGCTTTCTTCACAGCCTGCTACACCTGCATGCCTAATTTCAATGACTGGTGTACCATGACACCCAGGTCTCGTTGCATCTCCCCTTTTCTTAATCGGCCACCATTCAGATAATAGTCTACCCTCCTGATTTGCCGCCAGTGGATAACCTCACATTTATCCACATTACACTGCATCTGCCATGCATTTGCCCACTCACCCAACCTATCCAAGTCACCTTGCAGCCTCCTAGCATCCTCCTCACACCTAACACTGCCCCCCAGCTTCGTGTCATTCGCAAACTTGGAGATGTTGCATTCAATTCCCTCATCCAGATCATTGATATATATTGTAAATAGCTGGGGTCCCAGCACTGAGCCTTGCGGTACCCCACTAGTCACTGCCTGCCATTCTGAAAAGGACCCGTTTACTCCTACTCTTTGCTTCCTGTCTGCCAGCCAGTTCTCTATCCACATCAATACTGAACCCCCAAAACCATGTGCTTTAGGTTTGTATGCTAATCTCTTATGTGGGACCTTGTCGGAAGCCTTCTGAAAGTCCAGATATAACACATCCACAGGTTCTCCCTTATTCACTCTACTAGTTACATCCTCGAAAAATTCTATAAGATTCGTCAGACATGATTTACCTTTCATAAATCCATGCTGACTTTGTCCAATGATTTCACCGCTTTCCACATGTGCTGCTATCCCATCTTTAATAACTGACTCTAGCATTTTCCCCACTACTGATGTTAGACTAACTAGTCTGTAATTCCCCGTTTTCTCTCTCCCTCCGTTTTTAAAAAGTGGGGTTACATTAGCTACCCTCCAATCCTCAGGAACTACTCCAGAATCTAAAGAGTTTTGAAAAATTATCACTAATGCATCCACTATTTCTGGGGCTACTTCCTTAAGTACTCTGGGATGCAGCCTATCTGGCCCTGGGGATTTATCAGCCTTTAATCCATTCAATTTACCTAACACCACTTCCCGGCTAACCTGGATTTCACTCAGTTCCTCCATCTCATTTGACCCCCGGTCCCCTGTTATTTCCGGCAGATTAGTTAAGTCTTCCTTTGTGAAGACAGATCCAAAGTAGTTATTCAATTGGTCTGCCATGTCCTTGTTCTCCATGATCATTTCACATGTTTCTGACTGCAAGGGACCTACATTTGTTTTAAATAACCTTTTTCTCTTCACATACCTATAAAAACTTTTGCAGTCCGTTTTTATGTTCCCTGCCAATTTTCTTTCATAATCCTTTTCCCTTTCCTAATTAAGCACTTTGTCCTCCTCTGCTGGACTCTGAATTTCTCCCAGTCCTCTGGTAGGCTGCTTTTTCTGGCTAATTTGTATGCTTCATCTTTAGTTTTGATACTATCTATATATAGATTGAAGTCACCCACTATAACTGTTTTACCCTTGTTGCGCGCATTTCTAATTTCATGTTTGATGCCATCCCCAACTCCACTTCTACTGTTAGGTGGCCTGGACACTACTCCCACTAGCGTTTTCTGCCCATTAGTGTTTTCCAGCTCTACCCATATCGATTCCACATCCTCCAAGCTAATGTCCTTCCTTTCTATTGCATTAATCTCCTCTCTAACCAGCAATGCTACCACCTCATTTTTCTTTCTGTCTATCCCTCCTGATATTGAATATCCCTGGATGTTCAGCTCCCAGCCTTGGTCACCCTGGAGCCATGTCTCCGTGATCCCAACTATATCTAATCCATTAATAACTATCTGCACATTCAACTCATCTACCTTATTACGAATGCTCCTTGCATTGAGACACAAAGCCTTCAGGCTTGTTTTTACAGCACTCTTACCCCTTATACAATTATGTTGAAATGTGGCCATTTTTGATTTTTTTCCCTGGATTTTTCTGCCTGCCACTTTTACTTTTCACCTTGCTACCTATTGCTTCTACCCTCATTTTACATCCCTTTGTCTCTCTGCTCATGCTCCCATCCCCCTGCCACATTAGTTTAAATCCTCCCCGACAGCACTAGCAAACACTCCCCCAAGGACATTGGTTCCCTTCAAGCCCAGGTGCAGACCGTCCTGCTTGTACTGGTCCCAAATGTTAACAATTCCTCCCTCGTCTGCCTAACAGGCGTTGTTCGACCCACTGAGCTCCTCCAACTTATTGTTTGTTTCTCTGGATTCCAGTATCTATAATACCATGTTTCTACCTCAACTGTGGCTGGCAGTTTTCACACAATGGAAACAAGGAAATTGCATCTCTACAGACAACTTAAATCCAGCCAGGCAGTCAAGATTTGGCAGTAGACAAAAGTGCTGGAGAAACTCAGCGGGTGCAGCAGCATCTATGGAGCGGAAATAGGCAACATTTTGGGCCGAAATCCTTCTTTGGACTGAGCACGTCAAGATTTGGCACCAGGGTTTCCATTGGAGAAAGGTGCTGGAGTTATCCAAGGTTTCCATGTGTCCTCCATCAATATATTTCGAGGACAAAACAGTCAGATTGTTTTGTCTTCCAGCTATTTGTTGTAATAAGATGATAAAGGATTATGGTGCAATATCAAGATTAAAAAGGAATTCATATAACATCCTCTGTAACAGCAATTAGTGTCACCTTGTGGAGAAGCAGAAAAATATCAAGTATTACAATAACAGAAGTTAGAGACAAAATGCTATAGAAACTCAGCAGAACTCCTTCAGAACCTGAAGAAAGGTCTCGACCCGAAATGTCATCTATTCCTTTTCTCCAGAGATGCTGCCTGACCCGCTAAGTTACTCCAGAATTTTGTGTCTATCTTCGGTGTAAACCAGCATCTGTGGTTACTTCCTATACATTACAATTACAACACTGCCAATGGTTGCTAACAACAGTGTCAATCATGAATTCCATAGTATATCAGTACATTCATGGTAAATTGGAGTATGCATTCTCTCTCTCTAATGTACTCTTCCTGCCATCTTCATATTGCTTCTAACTTTCACTTTACCTTTACTTTATTTCTCCACTTCACATCAAATCAAAGCAATGCTACGTCCATCTCAAAGGAAGGCATTAATTGATTCATATTCTTTCATCTTACAAGAATCACCCATCCTATCTTTGGTCCCGAACTGATTCATTCTTAGAAAATGGGCTTGCTAACACGAAACAAGGAGCAGGCACAAATGGTCTTTTTGTGGTTAGTTGGTGACAAGCAGTCACAAGGATCCATGTTTTTCCGATTTATGTAAATAGTTTGGATAGTCGGAGAGACACAGCATGGAAACAGGGTCTTCAGCCCATCAAATCCACACCCGACCATCAAGTACCAATATACTTCTAGAGTCATACGGCACAGAAGAAGCTCCTTCTGCCCAACTCATCTGTGCTCAGCAAAATGTCTATCTAAGCTAGTCCCATTTGCATGTGTGTGGCCCAGATCCCTGTGGTCATTTACTATCCAATATACCTGTTGTAAAATAATAAAATTGTAAAAGACTAAAATTGTAAATGGGGAAGGGGAGAATGAGGTCAAAAGATAACGGAACATCTATTTAGCTGTCAGCGGGGTTTGGCCTTGAAGAAAAGCACATGTCGGAGGTGCATGATTTAAAGCCCTGTCCCACGGTACGAGTTCATTCAAAGAGCTCTCCCTAGGTTTTAAAAAAATCAAACTCGTGGTAAACACGGAGAATGAACGTAGCGGGTATGGCGGAGCTCGGGGACGTCTCTTAGCGGCTCGTAATGCTAGCGGCAGGTACTCGGGAAGACTCAATAACGGCAGGTAAGCACGGGAAGACTCGTGAAGATTTTTCAACATGTTGAAAAATGTCCACGAGAGCCCCGAGTACCGACGAGTGGCCATTACCGTAAATCTCCGAGTTCGAATCAGGGCAAACTTGGGAGGGCTCTTGGAATAAACTCGTACCGTGGGACAGGGCTAATACAGCTGTAGTCAGAGCATTCTGAGAACAGAGGAACACTGGAGTGCCTATGTGGAATCTGTTACAGGTCAATTATTGTAAATAAACGAAAAAGAGAAAAATATAAAAGATCACATGAATCTTTGTTCAGGGAACTGTCTAGTTTGACTGTTCTCAACAGCCATAATATTAGGCACTAGTAAATAAAGTATTACCTTCATTGCCTTATCCAGTCCTTGTGGTGTGTATTAAAGTTTTCTTTAATATTTTCCAAATGTGTCTTTTAAACAGTGTAATTATACCCATCGCCACAATTTCCGCTGGCAGCTTATCCCATATACCCACCCCCTTTTGTGCAAAAAAGGTGCACCTCAGATTCCTTTTAAATCTTTTCCCTCCCACCTTAAATCTATGCCCTCTAGTTTGAAAACTTATCATCCACCTTATCTACAACCCTCATGATTTTATACATCCTCCACTATCACCCTCTGACTTCTTCTGCCAAGCCAATTTTGATTCCAATAAATTAGCTCAACCTAGATCCCCTGTGCTCTAACCTTCAAAACTAACCCACCATGTGGAACCTTGTCCAAGTCCTGAAAACAATGTTTACCATCCTACTCTCGTCAATCTCTTGGATATTTCTTCAAAAATGTCAATAAAGTTTGTGAGACTTGACTTCCATAATCAGTCCTTCCCTTTCTAAATGCAAGTTGATCTTGTCTCTCAGAATCCTCTCCAGTAACTTTCCCGCCACTGACAGTAACCTCACCACCCTGTAGTTCCCTGGCTTGTCCCTGCTGCCCTTCTTAAATAAAGGCACAATGTTAGCCACGCTCCCATTCCTCACCCCTGGCTGGCCCTCCACAATGTCCAAGGGAACACTTGATCAGGTTGAAGAATGTATCCACCTTAACAAGCCTTAAAATTGCCAACATCCCTTTTGTAATAGTGATATGCTCCAAGATATCATTTTCCTTAATTCCTTAGCTTCCATGACCTTCTTCACAGTAAAAATAGATGAGATGTACTCATTTAAGGCCTCACCCCTCTCCTGTGACTGCACACATAGATGTCAACATTGATCCTAAAGGGCACCTATTCTCCCCCGTGTCACATCTCTATACCTATAAAAGTCTCATTGTGTGTTGTATGTTTGGTTTTTTTGTATCTTCTTCAAAATGCTACGCTCTGGCGCTTACATTTTTACATATTCTGACTCACCTTTTTCCCCGCCATGGCTTAATCAGGTTCACTTAAGATTTCATCCTATATTTCACCAGTTATTCACAATTAAAGTTTAAAAAGCAGCCAAAAACCGCGTGTCACACACAGCCTTTTCCCAGCAGGTTCCAATGAAGAGGACACAATGCCACTCACAGACGTCCAATCAAAATGGATCTCATTTACAAATGATATCACGATGGGATGTTGCCAGCGGTAACCGCAGCCTCACACAGACAGCCATTTTTCCAGGAGCATCCAATGATGATGTCACAATGCCACTCTCAATGCACCAATCACAATGGGCTCTCAAGCTGCTGAGTGCCACACCCCCAGCCCCCTCCCCCCCCCCCCCCCCCCCCCGGGGTTATTTACACCCCCTGCCCCCTAACCCCCCCCCCCCCCCGGGTTATCCACACACTGTGCCCCCTCCCCACCCCCCCCCCCCTCGTTGCCTCAAAAAGGCAGCCAACATCATCAAAGACCCACATCATCCTGGCTACACACTCATTTCACCATTGCCATCGGGAAGAAGGTACAGGAGCCTGAAAATGGTAACGTCCAGGTTCAGGAACAGCTTCTTCCCTACAACCATGCAGGCAAGAATTTAATTGTCCTATCTGAGACGTACGACAATAAAACACTCTTGACTACCCCCCCCCCCCCCCCACACCCACACCCTGCCCCCCCAACCCCGTCCCTCCAACCCCGTCCCCCCCCCCACAACTTGGGGACGATTGATTGCCTCCATAAATTCTCTTGTGGGGGGGGGGGGTGATTGGCTCTGGGGGGCACCTGTCTCTGGGGTGAGTGCTGACACCACCCCCTGCCCTGCCCCAAACGGGTCCCACTTGGTCAAGTTTCTCTTCATCTTCTTGTAGAATCTCTAAAGTTTGGGAAAAAATGGTAAAGGAGTATCGTATCTCATGTCCCACACTAATCCATTTAAATCCACTCACATTCTCAGTAACACACCCTCACTCCCCCCCAAATTTTATCACTCAACATTGCATTCGGGGCAATTACCAATTAACCTTCCTACCTGCCCTTTTTGGAATGTGGGAAGAAATCAAACACATACTTGTATCTGCTGGAGTTTAGAAGAGCGAAGGGCAACTTGATGAAACACAAGGTTCTGAATGTCCGGACTGGGTGGGTATAAAGAGAATGCTTTGTCTTATTGAGAATCTTGAACCAGTGAGCATTGTATAAAACTAAAGTGTGGCTCATTTGAGATGGAGATTAAGATTTTATTTTCCTCTGGATATTATGAATCTTGGAATTCTCTTGGGTAAATGTAGGTGGAAGTAGAATCTTTGAACATTTTCAAGGCAGAGAAAAGAGAAATTCTTGATACACAGCTGAGTGGAAATGGTTGCCATGCAGGGAATACAGAGTTGAGAAACAACTCTTGAGCCATGATCTTCCTAAATGACAGATCAGATCCTGGAACCCAAATAGCCTACTCTGAGATCTAATTCATATTTACATATTATTTTATGTATAAACTGGATTTCTAAGATGTAGAAACTAGGAACTGTAGGTGCTGGTTTACAAAAAAGACAAAATGCAGGAGTAACTCAGCGGGAGAAGCAGCATCGTTGGAGAATATGAATAGGTGACGTTTTGGGGTTGGGAGGCTTCTTCAGACATTGCAGTGGTGCGGTGAGAGAAATATATAAGAGTGATGGGTCATGACAAAGCCTGGCTGGTCATGCAGATTCTGAGATCGTGCTCCTTCTTTGTTTAAGCAATTTTTTTCACAGAGTTGTTAGGTTCTGCAAAATGCGGTCGGTGGGTCACTGCACGTTAGATTACCGCTTATTTTTAAAAAATATTTAAATCGTTAACAATGTGAATGACGCAATTTTTATATCATAAGATTTGGGGCGTGGTACCTACCCAAAATCTACTAAACATGGAAATTGTGTAACGGGTAAATAGTGTTTGTGAGTCGACAAGATTTGTTTTTGCAGTTAACCAATTTTTTCATTAATTGGCAGTTTGGCTTCGAATTGCTTTAATTGTTGACACAGAATTTATGTCTGCCGTGTGTTACACAGGATCCCGATACGGGAAGAAGCGAGCAACAGCCCCTCTCCGCAGGGCAAGGTTGATCATCCACGGTGGAAGATTATGACCTTCGTTCACTCTGCCTGGAGACCTCGGGGAATGAGCTGATTCGTAAGGACGAGATGGATGTTTGGGGACGCTGAGATTCGGAGTGAAACGATGCCAGGCGGGGCACCGCTCAGTACCAACTCCCCCTGGTGAGACTGGAGGAGGGAGCTCTGCACTGCGGTCACCAGAACACTCAATCACAGCGGACACAGCCTCCCGGCAAGTCGACCGCTAATCAGCTATGGTTCACTGTACCGACGCGAGTGTAGCTTGACACTTACAATCATGTGAATTTCAGGACCCTTCACAATCTATTTTAAACTCCAGCACAAACAAGCCTAGCTAATTCAACCTTTCTCCTTAATCCCACCCCCCTTTCTCCTACAATCAGTGTGAAGAAGGTTTCCCACCAGAAACATCACCTATCCACGTTCTCCAAAGATGACCCACTGAGTTACTCTAGCACTTTGTGTCTTTTTTGTACAAATCAGCATCTATCTGTTCTTCCTCGTTCCCACCCACTTAATGGTTTTAATAAACCTCCTCCCAACAGCTCAACATCCTTCCTTGCTAATGAGTGTTAAAATTACTATTTTCTCAGCCGGAGCTAAAGACAACAATCACTGAAGTTAATATTTGACAAGCCCTCGCAGGCGTTCGTCACCCAAAGTGGAAGGCAGATAAGCAGCAATGTGTACTCACGCTCGGCCCGGCCCTAATACAGAGAGAGGGAACCACCCGGCAGGTGCTGCAAATAACCCGCTGACGCAATCGCTCTGCATTGGCGAGTGTAGGCCAGGCAGCTGCAGCGCGCTGCTCCAGCCCAGCCCAACCCAATCTCGCTCTGCTCTGCTGAGCTCAGTGTTAAAGCTGCAGCACTTTTCATTCGTCACACTGCAGCTCCAAACGCACACTGAACCGGGCGCTCCAAGGTATGGCTTGCAGACATTGAGGGGGAACAAGACAATCTTCTCACCCCCCCCCCCCCCCCTTAAGCCCATTTAACAATTTAAAGCCTCCTCCAAAATCCTATCGAGATTTTTTTTAAAAGTTTTTTTAGGTTATAGGTATATTTGTGTGTGTGTATATGTATGTATGTATGTATATATGTGTGTGTGTGTATAAATAAATAATTGTGTTGATTTTGGAAAGGAGCTTTAAATTGTAAAGTTATATATAGACACAAACACACCTTAAATATTAACCAATTTACACATCTGGTGCACTTCTGAAATTTCAGAGTAAATATGGAGGAACAAAATTAACATTAAATTATCTGGCTCATTTAAAAACAAATAAATAATTCTGAATGGTACTGTGTTCTGCATTCCAAAATGAAGTAAGTGGAGCTGTTTATTCAATAGCAATACAAGGGCCCCACCTAAATATGATGTTATATGAAAAAGGTGTCACTTGAGATTGATCTCCTGCGTTTCCCCATGAAAGTCACATAAGCTTCCAGTTTCAAGGTGAAGTGAGGTAAAGATATTTTTAAAATGGTGTTTCTCTCAAAACAAATCCACCAACACTTTGTTTCCTTTTGGCAGTAGAGTAGAGCTTTACGTTTGGGAATAGGGCTGACTGTAGCCAGATCTAGCAGGTTAATGGATGCAGGTTAGTCTGCCTTGTGAAGGGAATGCTTTTCTATCTTGTCATGCTGACAGTCTGTCTCGGCAGTCTGCCATCTGCCTCTGCAGCCTACAGTTCACCTCTAATTATTTCATACATCAAAACATAGATATTATCCAGTTTCTTTTGCTTCCGTGCTGAGATGATGCTAACATTTCCCAGTTCAGTTGTGTACACTCGCCTCTTTTCCATCGCTGCAAGTGCAGGTATTGCCATTTCATTGTTTTGATAAGTAGCCACCCGAGTATGAAATTTAGGTTGGAGTGGCTACTGCTAACACACACATATTATCTACGGGCAGCGAGAGGAGTGGACAGCAATTGATCAGCTGTCAGGCGACTTTAAATGATTTAACATGGGACTTGAAGATGAGAGTTTAACAAATCACTGCTATCATGCAATACAGAGAAAACATTGCTAAATTTATTAAGGATCACTTCTACTCATCATAAAGTTAAAACTTATATGACAGTAATTGAATCTGATCTCATTGTTGCTCTGTTGGAACCTAGCTTTTCAATTATTGCCTATTTTTTGACAGCTTAACAATTCACTTTGCTGTTTCTCTGCTGAAAATAAACCATAAAAAAAACCTTCACCACAAAATGAGTGCTTTTACCCCAGCAACCCTTAAATCATTATTGTAGATATTGACTGACGGACAACAGGAGATATTGCATTTGTAAATTAAATAAAAACACGTTAAATGAATCATTTTTAGGGAATGTATTCATGATTTTATAATAAATACCGCTAACAAAATGTTCTTTTACAATTACCAGGCTCATCTCTGAGTGCTAAGTAAATGATTTATGACGCAACATAAAAAAACTGCTGGAAATCATCTTGAACAGATAAACAGTTAATGTTTCAGATCAAAGACCCTTCTTCAGACCTGAAATGTTAATTCTGTTTCTCTTTCCACAGATGCCCTGCTGAGCATTTCGAACATTTGCTGAATTTATTTTCACTTGACATAATAAAACTGTAGATTCAATTACGTGACAAAAGGAAATATGCACTCATTCATAGGTTCTTTACTTTTGACTCCTATCGACATAAACACCAGTTTAGATGGTTGGGGTGAGAGGCATTGCAGTAAATGTTATCAGAGTACAATAGAAACTGCCTTTTCTTCTGCAGACACAAATGTCATAGAAAAATAATACTGGACACACTTCAAAGGCACATTTTCTCTGGATGAGCCAATCATCCATCCTGGGAAAAGGCTATGCCCACCAATCATATCTACAGTGCTCTCCATAATGTTTATTTATTTTTATTTGCCACTGTACTCCACAATTTGACATTCGTAATTGAAAAAAATCACATGGTTAAATTGCACATTGTCAGATTTTATTGAAGTGGAATTTTTATAATTTTGGTTCACCATGTAGAAATTACAGCTGTGTTTATACATAATCCCCCCATTTCAGGGCACCATAATGTTTGGAACACATGGCTTCACAGGTGTTTGTAATTCATCAGATGTGTTTAATTGCCTCCTTAATGCTGGTATAAGAAAGCTCCCAACACCTGGTCTTTCCTCCAGTCTTTCCATCACATTTGAAAAGTTTTATTGCTGTTTATCAACACGAGGACCAAAGTCAAATAAGCCATTATGAGACTGAGAAACAAGAATACAATTGTTAGACATATCAGCCAAACCTTAGGCTTACCAAAATCAACTGCTTGGAACATCATTAAGAAGCAAGAGAGCACTGGTGAGCTTACTAATCGCAAAGGTACTGGCAGGCCAAGGAAGACCTCCACAGCTGATGACAGAAGAATTATCTCTATAATAAAGAAAAATCCCCAAACACCTGTCCGACAGATCAGAAACACTCTTCAGGAGTCAGGTGTTTGTCAATGACCATTGTCTGCAGCAGACTTCATGAACAGAAATACAGAGGCTACACTGCAAAATGCAAACCACTGGTTAGCAGCAAAAATAGGATGGCCATGTTACAGTTTTCCAAGAAGCACTTAAAAGAGCAACCGCATTTCTAGAAAAAGGTCTTGTGGACAGATGAGACGAAGATTAACCTATATCAGAGTAATGGCAAGAGAACAGTATGGAGGAGAGAAGAAACTGCCCAAATCCAAAGCATACCACCTCATCTGTGAATCACGGTGGTGGGGGTGTTATGGCCTGGGCATGTATGGCTGCTGAAGGTACTGGCTCACTTATCTTCGTTGATGTTACAACTGCTGATGGTAGTAGCATAATTAATTCTGAATTGTATAGACACATCCTATCTGCTCAAGGTCAAACAAATGCCTCAAAATTCATTGCCCGGCGGTTCATTCTACAGCAAGACAATAATCCCAAACATACTGCTAAATCACCAAAGGAGTTTTTCAAAGCTTAAAAAATGGTCAATTCTTGAGTGGCCAAATCAACCACCGGATTTCAACCCAATTGAGCATGCCTTTTATATGCTGAAAAGAAGATTGAAGGGGACAAGCCCCCAAAAACAAGGATAAGCTAAAGATGGCTGCAAAACAGGCCTGGCAGAGCATCACCAGAGACGACACCCAGCAACTGGTGATGTCCATGAATCGCAGACTTCAAACAGTCATTGCATGCAACGGATATACAACAAAATACTAAACATGACTACTTTCATTTGCATGACATTGCTGTGTCCCAAACATTATGGTGCCCCGAAATGGGGGGATTATGTATAAACACTGCTGTAATTTCTACATGGTGAAACTAAAATGTGTAAAACTGACCTTTATTAAAATCTGACAATGTACACTTTAACCACATGTGATTTTTTTCTTCTATTACAAATCTCAAATTGTGGAGTACAAAGGCAAATAAATAAATGATGGGTCTTTCTCCCAAACATTAGCATTGGAGGGCACTGTATGCGTCTCATAATTTTATATACTTCTATCTGGTCGCCCTCTCAGCCATCAAACTCATTGCACGTTTACCCAACCTTTTCTTCTAGCTAATCATCTCGAAACCAGCTCACATCCTGGTGAAGCCAGCCTGCACCATCTGCAAAGTTTTAGTATCCTTCCTGTAATGTGGTTATTAGAAGTGCATAAAATATTAATCAGGTGGCCTGAATAAAATGTTATACAACAGCAATATTGTAAACAAGTGTACGGACACTGTATGGCATTTAAGTCAGCTTTAATCATCAGTCGTAATGGTACAGTGCATGTTAGTTCCACTCTACCACTAGTGCGACTAAGTAATATAGGAAGTGAGTGTTAATGCGAGGTGTTCAATAGGGTGGAGTTACTGGTAGTACATTACTCTGATTAGTTCACATGCAATAACCAATCTACATCCTTCCCCGTAGAGGAAAGAGTTGTTAGTCAGTTGTTAGAATACGTGCGGTTAAACATACTTGCCGTATCTGTCCGGCATTCTACTAACCACCCATGAGCGTGTGCGGACAAGCCCCTCCCCCTCCGTTCCGGAAGAGTTAGTAGGGCTGGGTGGTGGAGAACCCGAGAATGCAGCCGCGGAACCTGGAGATGAACGGCAGGGCGAGCAGGGGCACTGGGGAGTCAAGGAGCCGAAAGTCACGCGGAATGCATGCTGGGGTCAGGGGGTCGTGGATGGACAACAACAGCAGGCGTCTTGACAATCAACGGCGGGGCATGAGGAGCTGGATTGAGGAGGAGCTGGTCGCGGCTCAGTCACGGGCAGAAGATGTTGATGGCTGCATCGACACAGAGCACCATCAACACTGACAAGGTAGGAACAAGGTTCCTTGGATAGTCCCTCAATGAAACCCAGTCTGGTATGTCCAACTGCCGTCTGCAGATGAACCACTTGACCTTGCAGCAATGGTTTAAGTGGTTTGCTCGACTTGTCATAGGAGCGCTTCTGAACATCACGTTTTTTCTGAATACGCTTCTGGACCGCAGCTGGTTTGAGCACCTGCGGCTTCAGTTGTTGCTGAGCAACAGGGAGCTGGGGCCTTGTCGTACGAGACATCAGACGTTGGGCGGGAGAGCCCAGGACACAATACCTGGTGATGTTTCTCAGGTTTAACAGATCTATGTAGACATTGGATTTGGCAAGGTGTGAATGTTCCATTAGCTGCTTTGCACTCCTGACAACACGCTCCGCAAGGCCGTTGGATTGAGGGTATTCATGGCTGCTGGTGACATGCTGAAAGTTCCATTGTCTTGCAAAGTATTTAAATGCTTGGCTGGTGAATTGTCTCCCGTTGTCAGTTTGCAATCGAACCAGTACACCGAATACAGAAAAATGTCTCTGAAGCCTTTGTTTAAATATTTTTATTAGACGTAAGTACATATTAATAGAATATACTTCTCACATACATATTATTAATATTATAATATTATTATATTAGTATATTATTGATATTAACAATTGTCTTATTTGTATTTCTATACATTTTTTTAATTATAGATAGGAAAAGATAGAGAAAAATAAAGTAAAAGTAGAAAATCAAAAATAAAGAAATAAGTGGAGTATTAAAACAATTATCCATCATTGGAGATATATCCATGATTTGTTATACATGATTCTTCATCCATTCCATTATTCAGGCTTCAGTCAGGCTCTCACACCGAGCCATTTTGACCCTTTAAATATTCAATAAATGGAGACCATATCCCTCTGAAAAGATCCAACTTGTCCAGTAGGACAAGCCTTAATCTTTCCAGATGAAGTGTCTCCGACATTCCTGTAATCCACATTTTGGTTGTGGGGGATGTAGGACCTTTCAAGAATTTCAATATTAATTTTTTCCCAATTATTAAACTGTAATCAATAAAAATTATTTGATTCGTTGTTATTAATTATCTGTTAATATATGTTTCTAATATTCCCAATATTATTAACTTTGAGTCAGGGATCAGATTCATATTAACAACATTGGAAATTATCTTAAATATTTCTGTCCAAAATTTAGTAATTTTTACACAATTTGTAAATGAATGCGTTAAATTAGCTTCTAA
Organism: Okamejei kenojei; assembly: GCA_035221665.1. NCBI lineage: Eukaryota > Metazoa > Chordata > Chondrichthyes > Rajiformes > Rajidae > Okamejei > Okamejei kenojei. Next base: position 58,213,540 of record CM069138.1, read on the forward strand.
GTGCTGACATTTATCACATATGGCAGATACATTTGAAAAAATACTATGTATTTTGGATTTTGAATAATGTAGTCTGTGTAATATAAGAGAGTGTCTAGCATTTAACGAGCAGTGGTGTATATGTTGTAAACTTTCATCCCATACTTCTGGTCTGATTATTTGACCTAATTCATTTTCCCATGATTGCCTATATATTTCTGTAATTGGGACATCATTTTCCAATAAAATATTATAAATATATGATTAAATTTTCTGTGTTCGGGTGTTTATTTAGACATTCATCTAAAATTTCTGTCTTTCTATTTCTAATTTCCTGTGTGTTTGCTTTTACATAGTCTCTAATTTGTAAATATCTAAAGTAATCTTTTGAATGTAATCCATAAATTTGTTGTAATTCTTGAAATGAAAGGAAGGAGTTTTCCCTGAAGAGATCGCCCATCTTATTAATTCCATAGTTTTTCCATTGTAAAAAAACCTTTGTCCACCATTGAGGGTTTAAATGTGACGTTATTTACAATGGTAAGGGCTAGTGGTATACATTCCGATTTTAATGTTTTCTTTATTTGTTTCCAGATACGTATCCCACTTTCTATTATAGGGTTTTCACTGTAGGTTTTCTTACCTAGTTTAATATTGGCGAATAAAATCGAACTAATTTCAAAAGATGAACATTTTTCCATTTTTAACCAGATTGGTTGTTTATCTGTCTCTACTAACCAAAAATTCATATTTTTAATATTAACTGCCCAGTAATAAAACATAAAGTTTGGCAATGCTAGACCTTCATTTATTTTTGATTTACATAAATGTTTTTTATTTATTCTATGGCTCTTATAATCCCAGATAAAGTTGGTGACTATAGAATCAACCTTCTTAAAGACATTTTTAGGAAGTTATATCGGAATCAATTGGAAAAGATATAGTAATTGCGGGAGAAAAATCATTTTTATTGCATTAATTCTATCTAGCATTGAGATAGGTAATGTTTTCCAATATAAAATGTTCTTATTTAATTTATTCAATAAAAGTGGAAAATTGGATTTAAATAAAGAATCGAATCTTTTTGTTACATAAATTCCAAGATATTTGATTTTTTCGTTTGCTATCTTAAAAGGAAATTGTTGTAGTATATGTAAGTTATTTACCATTATTGGCATAAGTTCACTTTTATTCCAATTAATACTATATCCTGAAAATAATCCAAATTCAGATATTAATTTTAGTAAATTTGGGATACTAATTTCCGGCTTTGTAATATAAAGTAATACATCATCCGCATATAAAGAGATTTTATTTTCAGTATCTCTGGTGTCATACCCATATATTTCAGGATGTAATCTCACACGTTGAGCTAATGGTTCTATTGCAAGTGCAAACAGTAGCAGGGATAAAGGACAACCTTGTCTGCAGCCTCAAAATAGATTAAATTTAGTTGATTACATTTGATTTGTTATTATTCTGGCTGTTGGATTAGTGTATAATAATTTAACCCAAGTAATAAACTTTTCTCCCAACTTAAAAGTTTCCAAAACCGAAAACAAGTAAGACCATTCCACCTGGTCAAAGGCTTTCTCCGCATCTAACAATATAATTACTAGGTCTTTATTAATACCTCTTTTCGAATATATAATATTGAATAATCGTGTCAGGTTATATGAGGAATATCGTTTTGGTATAAGTCCTGTTTGATCTGGGTGAATTAATTTATTAATAACTGTACTTAGTCTTTGTGCTAATATTTTGGTTAGTATCATTTGATCAGTATTTAAAAGAGCTATAGCTCTATATGATCCTGGGTCATCCAGGTCTTTCTCCATTTTAGGTATAAGTGTTATAATAGATCCATTTAACGTTTCTGGTGGGTACAAATGTATTCATAGAGTATCTTCAAACGTGGTGCAATCAGATCATAAAATGTTTTATAAAATTCCGAGCCAATACCATCTGGTCCCGGTGCTTTACCATTTTTTTAATGATCTGATAGATTCTTCGATTTTGTTTACTGAAATTTCAGCATTTAGTGATTCTCTATTTTGTGAATCCAACCCATTCAGATTACATTTTTAAAAAATGCTTCTATTCCTATCCTGTTTTCTGTCGTTATAGCTGAATATACATGTTTATAATATTGCGAAAATCTCTCATTAATATCTTTGGGTTGTACTAATGGTTCGCCATTATATGATTTAATCATATGGATTATTTTTTCTCCCTCCATCTTCCTTAATTGACGAGTCAATAATTTTTGAGGTTTATCTCCAAATTCAAATTGTAATTGTTTAGTGTATTGGTAGAGTTTTACAACTTGATCTGAGTATATTTTATTAAATTTATATTTCAGTGCAGCGATTTTATTATGTTTTGTTATGGATGGATTAGAGCGTTCTCTGTGTCTAATTGTTTAATCTCCTTTTCCAATTCCTGTTGTTCCCTCCGATTCTCTTTATTATAAAATGCTTGAGAAGAAATCATAATTGCACGGGCATATGCTTTAAAAGTTTCCCATAATAGGGAAGAAGGTATTTCCGGTTTATTATTTATTTCAAAGAAAATCTTGATCTGTTCTATAATATATTCCTGAGGTGCTTTGTTTTTTAAAATTTGTGGGTTAAATCTCCATTGTCCCTGTTTTTCCGTTTTATCATTTATTTTAATCATAAATGTTAAAGGTGCGTGATCTGAGATTGTAATATTATGGTATTTTGAATTATAAGTGAGGGAGATAAGTTTAGCATTAACCAAAAAATAATCTACTCTTGAATAGGTTTTATGTACAGGTGAATAAAATGAATATTCTCGTCCAGTTGGATTTTCTACTCTCCAAACATCTTTAATGTTACCAGTATCCATATATGCATTTAATAAGTCACTGGAATGGGATTTGGTTTTCCTTTGCCTTCTGGATCTATCTAAATAAGAATCTAATGTACAATTTAAATCTCCTCCAATTATTAAGTTATGGTGTGCTATTTCTGGGATGTTGTTAAATATTTTCTTAAAAAACAGTGGACTATCAAAGTTTGGTCCATATACATTGAGAAAAATCATTTTTTGTGCATTTAATTCTCCTATTACAATAATGTATCTACCGTCATTATCAGTTATAGTTGATGTATGTTTGAATAAAGTGCCTTTACGAAATAATATTGCTACGCCTCTTGATTTGTGTGTAAAAGAAGAATGATATGTTTTATCTATCCATTTAGCTTACAGCCTATGCTCGGCATCTTTTTTTAAATGTGTTTCTTGAATGAAAATCACATCAGCTTTAATTGCTTTTAAATGTGCTAATACTTTATCTCTCTTAATTGGTTTATTAATACCTTTAATGTTCCAGCTGCAAAACGTTATTCCTTCATTCCCTGTATTCATTTTTAAATCTTTTGTCTATGGGGGTCTATAATAGAGCCAATGGTTCAGTTCGACAGACCCGACCTTACACCCGAACTCCGAATAGACGAATTTTAAGACCCTTGAATGTCTCTCATGTGTATATCTCCTTTGATCCAATTTGTAACTCCATTCAAACTGAAAATAATAATGATAGATTATAATAGAGAAGAAAAGAGGATAGGTTAAGAAATTAGTATTGTGCACAAAGAAGGAAAAAACTACATCTAGTATTAGTGTAGTTAGTGCTAGCCATACTAGCATGGCTAACCATCTACCGACTTCCGTAGTTGATGTTACGAACTTAACCAGCTCCTTGGTTTCTTGGAATTTTTATTCCATAGTGATATTTTACGAGGGATATTAAATTTTAAAATATTCGGGTTCCAATAGTCGGAAATGTGAGGATACATATATTTAAAACTTGTTTGAAAATCTAATTAAAAAAAACGAAAAGAAAGAAATAAATAAAATAAAAATGAAAATTACTAGTAAAAAAGAAAGGTTTCCAAAGAGGGCAAATGAAATCAAACTCTATATTTGACTCTAATCATTCCATTATAAGTAAGTATTAGTCATTAGTGATAATTATTAACTCTGATTAGTAAAGATGCCACGCTATAATTTTAGTATTTATTAGTTATTTGTATTAGTAGTGAGGTTATACTAATTATTAGTATCCATGGGAGAGTTTCCGATCCACAGCTTTCTCCAGCTTCCTTAGTCACCACTTCAATTCCATCCAGTCCTGCAAAGTCAGTTTATTCAATGGTGAGGCACAGTTTTAAAAGTATTATTCAAGCATCCTCTCAAGCCTTAATCTTCTGGGCAAAGTCCAATGCTTCCACAGGGTTGGCGAAAAAATGTTCCTTCTTGTTGTAAGTGACTCTTAGGGTAGCTGGATAGCTCAGACCATATTTCAAATTCTCCACTTCCCTCAAGATACTTTTAGTCTCATTAAACGCTTTTCGTTTCCTGGTGACCTCTGCTGGATAGTCTCGATAAATACTGATCCTGTGTCCCTCAAATGCAAGATTTCTGTTTCTTGATATTTTTTGCATTATCTCCTCCAAGACGTGGTCGTACTATACTTTTATTATCATTTGTCTTGGGGGAGCGTTTTGTCTTGTCTGACGTCTCATCACTCTGTGTGCTCGGGCTAGTAAAGGCTTTTGTTCCTGAGATAAAACTTTTTGCAGTAAATTTGCAGTGAATTCTCGGGGATCTTGATCTTTCTCTTTCCCTTCTGGAATACCCGCAATTCTTAGGTTCTGTCTTCTCTGGCGACCTTCCAATTCAGTACATTTCTCGGTTATTTTGCCCAGTAATTCAGTTAGACATTGATTTTCTGTGATAAGCTTTGCTGTAGTCTGAGCACTTGTTTTGACTAGTTCTTCAAGGCCTTTTATGGCAGCTGTCTGTTGGTTCTGTGCCTGGTTCACAGGATTCAGCCTTTCTTCAAAATCAGTTTTCACATTTCTGATTTTATCATTCGTCTCATTTGTCAGACCAATCAATATTTCTGCAATTTCTTTCTTCAGTTCATCCGCTGTATTCTTAGTCGTGGTATTAATTTCAAGCTTTAAGTCCTTCATTTCCTCCTTGATTTTTTTTTATTTCTTCACCAACATTCATCAGCTTTATGTCTTCCCTTAAACCATCAATTTCACTTGCAATAAAAGTTTTAAGTTCTTCACCTTCCGATTTTTTCGTCGTTTTTTTCGACACATCTTCTTGGGATAACGTCCTACCTGAGCCCGAGGCTTCAGTCGGGCCTTCCACCGGTTTCAGCCTGGCAGCCCGACTTTTCGGTTTATTCGGGGTGTGCTGCGCTGTGTAGACATAGTAAGTCGCGCACCTGATGACGTCACTCACAGCAATCGGTACAGAGGCAGCAGGTAGGTCGGTTTCTCCCCGATATTTCTCCGTTTTTTACGCAGAGCTGGCTGGCGGTACTCTCTAGCCCTCCATAGCACCAACGGATGTCCTCTGAAGCCTTTGTATCACCATCTCAGACGTAATGGTAGATAGCAGATCAAGTTCAAACCAATTGGAACAGGAATCGACTAGAACTAGGTAGTGTTTGCCGTGCCATTCAAAAATGTCCGCAGCGAGGCAAGTCCAGGGTAGCGCTGGAGAGGATTGTTGCAGGAGAGGCTGTTTCTGTTGGTGGGGTGCCAAGCTGTTGCAAGTGGAGCAGGATGCTGTTTTTTCACGTATGTATTTGACCATTCCTGGCAAATAAAACATGCTTTGGGTATGGGCGAGCATGGCCTCAGTACCTGGGTGGCCGTTGTGGATGTTTTTGTAGTATTCCTCCTGCAGGGATGAGGGAATCACAACTTTGTGGCCCTTGACGATGATCCCGTCTTGTATTAGCAGTTCATCGCGAACTAAGAAGAATGGCTGTACCACTAGAGGTGTGCTGATCGTTTCGTAGGCCAGCCCCTTTTGGTGATGGAGGGGAGCAGCTGCAGCGTTCTGTCTGTAGCTGTGTGCTCCGCAAGGCGATGTAGACGTTCCGTTGCGACAAAATTGACTTTAAGCACGGCGAGCTCGTCACACTCAAAGGGGTGTTGTTCACAGGATGCCCGTGGCGCTCGAGAGAAGCAGAGCGTGTCGGTGATGAGTATATCTTTGCCTTTTTTGTAGACAATTTGGAAATCGCTGGAGCTGCATCATATGCGCTGCAATCGTGCAGGCGCTGCGTGAATAGGCTTAGTCAGGATAGTGATCAGTGGGTGGTGGTTGGTTTAAATTGTAGAAGTATTCCCGAAGATAAAGTCTCTGAACTTGGAACATGCAAAGACGACAGCTAGCAGCTCCTTTTCGATCTGGGCATAACGTTGCTCGGTCTCTGTCATGGTTCAAGAGGCGTACGATACGGGTAGCACGGTACCATCGGTTGTTGTTTGTAGGCATGCTGCGCCTAAACCGTGTTGCGAGGCGTCACAGGTGATAGTGACCGGCCGCAAGAGGTTGAAATACGTCAGGGTGGGGGCGCTAGCCAGCTGCAGTTTTAAAGAATCAAACACTTGCTGGTACCAGGCCCAGGCAGTGTCCTTCTGAGTGAGTTGTCTGAGTGGCGAGACTAGTTCGCTGAGATTGGGTATGAACTTCCCCAGAGAGTTAACCATACCCAGAAAACGCTGAAGGTTGTTTACGTCAGTGGGAGCAGGCAGTTCGTTGATGGCTGCAGTCTTTTTGGGGTCTGGTTTTAACCCTTCACTGGTGAACACATGTCCGGCATAGGTAACCTCTGAGACACAGAACTTGTACTTCTTTTGGTTGAACCTTAGGTTGATCTCGTGTGCCCAGTCTAGAATCATTTTTAAGTTTGAGCCGTGCTCTGCTAGGTCGCGACCATACACGAGAATGTCGTCAACGATGATAGCACATGGGTAGCCTGTGAACAGTTGTTCCATAGCTTTTTGGAAAACCTCACTGGCTGAGTTAATTCCAAATGGCATCCTGAATCTGCCGAATGGTGTGGCAAATGTGGTAAGTTTTGAGGATGCGTTGTCCAGTGGAATCTTCCAAAACAAGCTTTTGCCGTCTAGTACTGAGAATACTGTTGCGCGACCGATTTGGGCTGCAACGTCTTCGATGGTCCTCATTCAATGCAGTCATTTAATAGCTTTGTTCAGGTCCCTTGGGTTGATGCACACACGGAGCTTGTCTTTGTCTTTCTTTTTTGTAACAACCAAGGTAGAGACCCAGTCCGTGGGTTCACTTATTTCAGCCAGTACCCCCATGGACATCATGTGTCTAAGTTTGGCTTGAATTCTGTCACGTATAGAATGGGGTACATGGTGAGGAACACGAATTGCTGGAAGAACATCGTGGTCAATAGTGAACTTGTAAGTTATTGGCAGTTTGCCCAGTTTGTCGTCAAACAAATCCTGATAAACTTGTATCGGTTCGTCAGATAGGCGCAGCTTGTGAACAGCACGTCCGAAGGAAACCAGCCCCAGGTATTGGCATGCATGGATTCCTAACAAATTCTCAGAGTTTGATTTCACCACATAAAAAAAAAATCTGTTTTTTAGCGATATTGTCCACTTGAAATTAGCTTTTCCGAGAGGGTGCTGAACCTCCATAGGCATGCAAGGTGGAGGAATCCTTAAAAAAGGTCTCATTATTCCTTATCTTGTTGTAGACTTTCAAGGACATCCCATTCGCGCGTGCTCCCATGTCCAATTTAGCACGTAGAGACTTGTTATTAATGTGCGCAGTGACAGAAGGATTCAGAAGCTTACCAGATGTACGTAGGAGAGTGTGAACATTAGACTCGTCTTGTGAACTAATTGTCTCTGTGTCGTGGGGGGGTTTCAAACTGTTCAAGGACGTCGAAGAATATTGGGTCTTGCTGCAGCAGGTGGAGATTAGACTCTGACTTTGCATTACGGTTCCCACGAGAACGACAGCAGGCAGAGAAGTGGTTAAGTTTCTTGCAGTAATTGCAAGGCTTTCCGTTTGCTGGAAATTGTCGACCTTTATTATGAAAATAGTTGCAGTTGTGCACCTCTGTGGTGGCACATTCACGGAACGTTTAGTGGCGGCCGACGCTGTGCGATTACTGAAACTGGTCAGATTGACATTAAGTTTCCTAGTAACAGGCTGAGTGTCAAGCTGATCACTCAGCGGGGCCACGACCTCCGACATGCGGCAGGCGTGTACAGCCTGTTCAAGAGTCAGGTCTGAATTTCGTAGCAGCTCTGTTTTCAATTTACAATCAGACATGCCGCTAACGATCTTATCGCGTATTAACTCATTGGTTATCTCACGAAAGCGACATCTCGGGGCCATATACTTTAAATAACAAATGAAACGTTCCACAGGCTCATCTGGAAGCTGGTGTCATGCAAAAAACTTAGCTCTTACAAGGATGCGGTTAGATGGTATGTCACATAACTCACAGAATTTTCATAGCAGCACACTTGGGTTGCGCGCCGTCTCAGCTGGGACCAGCACCTGGCCATTCACGTCTAGTACAGGTGGTGTAAAGTTGAAGGTCTGCGCATGAATCGTGGCCTCTGGTACAGCCACGTTGAGCACGATAGATGCCTTGATCTCGTCTGGGTCGTTGCGATGGGCGATATTGATGTAGTGCTCGTAGCCGATCTCGAAGAACCTCCATCGCTCGCCTATGTCTGTATCAAAGATTAGTTGGGCTGGCTTTCGGCATGAGTAAGCCATCATAGCAAAAGATCAAATCAATAAAATGCAAATAAAACCCATTAAAAAGACGCAGTGGGTAGTTTCCAGCTTTCTGACACCATGTACAGTGTACAAGTGTACGGACACTGCATGGTGGTTAAGTCAGCTTTAATCATCAGTCATAATGGCACAGTACAGTACATGTTAGTTCCACTCTACCACTAGTGCGACTACGTAATATAGGAAGTGAGTGTTAATATGAGGTGTTCAATAGGGTGGAGTTAGTGGTAGTACATTACCCTGATTGGTTCACATGCAATAACCAATCTACAAATATGATTCACAGTTTTTATACTTAATGCACCAATCAATAAAGGTAAGTATACCTTACATCTTCTTTCCCACATTATTTATTTGTTTCCCTACTTTTAGGTAGCAATGGACTTTCCCTCAAGATCACTCTGTACATCAGTACTCCCAAGGATCCTACTGTATAATTTCCTCTTGCATTTGACCTCCCTAAATTCACCACTTCGCACTTGTCAGATTAAACTACAGCCATTTCTCCACCCAGATTTCCAATCTATAACCTTTAACAACTTTCCCCACTGTCCGCAATTCCATCCATTTTTGTGTCGTCCATAAACCTACTCATCAGACCACCTACACCTTCGTCCACATTATTAACATATGTCACAAATTACAGCATGGATCTCTGCAGAACTCCACTGTCCACATATATCCAGTCAGATAAATACCCCTCAACCATTACATTCTGTTTTCTATAGCCAAGATCATTTTGAATCCAATCTACCATGTTATAAAGTCATAGAGCTGTATAGCATGGAAACTAGCCCCTTCAGCCCAACATGCCCATGCTGACTAAGTTGGCATTCTGGGACAGTCCCATTTGCCAACATTTGGCCCATAGCACTCTAAACCCTTCTTTATCTTTACCTTCACTGAATGATATATCATTTATCTTGTATCCATATGGCTTGTTTGTAAGCATGCATAGTCTTTTCGTTGACTGGATAGCTCGCAACTAAAAAGCTTTTCACTGTATCTCAGTACACATGACAATAATAAACTATTCATATATCTGTCGAAAATCCCTTTTGAAAATCATAATTCTATCAGCTTCTATAGTTTCCTCTGGCAACAGACTGTGTCAAGAAGTTGACCCTAAGGTCCCTCATAAAATCTCTCCCCTCTCACCCTAATCCTATGCCGTCTAATTTTAGAATCCTCTACCTTGGGGAAAAGCACTGTCTCGTATCTTATCCACTGCTCTATTCTCATCAAATATCTTTGTTCCTTCCTCAAAAAATCTCAGGCAAGATTTTGAGATATCACCACCCCTGTGCAAAGCCACATGAATTAACTTTTAAAGAATGAGCAGGCAATTGGTTATTGAGCACCAATGAACAAAAAGTGTGGATAACAGGTTGATAAGAGGAAACTTAGTTCACTCCTTCAAGGATTAAAATGTTTTGAAGGGAATTAAAACATTGCTTTCCAAAAAGGAATCCTGGAAAATGTATATTGTTTTGCTTTCTCACTGCAGGTGTGTGATAAATGTACCTTGTTATGATTAAGATTATGATGTTCTCATTATCATGCATTAACAGCTCTTTGCCTTCCTGATCTGTATAAAATTGGTACGGTGTAGCAGCACCTGCTGGCGTACGCAGAGATCGAACCCGGCGTTCGGAAGCCTCGGTCACGTAACTCGGGAGGGCCCGCTTGTTTCGCGCGGTTTTTACTTGCGCGCGTTAGTTCAGCGCTGACCTCCGTTGTGGGCGGACATGTCTGAAGAACCTGTATACTGGAAATCAAACTTGTGAATAAAGATCTGTTGAAAACTCCAGTAGTCGTTTCTCAGACCACTAAATTGGTCACCCCGACCTGTCTAGCCATCGTTAGACAGATGAATTATGCAGGAAGAGAGTGTTCATGCAGAATTAGCCAGCACGAGGCATAGCTTGCCAGCCTTCAAGTTGCCAGTGTTTTGGCCTGATCAACCTCAGGTGTGGTTCGCCCACGTTGAGGCACAGTTCCACCTCCATCATATCGACGACACAAGGTAATTCCATGTGGTGGGGCATTGCCGCAGGACTGTGTCTCGAGGCTGTTGCCCTACATCAGGGACCGGCCGACCATCGCCAAATACTAACGGCTGAAGGCCCTGCTGCTCCGCGCTTACGGTCTCAGCCGCAGAGACAGGGCAGCAAAGCTGCTGCACATGGGCAGAGTCGGCGGCCATCCACCATCATGGCGGAGATGTTACCCCTGATGGACTGCCACCCCCCAAGTCTGCTTTTCGAACAGGCGTTCCTGGAGCAGATGCCTGACGAAGTCCAACTGATGCTCGCCGGAGCTACGAGGCAGGAGAGAGCAGACGAATGATGTGTGTTTTCATTCGCAAAACCAACATCGGGAAAGAAGAAGCCCAGCCCAAGCGCCGAAAAAGAATTTTCTACTACCCCAATGATACCCCGAGGAGATGTCGGAGCCCCTGCTCGTAGGAAACGCCCCGCCAATGTCCATAGACGAACGTGATTGTACGTCTGCGACCGCCATTGCAACCGTTTCCTGGTTCGACTCCGGTGCCCAAGCATCCGATCCTGGGGCCGATTTTCTTGTGCACGTTGGGGGCCGATTTCTTGTGCGCGTTTTCCCTAATAGTCGGGGGCGAGGTGGACGCATGGTCCCTGTATCGGACCTGTGCCCTGCCAAGCCGCGCAATCCGTCAACAATTCAACGAGGTAGCTGAGATCCAGCAACCTTTCGCAGCCCTGCTCGCCGACTTCCCAGGGTTGCTCACGCCCTGGTTCGATGGGGCCGATCCCCGTCAAGGCGTGGTACACCACATTCCCACCGAGGGCCCTCCGGTACACGCCCGAGCGCTGTCTCCTGCCCGATAAACTGCGATAAACTTATGGAGGACCTAGGGATCGTCCGGCAGTCGGATAGCCCTGGGCTTCCCCGTTACACATGGTGCCCAAAGTGTCCGGGGGTTGGAGACCTTGGGGTGATTACAGGCGTTTGAACCCCGTAACCATAGCCAATCGGTATCCAGTCCTGAACATCCAGGATTTCTCGGCCCATCTGGAAGGTGCAACCTTTTTTTCGAAGGTTGACCTTATTCGCGGGTATAATCAAATCCCGGTCCATCCAGCCGACGTCCCTAAATCGGCTACTATTACCCCTTTCGACCTCTTTGAATGCCTCAGAATGCCTTTTGGCTTGAAGAACGCTGCTCAGGCATTCCAAAGGCTAATGGATCAGGTCGGCTGGGGTTTGCCGTTCATTTTCATCTACCTGGATGACATCCTGGTAGCCAGCAGCTCACAGGCGGAGCATGTTAAGCACCTCCGCCTGCTTTTCAAACGGCTGTGCAAACACGGGTTGGTGATCAACCCTGTGAAGTGCCAGTTCAGATTGGGCTCCATTTCTTTCTTGGGTCACAGTATCACCTCCCACGGTGTGCAGCCACTGCCCGAGAAGGTTGACGCTATTCGTTGCTTCCCGAAGCCCATATCGATTAAAGGTTTACAGGAATTTATCGGGATGGTTAACTTTTACCACCGATTTGTCCCGTCAGCCGCCGCCATCATGCGGCCGTTGTTCCAATGCCTGGCCCGTAAGCCCAAGGATCTAGTCTGGTCCAAGGAGGCACAGAAGGCGTTCGAGGGAGCTAAAACCGCATTGGCCAATGCCACTATGCTGGAACACCCAAACGGCCCTCACCGTAGATGCTTCCGACGTCGCGGTAGGCGCTGTCCTCGAGCAGCGTGTAGGTAGTCGCTGGCATTTTTGAGCAGGCAGCTGTGAGCCCCCGAAGTTAAATATAGCGCTTTCGACTGGGAGCTCCTCGCACTTTATCTAGCGATTCGCCATTTTCATTATTTCCTGGACGGGCGCGCTTTCACTGTGTTCACAGACCATAAGCCACTAATGTTCACTTTAACGGCATCTCGCCTACATTTCCGAATTCATGTCCGATATTCGGCATGTGGCAGGGAAGCTGAACGTTGTGGCTGACGCATTGTCCCATCCAGCGCTGCCCGAAGTCTCACCGCTTCGCCTAGGTGTTGATTATGAGGAGCTGGCTGCTGCCCAACAGGCAGATGCCGGTATGGAAGTTTACCGCAATGCTGAATCAGGGCTCAAGCTGGTTAAGGTACCCTGTGGCGTCGCCAGTGTGCAAGTCCTTTGCGATATCTGCACAGGCAAAGCCCGTCCCATTGTCCCGGTCGCTTGGCGGCGGCGGATTTTCAACACAATCCACAGCCTAGCGCACCAGTCCATTCGCACCATCTCTGCCTTGGTCGCGGCGAAGTTTGTCTGGCACGGGTTAAGGAAGCAGGTCGTAGCATCGGCTTGTTCCTGCATCCCATGCCAGACCTCCAAGGTACAGAGACGTGCACCCGCCGGTCCAGGATTTTGCCGTCCCGGACGGCAGGTTCCTGCACATCCATGTTGATCTGGTAGGTCCCTTGCCTTGTTCACGTGGGCTACTCACTTATTGTCCATCGTGGACAGGTTTACCAGGTGGGCAGAGGCCATACCGTTAACAGATACCTTCGCTGAAGCATGCGTGAGGGCCATTGTCTCCAATTGGATCGCTCGTTTCGGGGTCTCCTCAGATATTACTACCGATCGTGGGGCGCAGTTCACGTCCTCCCTGTGGTGTGGTATGGCGCAGCTGTATGGCGCGAAGCTGCATCGGACTACCGCTTATCACACGGAGTCCAACGGGTCAGCTGAGCGTTTCCACAGGCACCTTAAGTTGGCGTTGAAAGCTCAACTCACAGGCCCAGATTGGGTCGACCAGTTACCTTGGGTCCTAGGCATCAGAACCATGCCTAAGGAGGACCTCAAAGCCTCCTCGGCCGAGTTGGTTTATGGCGAGTTGGTATATTTCTTCCCTGTCCCCCAGGACCAAGATGTCCCGGTTTCAGCATTGTTAGCGGGCCTTCGCAAGCGGGCGCGTGCTTTGGTCCCAGTTCCCACTTCCAGGCATGGTTCGTCTTCGGTGCACGTGCCTACTATGTTACGGTATTGTGTTTATGTTTTTCTCCGTAGAGACGTTCATCGCTCACCGTTACAGCGCACAAGGTGCTCAGTACTGGTGTCTCAACGTTCACGTTGGACATGGGTTGCAAAGACGAGTTTGTCTCCGCGAGCTGCCTTAAGACAGCACACGTCGACAAGGATAGCCCAGTGACAGTGGCTACTCCACAGCGTAGAGGACGTCAACCAGCCGTTTTACCACCCTCTGCACCTGTTACCCCCGGTCGAGTTTTCTCCGGTCCCCTTTGTTACGCCTGTCCCTCGTTCGGGTTTTTCGCGCCCCTCCGGTCCTGTTTTACCGTTCCCTACTGTTACGCTCGCCCTGCGACCTCGGGCTACGCGTTCAGGTCGTACCGTCCGTTTACCCGTGCGTTTCCATACCGCGGATTCTGGGGGGGGGCATGTAGCGGCACCTGCTGGCGTACGCATAAATCGAACCCGGCGTTCAGAGGCCGCGGTCACGTGACTCGTGAGGGCCCCACTTGTTTTGCGCGGTTTTTACTTGCGCGCGTGAGTTCAGCGCTGACCACCGTTGTGAGCAGACGTGTCTGAAGAACCTGTATACTGGAAATCGAACATGAATAAAGATCTGTTGAAAACTACAGTAGTCGTTTCTCAGACCACTAAAACCGTCAAATTTTGCAATTTCATTTGTTTTGCATTTAACAGTCTGAAATTCTGTAAAATGTAAATTCCTCTTACCCCAAGACTCATCATATTGAAAAAGGTTGAAGGCATTGTGATTTATTTAATTTGGATGCTTTATTTAAAGGAAAAAAAACTGGTTTATTTTATTGTCTATTAAAATACAAATTTCCAGAGCTCCATAGACTGAAGACACTGACCTACAAATAATAGATTTCTAATATTAGAAACTGATTTGCTGAACTACTGTAAAATAAGCCAAGGGGATCTAGATTGTCTCTGCCACCCAGACAAAGCATTATGGCAATTGATCTCTAACATGGTAACAGCCCCACAGTTTTTTCCCCAAGCATACAATACTTATCATATGCCAGGCCTTGTACTATACATACATGTCATATAAAAAAATAATTTCTGAATGAAATCTATTTTGGTCCTGATTTGTTAATAGCTCCGCTTACTGGCTGTTAGACGTCTTTGATGATTGGGTGAGGGTTGATATCAATCACAAATAATAAATATGAATATCTTGCAATACCTGAAGCTTTCAGGGTATTCGTTGATTGCCATGTTAATAATCTCCAAAGACTGTTGGTAATGTTTTTGAGCAGAAAACAGAAGTGCCAATAAATGGAGAGAATGCATGTCATCATTCTGTAGTTTAAGGGCTGCTTGTAGCAGTTCAATAGCTTCAGAGATCTACAAAAAAACACAAACATAAGAAAAATATTTAATATAACTGCAGCAGAACTTTAACTGCTGGATTATCAAAATCTGCAAACACAAGAAACTGCAGATGGTGGAATTTTGAATAAAAAAGGGATTCAGGGGGTCAGACAGCATCTCTGGCAGACATGGACAGGTGATGTTTCAGGTTGGAACTCTTCTTCAGATGGTTCCTGACCCAAAACATCACCGATCCCTGTCCTCCTGAGATGCTGCCTGACCCACTGAGTTCCTCCAGCATTTTGTCTTTTTATCAAAACCTGCCTAAGAATACAGAAACTAATTTTGTTCTCTAATTCTATTATCATTATGTTAGACTTATGGCATTACGGTGATTCATTGTCACATTTTCCAAAGTCACTAATAGTAACACAATTTTAAAGAAGAAACATAAATAAGAGCAAAGTTCACAACAAAATGATGAGAAAGCAAAAATAGCATTATAAACAATAAAGCAATTAACTAAAAGAAAGGGAATATAGAAGAAATTGTATTGGAGAATGTGAAATTCTGTACCCTTTTCATAAAATACTGTCACCGCAAACTGTGAGAAAAATATTTTATAACTAATTCCCCAGAGAATACATCTTAATTAATTTTGGTTTGAAAGAATCTTGAGATAGCTACTAAATCAGGTACTCAATCAGAAAAAAAATCTGTTCCAAATTATGTATCCATCAGGCCTGTCTCTAGATATCTGGCATCTTGCCAGATCATAGCTGCAAATCCCACTGCACCCAATGCAAAGTAAAACATTCAGCAGCAGGCAATGAGGGGCAGCTAGATTATCAAAAACATTAATATACTCTTTCTGGGAATAGAATTTCCCATTTGACAATACGTGACCTGACTAATCTGATTCCAGTGAACATCTTCGTTTAATGTTCCTGAGAAACTGCTTCAAAATTTCTGGTGTGCTCTATTTGTTAAAATCAGCTTTGTGTCAGACAGAATGATATTCAAACCTCAGAAACCTGATTGTACTTACTACTTCAAATAAAATCATAGTCATATAGCATGGAACAGGAACTTTGGCCCAACTTGCCCACCCTGACCACCATTCTCTATCTGCACGAGTCCCACCTGCCTGCATTTGGCCCATATCTCTCTAAACCTTTCCTATCCATGTACCTGTCTAAATGTGTCTTAAACATTGTGGTAGTACCCGCCTAAACTACCTTCTGTGGCAGCTTCTTCCATACACCTATCATCCTTTGTGTGAAAATGTTGCCTCTCAGGTTCCTCTTAAATCTTTCCTCCCTCACCTTAAACTTATGTCCTCTGGTTCTTGATTCCACTAATAATTCCTCTCATGATATCAAAGGTTCAAAGGTTATTTTATTGGTCACATACACCAATTGGTGTAGTGATATAAATGAGATTTCATGAGATCAAATATAAAAATGTGTTGTTTAGAAATGTCATCATGTTTCTAATTATTGCAGTGGAAATAAGATGAATATAGTCATAGTCATACAGCTTGGAAACAGGCTCTTCCGAACCAACCAGAATTTTAATACAATATTAATCAGGAAACTGAACACCTGCATTTGTTCACTGCACAGTTTTTATCACGTGGACATGTTTTAAAGTACTTTCATGCAGCAAAATAATACTGTAATTAAAATATCCAGGCTGGGCTTATATGTGGCAAACAACATTCGCTAGGTGTGTTGGCAACAATGATATCCAATAAGAGGGAAAAATTCTTATTTCATTAGTCATAGAATCAGAGAATGGAAACAGCCCAGAACCCTACTATGAAAGAGACTGTGTGCATCTTCAGCCACCCATAAATTTATATACCTCTATAATATCGCCCCACAACCTCCTGCATTCCAAGGAATGCCATGGCTTGCCAAACTTTTCCCTGTAACTCGAGTCCATATAACCATATAACAATTACAGCACGGAAACAGGCCCTCTTGGCCCTTCCAGTCCGTGCCGACCATTTGTTTTCCCCTAGTCCCATCTACCTGCACTCAGACCATACCCCTCCATTCCCTTCCCGTTCATATACCTATCCACTTTACTTTTAAATGTTAAAATCGATCCTGCCTCCACCACTTCTGCTGGAAGCTCATTCCACACAGCCACCACCCTCTGAGTAAAGAAGTTCCCCCTCACGTTACCCCTAAACTTCTGTCCCTTAATTCTCATGTCATGCCCTCTTGTTTGAATCTTCCCTACCCTCAATGGGAAAAGCTTATCCACGTCAACTCTGTCTATCCCTTTCATCATTTTAAAGACCTCAATCAAGTCCCCCCTTAACCTTCTGCGCTCCAAAGAATAAAGACCTAACTTGTTCAACCTTTTTCTGTAACATAGTTGCTGGAACCCAGGCAACATTCTAGTAAATCTCCTCTGTACTCTCTCTATTTTGTTGACATCCTTCCTATAATTAGGCGACCAAAATTGTACACCATACTCCAGAATTGGTCTTACCAATGCCTTGTACAATTTTAAATTACTTCCCTACTCCTATATTCAATGCTCTGATTTATAAAGGCCAGCACACCAAAGGCTTTCTTTACCACCCTATCTACATGCGATTCCACCTTCAGGGAACTATGCACAGTTATTTTAAACCTATTTTGATTTGTCCTGCCAAGATGTAGCACTTCACACTTATCAGCATTAAACTCCATCTGCCATCTTTCAGCCCACTTTTCCAAATGGCCCAAATCTCTCTGTAGACTTTGAAAATCTACTGCATTATCCACAACACCACCTATCTTAGTATCATCTGCATACTTATCCAATTTTCCACCCCATCATCCAGATCATTGATGTACATGACAAACAACAGTGGACCCAACACAGATCCCTGAGGCACCCCACTGGTCACCGGCTTCCAACCTGACAAACAGCCATCCACCATTACTCTCTGACATCTCCCATTCAGCCACTCTTGAATCCATCTTGCTACTCCGCCATTTACACCCAAAGATTGAACCTTCTTAACCAACCTTCCATGCGGAACCTTGTCAAAGGCCTTACTGAAATCCATATAGACAACATCCACTGCTTTACCCTCATCAATTTCCCTAGTAACTGCTTCAAAAAATTCAAGAAGGTTTGTCAAACATGACCTTCCAGGCACAAATCCATGTTGACTATTCCTGATCAGACCCTGTTTATCCAGATGCTTATATATATTATCTCTAAGTATCCTTTCCATTTATTTGCCCACCACTGACGTCAAACTTTTTTTATAATTGCTAGGTTTATTCTATGAACCCTTTTTAAACAATGGAACAACATGCGCAGTACGCCAATCCTCCAGCACTATTCCCGTTTCTAATGACATTTGAAATATTTCTGTCATAGCTCCTGCTATTTCTACACTAACTTCCCTCAATGTCCTAGGGAATATCCTGTGAGGACCTGGAGACTTATCCACTTTTATATTTTTCAAAAGTGTCAGTACTTCCTCCTCTTTGAATCTCATAGTTTCCACAGCTACTCTATTTTTTCCCTTACCTCACAGAGTTCAATATCCTTCTTCTTGGTGAATACCGAAGAAAAGAAATTGTTCAAAAGAAATCTCCCCCATCTCTTTTGGCTCTGCAGATAGCTGTCCATTCTGGCTCTCTAATGGTCCAATTTTATCCCTCGTTATCCTTTTGCTATTAATATAGCTGTAGAAACCCTTTGGATTTACTTTCACCTTTCTTGCCAAAGCAACCTCATATCTTCTTTTAGCCTTCCTAATTTTTTTCTTAAGATTCTTTTTACATTCTTTATACTCCTCTAGCAGCTCATTTACTCCATGACTCCTATAATTATTGTAGATATCTCTCTTTTTTCGAAACAAGTGTCCAATTTCCCTTGAAAACCATGGCTCTTTCCAATTTTTACTATTTCCTTTCAGCCTAACAGGGACATAAAGATTCTGTACTCTTACAATTTCTTCTTTAAATATCCTCCATTTCTCTTCTACATCCTTCCCATAAAACAAAGTGTCCCAATTCACTCCTTTTAAATCCTTACACATTCCCTCAAAGTTAGCCTTTCTCCAATCAAAAATCTCCACCCTAGGTCCAGTTCTGACTCTCTCCATAATTATATTGAAACTAATGGTATTGTGATCACTGGTCCCGAAGTGCTCACCAACGCATACCTCCGTCACCTGATCTACCCCATTTCCTAACAGGAGGTCCAGCACTGCCCCTTCTCTGGTCGATACCTCTATGTACTGCTGTAAAAAACTATCCTGCACACATTTTACAAACTCCAAACCATCCAGCCCATTTACAGAATGTGTTTCCCAGTCTATTTTTGGAAAATTGAAATCTCCCACAATCACTACCTTGTGCTTACTACTAATATCTGCTATCTCCTTGCATATTTGCTCTTCCAATTCTCGCTCCCCGTTTGGTGGTCTATAATACACCCCTAAAAGTGTTGCTACACCATTCCCACTTCTCAGTTCCACCCAAATAGCCTCCCTAGACGAGCCCGCTAATCTATCCTAGCAAAGCACTGCTGTAATATCCTCTCTGACAAGCAATGCAACACCTCCACCTCTGGTCCTTCCAATTCTATCACACCTGAAGCAACGAAATCCTGGAATATTTAGTTTCCAATCACAGCCGTCCTGCAACCATGTTTCACTGATTGCCACAACATCATATTTCCAGGTGTCAATCCAGGCTCTAAGTTCATCCACCTTTCTTACAATGCTCCTTGCATTAAAATATACACATTTTAGAAACCCACCATCTCTTATTCTCTGTCTGTTATATTTTTCCTCTTTCTCGCCTACATTTTGGGTCCGAGTGCTTCTTTGTCCCCTAGCCCCCTCTACCCGAGTCCCTCCCCCCAGCCTTTCTAGTTTAAAGTCTCCCCAGTAGCCTTTGCAAATCTCCCTGCCAGGATATTGGTCCCCCTCGGGTTCAAGTGCAACCCGTCCTTTTTGTACAGATCATGCCTTCCCCAAAAGAGGTCCCAGTGATCAAGAAACTTGAATCCCTGCCCACTGCACCAGTCCTTCAGCCACGCATTTATCCTCCACCTCATTCCATTCCTACTCTCACTGTCACGCAGCACAAGCAGTAATCCTGAAATCGTTACCCTTTTGGTCCTTCTCCTTAACTTTCCCCCCAACTCCCTAAATTCTCCCTTCAGGACCTCGTCTCTTTTTCTGCCTATGTCATTGGTACCTATGTGTACCACAACATCAGGCTCCTCTCCCTCCCTTTTCAGAATCTTTTGGACACCTGTGTCCAAAATGGATTCCTGTGACATCCCTATTATTCTTGCAGCTCTCCACAATCTCCCGGCATGCTTGATCCTCTAGTTCCTATCGACTATTTGGGGGCTTGTAAAACAATCCCATCAAGGTGATAATTTTTAGGATTCACCTATAAAGCCTCATTGAATGATTTCTCAGTAATCTCAGACTAATGCCACAATGTTCTCCCTAATCAAAAATACATAGTGGCGTAACTGGTGGAGCTGCTATCTCACAGTGCCAGAAAACCAGGTTCGATCCTGACCTCAGGTGCTGTCTGTGTGGAGTTTGCACGTTCTCCTGTGTAGATTTCCTCCAGGTGCTCCGATTTTCTCCCACACCCCAAATACTTGCGGGTTTGTAAGTTAATTGATCCTCTGCAAATTTCCCTGAATGTGTAGGGAGTGGATGAGAAAGTGGGATAACATTGAACTGGTGTGAACCCCATGGGCCGAAGGGCCCGTTTCCACGCTGTTTCACTAAACTAAACTAATTAATTCCATTGCTTAGATTTACTGTGTCCTCTTTATCATTAGTTTGGTAACTAAAATTTAAAAACCTCTTTTACCGAGAGATAGGTTCGAATCAAATCCTGATTTCAATGAAACTCCACACCAACCAGTGTAAATCCACCTTTTTTTAATGATCTTGAAGATAAAATCCACCAGACTACAAAAAAGTGCAGACCATACGGATTTTTCAAAACACTTATCCCACTTAGAATTAAATAGTCTGATATTTTAAAATAATTTTGCAACCTGGCTTTATTTACTTAAAAATAATCTTACGTAGAAAATTACCAGATATTTTTCCAAGTGCTTTGACTATCAATATTACTTATCCTGTAAACAGAATGCAGATTAAACTACGGTGGTTGAAATGGTTACATGTTTGAAACATGCACTAAAATGCTGCTTGGCAGGAATCTGCATCAGTTTTCTGCGCAACTGCAAGGGATCAGTATGATCTAAGAACAACCTGTAGAGCATCACTTCTACTAAGTTTCAGGAATTTTGGGCCTTCCGTTTTTAATTGCACAAAAAGGGCAAATTATCTAAAAAGTCACGCAATGCACACAAACTTTAAAATACACCATGGTGGGAACTCTTCAAATGATAGTTCTCAGGGGAAACTTCAGTAAGAAATGGGAGCAGGTACAACAAAGTTATTCTGAAATAGAGTACTGCACCCAAAACATGAACTGTTTCTTTTTTCACAGATGCTGCCTGACTTGCTGCAAGTTCTCAGCATTATCTGTTTTCATGCCTTTGAACTGGTTATTCCCCTTTTCTAAACTCAGAGAAAGAAAGTGGGGAAACAAGGAATTGAAGATGCTGGTTTACATAAAAAGACACAATGTGCTGGAGTAATGAGCGGGTCGGGCAGCACCCCTGGAGAACTTGGATGAATGACATTTGGGTTGGGATCCTTCTCTAGAAAGTGGGACATCCAAAATATCCAAATTACTGACTTTGTTCCCTGAAAGGGACTCTGGCAAGGATGAGCATCTTAACATACACTGGAGTGGGATTCACCCTCTGACAGAGGTCTGTCCCAGCATTTGAGGCTAACCATGTCTTCTGTGCATATAAATGATAAAATATTGCAGCCATTGTTATAAGGTCAGATCATCATCTACGCGTCATTGCACGCTGTAGAGCAACATATTTCAGTATAGAGTTCTGCAAACACATAGACATGCCAGGATCCAAGTTTCTGTACTTTATCTATTGTTTGTACATCAAACTTAGTACTACACCATTATTTTAGCAGTGGAAAATTGCACAAGTAGGATGGACAAGTAATAACTGGAGTACCAACCTGCCTTTTGAATGCCATCTGCAAGGAAAGGTATAGGGCGACCCGATGATCATCAGGATCCAAACTCTGGGCTCTGGAAAGATGGTACATAGAACCGTGAACAATTATAATGGTAAATAAAACTACACAATAGAAATGCAAAAAAGCAAACAAGAGGAAAACAATAATTCCAAACAAACTTTTTAATTCTTCCAGTTTGATGAGGTAATAAAACATGGATGATGGAAAACTTGGTTACATGGCAATGATTTAATTACACCTTCCAGCGAGCGTTTAAAAAATGACCAGCTGCCAATACTTTGCACAGAATGCTACATTAAAATTACTAATCCCAAAACTGATATCAAAACTGAATATTACAGTTAGTCAATGCTTGGACTGTCTGTGACTCATTTCAATTTTCAAAACCACATACACGTAAATGTCAATGGACCAATAATAGCATATTTAACAAAAAATCTTTTCATGCTCCCTGGACATGATAATGAACTGAAAATAAAGTTCTTCCAGAAAATTCCAAGATATTTTAAAATGTTTTCTAGTATCAATTTTTTTCAGAAGCCAGATTTTATCTACGATAGTTTTATACAAAACACTACTCTTCTCATTTTTGAGTGTGCTTATCCCTTTAAAACAATACTGATGAAGACCTTCATTCAATAAGGAAAGAACTCCCTCACTGGTCTCATAGGTAAATAGTCACTGAGTCTTCTTAATCACCTTAGACATATGAAAAAGATAATACATTAAAGGATCGGATACGTCTCGCCAGATAACAAATCTGCGTAGAAACAAGGAAACACAGTTGCTCGTTTAGAAAAAAAAACACACACACAGTGCTGGAGTAATTCAGCGGGTCAGGCAGCATGCCTGGAAAACGTGGATAGATGACAATTCAGATCAGGACCCTTCTACAGCAAATCTGTGTGATGCCCATTAGAAACTTAATTTACAAGTGACATAACTTTAACTGGATAAATATCAGTTTTATTCCTATTGATGTGGGAAGGATCCTAAACCTTGACTTTTGCTTGTATCCATCTACTCCACATAGAGAGAGTAAGATATTCTTATGAGGAGAACACAGAGGCCCAAGGCTCTTAATCACGATAACAAGTTTCCCTATGTGTTTAAAATTCAAGGCCAGCATTAAAAAACATACAAATAAATGATACTGCTGAAAATTAAAATTCTGCGATTAAGATCTTTAATGACCATCTTGTGATCACGTTTAAAATTGCAGCCAAAATTGAAGTCTGCTGATTTCAGCAACAGATTGATGAATTGAGGGGAACAAAGCAACAAAAAAATATGGAATGTTGCTAGTGACATCTGATAATGTTAAATTCTGACAATGTGCACTTTAATCGCATGTGATTTTTTTTCTATTACAAATCTCAAATTGTGGAGTACAGAGGGAAATAAATGATGGGTCTTTATCCCAAACATTATGGAGGGCACTGTATATACTGAAGTTTAAAAGAAGATCATCGGACCCCGTGGCTCTACTCTCACTCCCCATCCACCCACTCATAACAAGGGTAGAGTCCCCCTTGTCCTCACCTTCCACCCTACCAGCCGTCACGTACAACAAATAATCCTCCGTCATTTTCGCCACCTCCAACGTGACCCCACCACTTGCCACATCTTCCCATCTCCTCCCTTATCTGCTTTCCGCAAAGACAACTCCCTCTGTAATCCTTGGTCAATTTGTCCTTTCCCACCCCCCCCCCCCCCACATCAGTCTGAAGAAGGGTTTCGGCCCGAAACCTTGCCTATTACCTCCGTTCCATAGATGCTGCCTCACCTACTGAGTTTCTCCAGAATTTTTGTCTATCATCAGACTATATCTGCTGCAGAATACATGTAGTGATCTATAACAAACACTTGTATTGATCTATTGTAATGTTTTACTCTGGCTTCATTCTCCATCTCATATGATAAAGTTACATAACAGATGAAAGGTATTTAACCATTGGAAAATTAAAAAAAAACCCAATACAGATACTAGGTATATGAAATAAAGCAAACATGTCAAATAGTTTCTGCAGACCGGAGGTCATTTGGGGCTGGCCCTGATCTTTTCTTGCCTCCAGCTCTTCATCTCACCCCATCCCAACCCCAACTTTCAGTCTGAGCAAGGGTCCCAACCCGAAATGTTACCCATCCTTTTTCTCCAGGGATGCTGCCTGACCCGCTGAGTTACTTCAACATTATGTGTCTATCTTCTGTAGAATCAGAAGCAGTTACTGCTTCAGGTTCATCTTCTGATTAAACGTCCCGTACCTAAACTATTTCTCTTTCTCTAGATGCCTTTAGATCTGCTGATTTTTTCGTATTTTCTGTTTTTTTTTTTAAATCTCCAGCCCATTTCCTCCTTCTAATGTTGAAAGCCACCAGGGTAGGGTTGCTCAGGGATACATCCCAACACTTTTCAAATATGATTTCTGCCTCTATCACTTGCATTTCGTGAGGGCTGGACCACTATCACCCACTGCGTGATAAACTTTTAATTTCATCCCTTTACAAGTTAATTTAAATCTATGCTACACAGCTTTTGTCACCTCTGCTGTGTGAAAGATACATCTTCTAGATGTGCTGGGAAGCATCCTCAGTGTCACCTGGGGGTCATCGGGGGTTTCGGGTCTCACAACATCAGACACCCTCGCCCAGACGACCCAGCCGGGGTTGATCAAGCCCCAACTTGCGTTCCAGCAGCAACCGCCCACGGATCAGCCCTCTTAATCCAAAGCCACCTAGTGTCTTTCTCTGCAGCTTCGCTTGCGGATTGAATGGTCCTCTTATTTGCCAGCCCCGTAATGCCCACCTGGTTGAGGACTTTGCAGAGTGAGCGTCCTGCAAAGCCTCTGCAGCCCACCTCTATGGGCTCATATCGTTGCTGACGTCGCCCAACCGATCCTGGGGGACGATTTCTTGTGCGCGTTCTTCCTGTTAGTTGATGTGCGAGGTGAATGCATGGTCCCTGTGTCGGACCTGTGGCCTGCCAAGCCACGCAACCCGACAACGCCTCTACAGCAATTAGTCGAGGTAGCTGAGATCCAGCAACCTTTCGCAGCCCTGCTCGCCGACTTTCCAGGGTTGCTCATGCCCCAGTTCGATGGGGCCGCGCCCCGTCATGGCATGGTCCACCACATTCCCACCGAGGGACCACCGGTACATGCCTGCGCGCGCCGTCTCCCGCCAGATAAACTGCGCATCACACGGGACGAATTCCAACTTATGGAGGACCTAGGGATTGTCTGGCCCTGGGCTTCCCCGATTCACATGGTGCCCAAAGCATCCGGGGGCTGGAGACCTTACGGCGATTACAGGCGTTTGACGCAGTAACCACCGCTGATCGGTATCTAGTCCTGAACATCCAAGATTTATCGGCCCATCTGGAGGGTGCAACTATCTTCTCAAAGGTCGACCTTATCTGCGGGTATAATCAAATCCCGGTCCACACCGACGACGTCCCTAAAACGCCCACCATTACCCCTTTCGGCCTTTTCGAATGGCTCAGAATGCCTTTTGGCTTGAAAGCGAATGGTATGTTGGCATTCATAGCAAAAGGATTTGAGTACAAGAGCAGGGAGGTTCTACTGTAGTTGTACAGGGTCTTGGTGAGGCCACACCTGGAGTATTGCGTACAGTTTTGGTCACCTAATCTGAGGAAAGACATTCTTGCCATAGAGGGAGTACAGAGAAGGTTCACCAGACTGATTCCTGGGATGGCACGACTTCCATATGAAGAAAGACTGGATAGACATGGTTTGTACTTGCTGGAATTTAGAAGATTGAGGGGTGATCTCATAGAGACTTAAAAATTCTTAAGGGGTTGGACAGGCTAGATGCAGGAAGATTGTTCCCGATGTTGGGGAAGTCCAGGACAAGGGGTCACAGTTTAAGGATAAGGGGAAAGTCTTTTAGGACCGAGATGAGAAAATCGTTTTTCACACAGAGAGTGGTGAATCTGTGGAATTCTCTGCCACAGAAGGTAGTTGAGGCCAGTTTGTTGGCCATATTTAAGAGGGAGTTGGATGTGGCACTTGTAGCTGAAGGGATCAGTGGGTATGGAGAGAAGGCAGGTACAGGATACTGAGTTGGATGATCAGCCATGATCATATTGAATGGCGGTGCAGGCCCAAAGGGCCAAATGGCCTACTCCTGCACCTAATTTCTATGTTTCTATGTCAAGCACCTCTGCCTGCTTTTCGAATGGCTGCGCAAACACGGGTTGGTGATCAACCCCGTGAAGTGCCAGTTCGGATTGCGCTCCATTCCCTTCTTGGGTCTTAGCATCACCTCTCACGGTGCTCAGCCATTGCCCGAGAAAGTAAACGCTATCCGTCGTTTCCCGAGCCCTCTATCGGTTAAAGGTTTGCAGGAGTTTATCGGGATGATTAATTTCTACCACCGATTCGTCCCGTCTGCAGCCGCCATCATGCGGCCGTTATTCCAATGCCTGGCCGGTAAGCCCAAGGACCTGGTCTGATCCGAAGAAGCACAGAAGGCGTTTGAGGGTGCAAAGACCGCATTGGCCAACGCCACTATGCTGGAACACCCTAGGGCGTCAGCCCAAACGGCCCTCACCGTGGACGCTTCCGACGTCGCGGTAGGCGCCGTCCTCGAGCAGCGTGTAGGTAGTCGCTGGGTGCCGCTGGCATTTTTCAGCAGGCAACTGCGAGCCCCCGAAGTTAAATACAGCACTTTCGACAGTGAGCTCCTTGCACTCTACCTAGCGATCCGCCATTTTTGTTATTTCCTGGAGTGGCGCGCTTTCACTGCATTCACCGACCACAAGCCGCTAACATTCGCTTTGACCAAGGCAACGGCAACTCGCCTACATTTCCGAATTCACGTCTGATATTCACGTCTGATGTGGCAGGGAAGCTGAACATTGTGGCTGACGCGTTGACCCGCCCAGCGCTGCCCGAAGTCTCAGCGCTTAGCCTAGGCGTTGATTATGAGAAGCTGGCCGCTGCCCAACAAGCAGATGCCGGTATGGAGGTTTACCGCAATGCTGAATCAGGACTGAAGCTGGTTAAAGTGCCATGTGGCGCCTCTGGTGTACAAGTCCTTTGCGATATCTCCACTGGCAAAGCCCGTCCCATTGTTCCGGTCGCTTGGCAACGTCGGATTTTCGACACCATCCACAGCCTAGCGCACCCGTCCATTTGCACCATCTCTGCCATCTCTGTCGCGGCAAAGTTCGTCTGGCACGGGTTAAGGAAGCAAGTCCCTGCATGGTGCATTCCTGCATCCCATGCCAGACCTCCAAAGTGCAGAGACATGTACACCCACCGGTCCAGGTTTCGCCGTCCCGGACGGAAGGTTCCTGCACATCCATGTCGACCTGGTAGGTCCCTTGCCTTGTTCGCGCGGGGCTACTCACTGACCATCGTGGACAGGTTTACCAGGTGGGATAAGGCAATTCCGTTAACGGATACCTCCGCTGAAGCATGCGCGACGGCCATTGTCTCCAACTGGATCGCTCGTTTCGGGGTTCCCTCAGATATTACTACCGATCATGGGGCCCAGTTCACATCCTCCCTGTGGTGTGGTATGGCGCAGCTGTATGGCGCAAAGTTGCATCAAACAACCGCGTATCACCCGGAGTCCAACGGGTTGGTTGAGCGCTTCCATAGGCACCTTAAGTCGGCATTGAAAGCTCGACTCACCGGCCCTGTTTGGGTCGACCAGTTACCTTGGGTCTTTCTATGCATCAGAACAATGCCTAAGGGGGACCTCAAAGCCTCCTCGGCCGAGTTGGTTTATTGCTCGGTTTTGAGAGTTCCCGGGGATTTCTTCCCTGTCCCCCAGGACCAAGAGGTCCCGGTTTCAGCGTTAGCGGACCTTCGCGAGCGGGCGCGCGCTTTGGTCCCGGTTCCCACTTCCCGGCATGGTTCGTCTTCGGTGCATGTGGCTGCTATGTTACGGGATTGTGTTTATGTTTTTCTCCGTAGAGACATAAACGCAATCGCTCGCCTGAACAACGGGTGTACGAGGGCCCGTACAAGGTGCTCAGTACTGGTGTTTCGACGTTCACGTTGGACATGGGTGGCAGAGAGGAGTTCGTCTCCGTGAACCGCCTTAAGCCAGCACACGTCGACGAGGATAGCCCTGTGACAGTGGCTACTCCACGGCGTAGAGGACGTCCACCAGTCGTTTTACTGCCCTCTGCACCTGTTACCCCCCCGGTCGTGTTTCTCCAGTCACCTTTGTTACGCCGTCCCTCGTTCGCGTTTCTCGCTCCCCTCCGGTCCTGTTTTACCGGTCCCAAATGTTACGCTTGCCCCACGACGCATATATCGAACACAGCGTTCGGAAGCCGCGGTCACGTGACTCGGGAGGGGCTGCTTGCTTCGTGCGGTTTTCCACCTGCGCGCGTTAGTTCAGCGCTGACCGCCATTGTGGACAGACGTGTCCGAAGAACCTGTATACTGGATATCGAACTTTTGAATAAACATCTGTTTAAAACTCCAGTAGTCGTTTCTCAGACCACTAAACTGATATACTTCTTCTGTACCCTCTGTGCAGACACATATTTCCTGTGAGATAGTGAGCAGAATTTTTGTAGTATTCAAGCTGTGGATTAACAAAAGACATATGCAGTTCTAACATAACCTCCCTGACCTTAGATTCGAAGCTTCAGAAAATAAAAGTCTGTCCAGCATTTTCATTCACCTTATCAATCAGTTGCTGCTATGTGCAAGGATCTCTGCAAAGATTCCAGAAATTTATTGTCCATCTACGCTACTCTATATCCTCCCATTTGCTAAATATCTCCTCGCTTTTGAAGAATCTTCTCAAATTCATAAACGAATTCATAAACTGTCAATCATACAGCCATTTTTGTATCGCTGGTAAACTTCTTTTATTATGCCCTCTACATTTACATCTGAATAATTAACATGCATTAAAAAAGAGAGAGAATACTGCACCCTGTTGAACACCATTGATAATAGCCTTCAGTCGCAAAAAATATCCTTCTATTGTTTTCTGCTGCTCGGCCAATTTTGAATCGAAAATTATCTCAATTTACCTCTCTCTGCCGCATCCAAGAAACTTCAATTAGATATACTTCAAAATGTGCATTATTTTGTAAAATTTTGTGACATGATGGGCTGTTAAGCAGACAGAATTTTAAAAAGTCAAGCAAATACGCTGTTTAACTATTCTCAAATTCAATTTCAAATGGAAAGCCACGTGCACTGCTATCAAAAGTTGATAATACTGAAGACTGAAGACTGGACGGCCAGCGGACTCTCCCCGACATTTTCCCTCTCATCAACCAGCGTCAGGTAGTGGTGCACCTCAGTCAGGCAGGGAGGTTAACGTACATTCTAGAGTCGCATTAGAACTAAATCATGAGCATAACAGGTGTAAAAATAGCCCCCATGACTTATTAATGTTTTAATTGTGGCCGTCAGTCGGGGAGGATTATTTAGATGAATCTTCTATTACTCTTTGGTATTTTAAATACGTTCATTTGAAGATTAAAATAAAAATAATAAAAGACGAACAAAAACATTAATAAAAATAAAAGGATTTGTTCTACAAAATGTGGATTCATTCAAAAGGCCGCACTTAATGGTCTAGTAGGCCGCAGTTTCCCCACCCCTTGTCAAGGAGATCACAGAATGAAACCACTCGGAGATTGTGGTGGACGTTGGTACTAATGGCATTGGTAAAAAAGGAGATGAGATTCTGTAGCATGGATTTAGGGAGCTTGGTCACAGATTAAAGAGCATGTTCTCCCAGTGTGTAATCGCTGGAACTGGGTGTCATGTGCTAATGAGCACAGAACTAGGTTAGGTCAGATACATATGTGGCTGAGGAAATGGCATGTTAGGGAGGGCTTAAATTTCTGGATCACAGGGACAATTTATGTAGAAGTTAGGACCTAATGCGAGCTGGATGAGTTTCACCTGAATTGGAACAGGTTTAAAATTCTTGTGGGGTTCTTTGCTAGTGTGTGAAACTGCCTTAGTCCCCAGTGTCTCTCAGCCATTTTTCCAGCTACATATAGGCATTTCTTGACAACTACACCAATCACTACTAAGATAATTTTCTGACCATATCTGTGGCCATGATGGAGAAAATGACCATGTTGCAGTCTCTCACTTCCTTTGAAATGGTTGCTTTAATAGCCTTGGGTTTCCCTGCAATACAACAACCCTGCCTGAAATAATTTACAGCATTTGATAGACAAACTAAGTAGTCACTCCCCTATTTTTGTTCTACTGGCCTACTTTTCCCTATTTATTTGCTTGGCCCTATCCAAACTGTCAACATACGTCTACCTCCTCAGACCATCAGACCTTTCCTTATCCCTTACATTTACTTTTCCCTGATCCAGTCATCTTCCAACCATCTTGTCATTTTTGAACCGTGGATTCCTATGCAACATATTCAGAATATGTGTGAGCTGGCAAAAGTATATACTATTAAATACAAATATATGCCAATGAAAATGTTATAATGCATTATATCAGTGCTGAGATAAATGCCAAACAGTTCAATATATCAGTAATAAACCAAGAACAGTTCACAGTGGTCTGCTGGGAACTATAAACCATTAGGAAAACAGTTTTGCTCTATTTTAATTTAAAACTTCTAAAGATTTCTTGTTTCTGACCTGAAATTGTTGTTAAGTCAGAAACTTGTCAGAGAAAATGATTCATCAAGTCTACACCCACAGTGCTGGGTCTAACAGTGTTATATGAATGAATTGCTAATATTTGGCATTAATGTAAGCTATGTTCTATAAAATGCCAACAATGTTGTATTTGATCTCTCAATTCTAGATTAAACCAATGTAAATTCAAACATATAGTCTTACCTCCTGAGAGCCTTCAAAGCTTTCTTATGCAGG
The DNA here is from genome assembly GCA_035221665.1 of Okamejei kenojei. NCBI lineage: Eukaryota > Metazoa > Chordata > Chondrichthyes > Rajiformes > Rajidae > Okamejei > Okamejei kenojei. Next base: position 58,244,475 of record CM069138.1, read on the forward strand.
TTGTCTTGGGTGCTCCTTAATGTAGCTGTAGAATGAAACTACAAAAGGTCAATAAGCAAAAATCATCAATTTCAAAAGTTCTGAAATGGCAACAATTCTTGCATCGCATCACACGTCAACTAAATATATGATGACCATAAGGCTAATTTACTATTTTACAGCAAAATAAAATAAGCAGTGTGGTAAGGAGTTTTAATCCTACGTATAATATGCTCCAAATTTCAAAGAAAGCAGGTTGATTACTTGTTAACTTTGTTTTTCAGTCTTTTCACATATTCTTATGAGGAGTTAAAGAAAAGAATACCGTAAGAACTTGCGAACCAAGCTTCATCTATGGAGGCGAAAAGGTGCAAATTAACGTTTCGTGCCGGGACCCTACATCAGGACTGAGTGAAGACTGCCAGTATATAGCAACACACAGAGGGTGGGGGGGTGGCACAGAGACAGGTAGAAACATAGAAACATAGAAATTAGGTGCAGGAGTAGGCCATTCAGCCCTTCGAGCCTGCACCGCCATTCAATATGAACATGGCTGATCATCCAACTCAGTATCCCGTACCTGCCTTCTCTCCATACCCTCTGATCCCCTTAGCCACAAGGGCCACATCCAACTCACTCTTAAATATAGCCAATGAACTGGCCTCAACTACCCTCTGTGGCAGAGAGTTCCAGAGACTCACCACTCTCTGTGTGAAGAAAGTCTTTCTCATCTCGGTCTTAAAGGATTTCCCCCTTATCCTTAAGCTGTGACCCCTTGTCCTGGATAACATCGGAACAATCTTCCTGCATCTAGCCTGTCCAACCCCTCTAAAGGAGAGATACCAGTTAACATTTTTCATGTTTACAAGCCACTTTCCAGGTGCTCACCAAGCCCTGTACAACTGTATCCCTGCTCCCTGTTGCTAAAAGCTAACATACCATTACTGCGCTTCCTTTGCATGTCACCAATAGCACAGACACAACATTATACTGTCCTGCAGTTCTCTGCACCCAAGTCTAATCCAATTTGTTTTTCTTTTCACATCCCAATCAATTCCCCATTTCCATAATTCTTCTGCCACTAGGAGTGATTTACCTCGCAGCCAGTCATTGATGGATACCCATAAACGGATGCATCTAGTGGGAACCCAAGGGAGCACATGGAAGAATAGGAAGAAACCCATGGGGAGAAAATGCAAATTCAACACAGACTGCATTCAAGGTCAGGATGTAATTTGGTTCTCAGGAACAGTGACAGGCATCAGTGGTGACAGATTAACCACTTGAAAAAAAATTGCTGTATCAAATCCACACTTATAGTTTAACTGTTGTAGGTCCGAATACATAATGAACTTCCAGTGTACAATCTAGATATAAAATTGCTTATAATCAACAAACTGGTTGCAATTTTCTAGTTGAGCTTGCAACTCTACATTATCCTTGAAGCTACAAATTAATAGACCATCGTCCAATTACAGCAATAACCTTTTTCCTATTTTCAGCTGCAATATTAAATTCATGAAATTTCTCCTTTCATGCTACACATAGATCAACCCCTGAGAGGACAAAGCAGAAAATTATTTTGTGTAATCAATGCCAGAAAAGAGGTATGTGGTAGAAGTGACTTATATATACTTGTTCACACCATATTCTTGGTCACCTAACCCCCTCCCCCCCCCCCCCCCCCCCCCACTGTCATAACAGTGCAAGACCAGAGTAAAATACTTCAGGAAATGGGGAATTGAAATAAAATTGACAAAGCTGGTAATACTCACCAGGTCAGGCAGCATTTGTGGAGAGAGAAGAGCTAACATACAAAGTTGGACATATTATATGCTTAGGAGTGCTTCAGGGTGGATAAATCCCCAGGGCTAGAGGAGATTTATCCCAGAATGCTGTGGGAAACAAGGGCGGAAATTGTTGGAGCACCAACAGAGATTTTTGCATCTTCTTTAGCCACAAATGTGGTACCAGGAGACTGGCACAAAGCTAAAATCTCTGTTTTAGAAGGGCAGCAAGGATTAGCTGGTTAACTACAGGCCTTACATCAGCCGTAGGAAAATAATTGACAACAATTCGAAGGGACAGGATTTATGTCCATTTGAAAAGACTGTGTCTAAATTTAATATCGCTTTGCACGGGATAACCCTGTCTCACTAATTTGATTTTAGTTTTTTGAGGAGATAACAAAGCAGCAAACCGGGGGTAGGTATTGTCCAAATGGACTTTGGTGTAGCATTTGGCAAGGTGCCACATGGTGGGCTTGTCTTGAAGATTATCTTGAAGCACATGGGAGGCGAGGTGGCTAATTGGATCCAAAGTTGATTTGGTGCTGGGAAGCAGAGGGTAGTGTTGGGTGGATGCTATTCTGAGTGGAAGTCTGTGACTAGTCGTGACCTTAAGGATTGGCGTTGGGACCATTGTTGTTTGCGATATACATTAATGCCTTGGATAAGAATGAAGAAGATATGATTAGCATCATAAATATCACCAATAATTTGCCTGGGGTGATCACATTGACACCATAGCCAAAAATACACATTAATGCCTCTACTTCCTTTGAAATTTGTCATGTCTCCAATGAATCTTACCAATTTCTAGAGGTGCACCATAGCAAGCATCCTATTGGAATGCATCACAAATTGATGTGGCAACTGGTCTGCCCAAGACCCAAGAAATTGCACACAATTGCAAACGCAGCCCGTCCATCACTCCCACCTAGTTCATCCACATTGCACGTCCCAAACCAAAACTAAACTAAATGAAACCAGCCAATGTAATCAAGAACCTCTCACACCCAATTCTACTCCCCTGTCAGTAACAGAGGTGATATGGTGGTGAAAGGTGGTATTCACTTGGCATGCTTTATAGGTTAGGACAGAACATGTAAGAATTGCGTTGTTATGTTGTAACATTACATAATACTGTTAAGGCCGCACTTGGAGTATCATGTGCAGTTGTGGTGGCCACACTACAAGCAGGATGTCACAATACTGAGCAGAATGCAGAAGAGATTCACATGGATTATGCTTGGATTAGAGGATTTTTGTTCTGGGGGGAAAATGGATAGCCTGGACTTTTTCCCTGGAGTGAAGGGGTGCACGAGGTGACCTGATAGAAGTGTATAAGGTTACAAGATGGGGATCGGGCAGATTGTCAAAATCGATTTCCCATCGCAGGGGTATCAAAACCAAGAGGGCAAAAGGGCAAAGGTGAGAACGAGATTTAAGGAAAAAGTTTCTTTTTACAACAGAAATTGGTTAATATCTGGAATGCACTTTGCGGATATGGTGGTGGAAACAGATATAATTATTATATTTAAGAGGCAACTCGACAAACACTTAAATAGGCAAATTATAGGATACAATTCCAATGTGCATGGTTCGCATGGTTGTGTTAGGCCGAAGGGCCCATTTCTGTGCTGTATAACTCCAAGACTATTTCAAGTTGATGATCTTTCAACAGAATTGTTCATGAAACAGAGAATGGCAGCCATGATATACTTGAAAAGTTACTGTATACATGAACATGGTGAACATGAATATCCAATATCACAGACTGGTGAAAGATACAGACTCAACCTACCTTCTGTAGCTTGGAGACTGTAGACCAACCCTAGGCCCAAATAGCCTTTGGCAAGAAATTCACCTGCTTCTTCCTCCATGGCAGTTACACTGGTAGAAAACTTCTCTCCGTCTTCCAGCTGTAAAAAGGCATAATATACTCATTACACAACACAAAAGCATGTAATATGTTACACATTTTAACCAATGCTAGAAAGTTAATGCTTTCCACGATTTTATACTCGTACTTAAGCATTGTGCCATTAAGAATAATGTGTGAACAGTTTACCTGTTAAACGGAACCAGTTTTCTTTGAAGAAATAAAAGCTTATCAAGAATGTCTTTAAATTGCTGAGAAGTTGGCTCCACTAAATGCTGTGATATAAACCCTCCAATGACTAGAACAGCATACAAAAAATATGGTTGTGATGACAAGAACTTAATCTCAGCCTCAGGATATCATTATTGGAGTTCATTGATTCGGGATCAATCAGCTCTAGGATGCTTCATAAATGACTTTCCCTTCATCATAAGGTCAGATGTGGACTGATTGGAGATTGCGCAATGTTTAATTCCATTCGCAATTCCTATGCTCCTGAAGTATTCAGTATCTTCCTGCAGGCATGGACTGATAGCTGACCAGCAACAATTGTGCTACTCACAAAGTCTCAAAGAAGTCATCGTCTAACCACCTGTATTTGGTGTTCAATGGCAATACCATCATCAAATCCCCCACAAAATCTCTAATGGCACTATTTCAGCCATAACTGCTGTAGCTACAAAGTTAGGTCAAAGGCTCGGTGTCTGTACCAAAGAACTTGCCTCTTGATTCATACAATACCTTTGCATCACTTAAAACACATGTCAGGATGTGATTAAATGCCTTCACTTGTCTGGATGCGTGCCTGTCCAACAGCATCCGAGCAGCTCAACACCAACCAAACCAAAGCTGTCAACTCGCTGAGCACCCTCATTTATTACTCCAAGCATTCACTCTTTATTTTGCCCATAGCACCATGGTTGGTAGATGCACTATTTAAAAAATGCATTGCAGTGTACTACAAGGTTTCTTTGACCTCACCTCCAAACTCAGGAGGAGGTCACTGGGTGCATGCGCCAGTTGCATGTTTCCCTTCAATACGCATGAGCTAATGGCCGTTCCTTTTCACTGTTGTAACTCCCTACTCAACAGAATTTATGGGAGTACCATCACTAGACAGCCAGCAGATGTTCAAGGTGGCAATTCACCACCACATTCCCAAGTCCTTGTCAGCTACACCCACATCCTGCAAGTGAATATAAAGTAAACTTCCTCAGCCACGGCTTACATCTTCCCCTGATTTACGCAAAAAGATTTATTTCAGGGAGATGGCCAAAATAGCCTCTGCAACTGGAAGGTTAGCTTAAACACTTCTGGCATTGACTGAACTGTATCAGCAACATGCCAGGGAAGGCAATATTGTTGATTACCTAAAGGCATAAGCAAATGAGAAAACAATCAGCTAAATGGTGGAAACAACTAACATGCCTCACCAAGCTATTAAGTAACATGACAATCGAAACAGATGGCCTTCAGCTGGCAACTGCTGTATATTGTCCATAAGATCTCATGACTAGTTCTCCTGTTTAACCTTTCATGAACTGGTTCAGAACCCATTTTCTTTTAATTCCCTTTGGCAGCTGGTTGTAATTGCTGCTACTATGGAACATAAACATGTTCCCTAATTTAGTCCTTGAAAAGCACTCCGACTCTAAAAACGCAAAGTATAAAAACAATTAATTGAACTACCAGAGAACTAGAACCAATTCTTGCTTATAGTATATTTGTGCTTACTATATGCATAACTTCTCCCCATCAACAGGGAGTTCCTGTGTTTATCTATGAGGCTACCTCTTATATTAGGCAGAAAAAAGTATCTGAGAATGCATGAACAACAAAATAATTAACAATATGTCAATGCAAATAACTCAATGTCTGTGCCTCTTCTTTACTCCATTTGTTTCCAGTCCTGCAGTTCCTCAGAGATATTAATCCTTGTCCAATTGTAACTTCTTCAGCATTTTCAATTTTAATGACCATTTGTCACTAAGCTTCAGATGCCAACAGCCATTGCTCCAAAATTATCTCCCTTAACACTGTGGCCTCTTTCCTTTAAAACTCTCCTTAAAATCTATTCCTTTCAATAAGCTTTTGGCCATCACCCCCATTGCTTCCATGTATTACTGCATCAAATTTTGTTTGACAATAATCCAATGCTGCAACATGGTCACCATACGACGTCAAGGATTCTATGTAATTATAACAGATTAAAATCCAGCAACAGAAACCCAGGTTCGATCTCGACTACTGAGTTTGTGGGTTTTCTCCAGGTGCTCTGGTTTCCTCCCACATTCCAAAGACGTACAGGTTTGTTGGTTAATTGGCTTTGGCAAGTTGTAAAATTGTCCTTAGTGTGTGTAGGTTAGTATATGCGGTGATCACTGGTCGGCGCAGACTCGATGGACCGAAGGACCTGTTTCCGCACCGTATCTCTAATGTCTAAATTCTAAAGACTGGAAATTTGAACACAAAATTAATCACATCATTTGTTATCATTACTAATTCAAATGCCAGTATTTTTATCCCAGATTACTCCAGGTGGGTATATGGCATTAGGTCATGAGTCAGCAATTAAAAGGCAAGGCAGCTTCAAGCTCATTAGTTGCGCATCAGTCAGCTTTACATTTCTCTTGTTTAAAAACTGGGCCAGGTTTAAACTCAAAAATCCTTTTAATCTTAATAGTTCTCTGAGGTTGGCTAGCACAAGGAGGAAGGTACTGTAAACACCTAATTACAAGTTATCCGTTAATCCTGAATTTGCAGTGGTCACATCTATTATACGCCACTCACTTTTGTGACATGAACCTACTCCCCGTCTCAAAAGATTGCATATCCTAGCTTTAGGCACGGAAGCCACAGATACAGTTTCCATAGCAACCTTTCATATCAGAGCAGATGCCACAGATATTTAAAAACATTCTCTCCCGATATTCAAAGGAGGCTTGAAACATTTGGGGTTCATAATGAATCTTTTATTACATTTTATTCAAGCACCCACTTGTGATGATCAAACAAATTGAGTAATTTAATCGATTTATTGAAAAGCTCAAATTTCTGCTCCTGAACGTGATCCACTTTAATGCCTTGGATTAAAGTCCAATACCTTGGATTAAATTCCGAGTTCAAAACCTTGGCCATTTCTCATCCTAGTAGTAGGTATCAATCAACAAGCTATTCAACCAGAGAATACAATTTCCCCAATCCTGACATTACATGCCCCAAATCACCCCAATAAATGCCCTCAGAAACAGTTTCCAGACAATATAGAATAGTCTGAGTAGAATGTCTGAAATTATATCATAATATGAAATTAAAGTATTAACTATCACTGTAAGGCAGTTTAAGTATTTTATTTCACTCACAATACAGTAACTACGTATCCCCAAGGAAAGATTTTCTGAAAGATGCACAATGCAGCACTACATTGATAAAGGCGCTGTTCAGTACATTCACTGCAAGAGTGAGCCTTATGAACACTACTGCACTTTTATTCCTTGTCCTCTTTCCCAAGTCCAACCCACTTCTCTTGTATAGAATTAACTATAGGAAAGGGAGTTCTGAGCTCCGGCAACAATAGACATTGCCTAAAAGATTAGCTTTTTCCTATCACCTGCTAAACTATTTGCTCAGTACTTGCTGCACTTGATATATCTATTTTAGACATTCAGATTTTGGGTTTTACAACTAGATCATCATTTGAACGTGCTGTGCTGATTGGGCAAGAACTGCGGCAAAATAAATTATTACATTAAGTACAGCGCATACTTGCTTTATGTGCATTCATTGGGCCGATGATCTGAAACTTTAAAATAAATGAATAAATAAACACTGAGCAGCTTTTTTATTGAACAAAAATCAATATTTCAAAATGTTTAAAAATGGGTAAAGGAAAAAGACAATTACTGCGTACATTTAGACTGCTCTGACCAAAAAGCTGGGACTGGGTAAGATCACTGAGGATATAAAAATAAATGACATATTTGAAGTGAATATTGCAGTTCAATAGTCATTCTTTCAGTATTTATTACCACTTCCCTTCCATCTTATACTTTATTAAAAAACTATCTCTTTTGCTAATTAGCTTCCTCAATTCCATCAAAAGTCTCAATTAAGGTGTTTATTTATAATTCAACAGGCTGCACCAGTTGGTAACCTATCGGAACTGCTTCAATGGATAAAATAATGTGTAATACGCAATGTCACATGCAGAACTTGAGAGTTATCTGGATACATTTTAAAATCCATTTGATAATCATCCTACCCACACCCTTCACCTTAACAGTATTCCACTAACCACAGCTTCTACAGAGTCCCACAACTATTTTGACCACATCCCCTCCACACCACCCCTAAACTCTCATTTCACTTCTGCCATTGGGAGGAAGGTAAAGGAGCCTGAAAACTGTGACATCTAGGTTCAGGAGCAGCTTCTTTCCCACAACCATATTAAACAATACAACCCCAAATTAAGCTCTGAACTACATAGACTTGTGGGCATTGTTTTTGTATTTTTATTGCACTATTATTGTTTGTTTTATATATATAATCATGACTAAAGGTGAAGACAAGTCTGGGGTTAATAGAAAGAGACATAGAACAAAAAACATCTTTTTGCAGGTTCCAAAGAATTTTGCAACCCATTATTTTTTAGTTTAGTGTATGTAGTGTAGGAAAGATGGTAGCAAGACACAAAATGCTGGAGGAACTCATAGGTGAGGCAGCATCTCTGGAGAGAAGGAATGGGCAACGTTTCAGGTCGAGACGCCTTCTTCAGACCATTTTTCTTACAAAAGATGGTAATCAATTGTTCGCACAACCAAGTACCAACTTAGAAAAAACAGACAATTTTTTAAAAATTGGTCGTTGACTGGAGGATAAATATTAACCAGCATACTGCCCATCTTTGAATTGTTACCAGGCGATCCTTTACATCCAAGAAAAGATAAGGTAGACTTTAGATTTCTCATTTAACGCAGAAAAGAGTCTATCTCAGAGGATTGAGCGCCTTTGGAACTCTGATTTTAAGACGGAGATAGATAGATTCCTGATTTTTTTAAATACACAAAATGCTGGAGTAACTCTGGCAGCAACTCTGAAGAACATGGAGACTCTGAAGAAGGGTCCCAACCCGAAACATCACCTATCTATGTCCTCCAGGGGTTTTATCTGACCCGTCATTATTCCATACACTTTGCTTTCTTCTTGGTAACCAGCATCTGCAGTTTCTTGTTTTTAGATTCTTGGTAAGTTGGGTGAAAGGTTACTGGGGATAGGTAGGAACAGAGGTGACAATCCGATTAATGATGGGAGACATCAGATAATCCTATTGAATGTTAGAAAAGGCATTTCCTCTTCTATGTTAATCTTATGTTCATTTCAACTGAAAGATAGCAACTTCATATTGCATTGTCATCACAGCCATATTTTCATCCTCAGGTTGCTGGAGTAGAATCTCAACTCACAATCTTATAACTCTGGCACGAGTGCTACCATCATAGCTGACAATCGGAACTTTTTAAATCCAATTTTGCATCATGGCAGGACTATATGGTGGGATATGGTGGGAGCAGAAATAAAGGCATGTTACGCAGGCATCCTGCTTCTGAATGTTGTACAGTAGATACCACTGGGAAGTGTACAAGTAGTCCCAGGCTAGACAGGATCAGGCTCTGATGCACACAAGCCGCAACATGATCTGATAAGTCAATTGCAGAGACTAATGCACAAACAGTGGCTCTGTCAGAGTGCCCATGGAACCATTCTTCAGCATCATGCAGTATCCCACGGAAAAAAGCTAAAAAACTTAAAAAATATCAAAATGCTGCACATGTTCACACACTAAGGTGGAAATTTTTAGTTGAACTGTTAAGTGAAAATAGCCCTGAAACCAAATACTCAGCAATGCACATGCACAGATGCATGTTCATGCTCACATTCATTACACACAGACCTATGTGAAGAACTGCAGCATTTATAAGTGGGGACCAATGAGGTTTCAATTTCTGTTTGGATTTTGGGACTGAACTGAAAGATAATCAATATCCGAAAAGGGCACAAACATGTTGGGAGTAACTCAGGCGGTCAGGCAGCATCTCAGTAGAACATGGATAGGTTATTATTCGGGTCAAGACTCTTCTTTAGAACAATTGTAAAGGGGAAGGGGGAGATGAAAGCAGGAAGAGGTGAGAGGCAGGACAAAGCATGGCAGAAAATAGGTGGACACAGACGAGGGATATACAGATGGCAGGAACAGAGATACAAGCAGAAGATGTAAGACAGGATTGAAGGGTTGTGAATTGTGAAGTTATAGGGAGGAAATTGGCAGGAGGGGGAAGATATACATTGGCTTGCAAAAGTTTTCATACTTTTCCACATTTTGTCACATTACAACCACAAACGTAAATGTATTTTATTGGGGTTTTAAGTGATAGACCAACACAAAGTGGCGCATAATTGTGAAGTGGAAGGAAAATTATACATGGTTTTCAAATTTTTTTACAAATAAAAAACTGAAAATTGTGGCATACAAAAGTTTTCAGCCCCCTTTACTCTGATACCCCTAAATAAAATCCAGTGCAACTAAATGCCTTCAGAAGTCACCTAATTAGTAATTAGTGTCCACTTGTGTGTAATCTAATCTCAGTATAAATACAGCTGTTCTGTGAAGGCCTCAGAGGTTTGTTAGAGAACATTAGTGAACAAACAGCATCATGAAGCCCAAGGAACACACCAGACAGGTCAGGGATAAGGTTGTGGGAAAAGTTTAAAGCAGGGTTAGGTTATAAAAAAATATCCTAAGCTTTGAACATCTCACGGAGCACTGTTCAATCCATCATCCGAGATGGAAAGAGTATGGCACAACTGCAAACCTACCAAGACATGGCCGTCCACCTAAACTGACAGGCCGGGCAAGAAGAGCATTGATCAGAGAAGCAGCCAAGAGGCGCATGGTAACTCTGGAGGAGCTGCAGAGATCTACAGCTCAGGTGGGAGAATCTGTCCACAGGACAACTATTAGTCGTACACTCCACAAATCGGGCCTTTATTGAAGAGTGGTAAGAAGAAAGCCATTGTTGAAACAAAGCCATAAGAAATCCCATTTGCAGTTTGCCACAAGCCATGTGGGGGACACAGCAAACATGTGGAGGAAGGTGCTCTGGCCTGATGAGAACAGAATTGAAGTTTTTGGCCTAAATGCAAAATGCTATGTGTGGCGGAAAACTAAGACTGCACATCACCCTGAACACTGTGAAACATGGTGGTGGCAGCATCATGCTGTGGGGATGCTTTTCTTCAGCAGGGACAGGGAAGCTGGTCAGAGTTGATGGGAAGATGGATGGAGCCAAATACAGGGCAATCTTGGAAGAAAACCTGTTAGAGTCTGCAAAAGACTTGAGACTGGGACGGAGGTTCACATTCCAGCAGGACAACGACCCTAAACATACAGCCAGAGCTACAATGGAATGGTTTAGATCAAAGCATATTCATGTGTTAGAATGGCCCAGTCAAAGTCCAGACCTAAATTCAATTGATAATCTCTGGCAGGACTTGAAAATTGCTGTTCACAGACGCTCTCCATCCAATCTGACTGAGCTTGAGCTATTTTGCAAAGAAGAATGGGCAAACATTTCAGTCTCTAGATGTGCAAAGCTGGTAGAGACATACCCCAAAAGACTTGCAGCTGTAATTGCAGCGAAAGGTGGTTTTATTGACTCAGGGAGGCAGAATATTTTTGCACGCCACACTTTTCAGTTTTTCATTTGTAATAAAATTTGGAAGCCATGTATCATTTTCTTCACAATTATGTGGTGCATAATTGTGAATCACTTTCCACTTCACAATTATGCACCACTTGTGTTTGTCTATCACATAAAACCCCAATAAAATACATTTACGTTTGTGGTTGTAATGTGACAAAATGTGGAAAAGTTCAAGGGGTATGAAAACTTTTGCAAGCCACTGTAGGTGGGTCAAAATGAAGCACAGGGGAGGGAGGGGAAGAGGAAGGGGGATTGGGGGGGGGGGGGAGGTGAAAGAGGGGGGATTGTGGAAGAGTTAATTAGAGCTTGCCTAAAATTGCAAAATTTAATGTTCACACCATTGAGTTGTAAGCTACCCAAGTAGATTATGAAGTCTGAAGAAGGGTCTCGACCCGAAACGTCGCCGATTTCCTTTGCTCCATCGATGCTGTCTCACCCGCTAAGTCTCTTCCGCATTTTTATCTACCAAGTGGAATATGAGGTGCTTGGGTAGCTGGTGCTTGGTGCCATTCCTCCAGTTTGCGTGTGGTCTCACTCTGGCAATGGAGGAGGCCCAGGACAGAAAGGTCAGTAAGGGAATGGGAAGGGGAGTTAAAATGGTTCGCAACCGGGAGATCCTCAGGTCTTGACGGAACTGCAAATGCTCAGTGAAATAGTCCTACTGGATTAAAAATGTTCCAAATTAACACAAGGCAGAGATTAAATGAGGGGTGGTGACCCGAGGAGGCAATAATATATGCCACAATACTCCACTAATTTTTTTTTTTTTTAAAGTTATTTACTAAGCATGGTATTGTCAGACAACTAATTACATTTGAAGCATATTTGCAGGATGTCTTCTTCACTCCCTGCTACCAACTGTAAAAGGATAATTAATCATGGATAGCAATTACCCACTTCTCCCACCACCTTTCCAAACTCACCACAAGCTTTTAACAACGTCTCACATTCGGGAGTGCTGATAAAAGAATATGAAAGTGGTATTTCTCCTTGAAGGTATCAGGAAAAGGTACTAGATTGCAAGCACTGCTTTATTATTCCACACAAACTTCATTAGTACATGCAGAAGCAAATGCAGACCCCGTCAGTAATAATTAACCTTCCTGACACCGACTGCAACCTCTGTAGCTCTACCAATACATCCATTTTAGACTCTCTGAACTCTACATGATTAAAATAGATGAAATGCTGACTACACATTCTGCTGAGCCCCTGTCATTCCACTGCAAGCAGGGGAATAAAGAACGTTTGCCAATTTTTTTAACTGCATGTGGCCCATTTCTCCCTTTAAGCTAATCTGTTTGCTGGCTGGAGACCACAGAAATGCCAAAATCTGTAAGCGGTTTATAGTAAACAAAATGAATGAGTTCAATTTATGACAGTTTAATAAAAAGTGTTTTAATCAATCACTAAATTCAAGCAAGTTTTAAAATACTTCATAAAGAATGTATAATTCAGAGAGACATTTGACATGGATTTAGAATTTTTGTTTATAATTTAGCATCTTCCCATTTCCTCAACATTCAGAAAATCTCCATTCTTTCCATTGCTTTGACACCTTCTCAATTCCCCTGACTTCTATGGAATATCAATGCAATAAAAATGACAATACTTTTCTCTTGATCTGTAAAACTTGAACCATCAAATGTGTGGCATAGAATGTATTCACTATCAGACTGTCAACTTCACTGACACAGAAAGACAATCTTTTGAATGGGTGCAGACTTCCGCAACATCTATTTCACTAAAAGTCTCACCTTGACCACTTCCTGTCTGCGCTGTATATTGATTTTAGAAAAAATACTACCCTATATCGCTATGATGTTTGGCCATCTTACTCACACTGAGGCAGCCCCGAGGATTTTCCGATCGATTAAAAATAAAAAGGTTATGAGTGTTTAAAAAATCTTGAAATCAGCTGATTGGTCCTCTCACCTATCAATCACCACACTGAAGGTAACGCCCCTTCCGGCGGGTGGGGGGGGGGCAAGACTATGAAACCCCCAGATGCCTGGACGCGGGTCAGTCATTCTGGAAGAACACGAGGGAGAGGCTGCAACTGTCATTCTAAGCTGCGAATCAACTGAACTGTGTCGACAATGTACTTGCAATAAATGATTTATTAGCCCTTAGTGACAATGCAATGAGTTGTTTGACAATTTGGTGGCCTGCACTCAGCTTGAAATGCTATAAAATTGAATGTGGTGACCTGCACTCTGCCTGAAATGCTGTGAAATTGAATGTGGTGGCCTGTACTCTGCCTGAAATGCTGTGAAATTGAATGTGGTGGCCTGCACTCTGCCTGAAATGTTGTGAAATTGAATGTGGTTGAAATGGAATTTCAAGGAATAGCTGTGAGTGAACTGCTAGCCCACCAGCCCTGAGTGACTGAGCTGCCAGCCCACTAGCCCCGAGTGACTGATCTGCCAGCCCACCAGGCCTGAGTGACTGAGCTGCCAGCCTACCAGGCCTGAGTGACTGAGCTCAATGGGTCCCACTTAGTCTAGTTATCTATATATCCTTGCAAAGGGTCTTTGAAAATGTTCTTCAACCCCAACAAAGCACACAAATCGATTCCAACTCGACAGATATTCTCATGGCAACCCTTAAATAGTCAATGAGTACTCAGCTTTTTCAACCAAGTATGATAAAGGAAGCTTTATAAAAATGGAGAATGAGATTCGCTGTACATGTGAATATTACTGTTATATTTATCAAAGGGATGTCTTGTTCATTGAGTTCTCCTTAAAAGTAACACCCGCCTACCTCATCACTCTTTCCAGTGCCCTCACCCCTCACCAGTGTACACTAATTTCTCCCACAATTCCAGCTCCCCCAAGTCACCCTCCTCCTCCTCCCCCCCCCCCCCTTTGCATACTCATCTTCCATCCCCAAATGCTTAATTTCCCTTTTATGCCCCTTCTCTCTCCTTTCTTCTTTCCTCTTCCAAATACATCCCTCACTTCCGCTTTATATTTCCCTCCTTTTCTCACCTTATCTGACATCCTATTGTCTCCGTTGTCATATGCTCTACCCATCTTCCAAGGATGTCGTTGCTGACTTCGGGAAGTATGCTGGAGTACCCCAATCAGAATCAATGGCGCCGAAGTGGAAATGATTGAAAGCCAAGTTCCTTGGAGTAAATATCTGTCCTCATCAAATCACATAGAATTGACAGCCAAGAAGGTACACCAACACCTCTACTTCCTACGGAGACTGATGAATTCAACATTGATTCCACCTACACTTTGCACTGCCTCAGGAAAGCAGCCAACCTAATCAAAGACCATTCCCACCCTGGCCATTCCTTCCTTTCCCTGCTCCTGCTAGACAGAAGATGCAGAAGCTTGAAAATGCGTGCCATCAGTCTCAGAAGCAGTCTCTATTTCAGGCTTATGAACAGACCTTCCATAATCTAGGGTGTAGTCCAAATCCCCTATACCTCAATGCAGATACTGGACTTAGCCCTGCAACTCTTGTGCTCATCTGACTTCATTAGATGGCATGCAAAACAAAGCATTTCACTGCACCTTGGCATAGGCGCAGTGAACCTATAAACCTAAACCATTGCCAATCTAATCCCCCTTGCCTGTATTCACCTGTTAATAGGCATACTTTGTACTGGCCTCAACTCTCTTTTGCAACTTATTCTCCCAAACTACAATCAGCCTGATGAAGGGTCCTGACCCAAAATGTCGCCTGCCAGATTCCCTCCACAGATGGTCAGTCCCGCTGAGTTCCTCCAGGGCTTTGTGTTTTGCTCTTCTGAGCGAATGTTTATGTTGGAAGATGTACTACCACTCCATCCAACCATGCTATCCTCATAGAGGTGTGCACAGCATGTTAACAACCTCAAAGGCAGTTGTTGGGCCAGAAGAAAATGAGCACTGCTGAAAAGTTTCTCGCTCACAGACACTTCTGAAAATAAGCATGCAGGTGCAGCAGGCAGTGAAGAAAGCAAATAGCATGTTGGCCTTCATAGAGAAAGGATTTGAGTACAGGAACAAGGAAGTCCTACTGTAGTTGTACAGGGCCCAGGTGAGACCAAACCTGGAGTATTGTGTGCAGTTTTAGTTTCCTAATGTGAGGAAGGACCTTCTTGTTATGAGGGAGTGCAGCCTAGGTTCACCAGTTTAATTCCCGAGATGGCGGGACTGACATATGATGAAAGAATGGATCGACTGGGCTTATATTCACTAGAATTTAGAAGTATTAGGGGGAATCTTATGGAAACATATAAAACTCCTACTGGATTAGACAGGCTAAAAATGTTCCCAATGTTGGTGGAGTCCAGACTGAGGGGGTCACAGTTTAAGAATAAGGGGTCGGCCATTTAGGACTGAGATGAGGAAAAACCTTTTCACTCAGAGATTTGTGAATCTGTGGAATTCTCTGCCACAGAAGGCAGTGGAGGCCAATTCACTGGATGTATTCACGAAAGAGTTAGATATAGCTCTCTGGGCTAACGAAAGCAAGAGATATGAGGATAAAGCAGGAACAGGGTACTGATTTTGCATGATCATATTGAATGGCAGTGCTGGCTCGAAGGGCCAAATGGCCTGCTCTTGGATCCATTTTCTATGTTTCTATATAATCATAACACATAATGTAAATGTACATAGTTAGTTAGTATCATGATATTTACTAGTGTTTAAGTTAGTAGATCTAAATGTTTCTTTTAAAATAAAATAATTCAAAGCATTCTGACACAACACAATTACCACACTTATTTTTGGCATCTTAGCAATACCAATCAGAATAATAAGTAAACTGTTAACAGTTCCAGGTATTTAACATAATCAATTCTGCTGAAAATTCTGTATATCAAAACGAATACTCAGCATCAAGCATCTAAAAGTTATTAATGTAGGCAGGCTAATATTTTGTCTGGTGGCCAGGTAAATGAGTGAGGGGAATTAATGAGTACAACAGGAACCGAGGGAAGATCCAGGTAGAATCTAATTGGGAATAACAAAGAGAAGACTGGAAGAACTCAATGGAGGCAAAAGATGCTGGTCGGCGTTTCGGGTCAAAACCCAGCATCAGGACTGATTGACACTTGGGGCAGATCCAATGGTACAGGAGCAACAATCAATCTGTTGGAGGAACTCAGCAAGTTGAGCAGCATCAATGGAAGATAATGGACAATCGATATGTCGGGTTGGGGCCCTTCATTTGGATTACTTTTGTTTCAGATTTCCTCATCGGCTGTCTCTTGTGTCTGCAATTTACTACTCCTCTGTGGAGTTTCTTCAAGATAATCCCGCTTGGTTGTTTTCTTCGTCTGTCCATTTACCTCCACGGATGCTGCATGACCCACTGGTTTCCTCCAGCAGATTGTTTCCTACTCTAGATTCCAGCACCTGCATTCTCGTGGGTCTCCAAATGGTGCTGGGTTCAAAATGAGGACCGATGCGTGAAGAGGATGATAATGTAAATTACTTTGATGGTGGGAACCAAGTAACCCAGACCAGAATGGAGGTCGGATCCAACAAAGTCTGTGCATGAAGGTAAGGTGCAGCCACAGTGCTATAGCATTGGCAGGACAGGGCACTGCTGGGTAATGGGACAGAGCTCAGGGTTGGGGTGAGGTGTGTGTTGGAGGAATATGCAAACTGAGTTTTAAAACTATTATTATGCTATAGTCCCTTCCCAGGTATGTTTCCCTGCAACTGCAGGAGATGTAACACCTGTCCCTATACCTCTTCCCTCATATCCATCCAGGAACCCCAGCAGTCCTTCCAGGTGAAAGAGGGGTTCACGCACCTCCACTAACCTCATATACTGCATCCAGTGTTCCCCGTGCGGTCCCCTATACATCAGCAAGACCAACCAAAGACTAGGCAACCGTTTCTTTGACAACTTCCGCTTGGTCTGCCAAGGCCAGCTGGGTCTTCTGTATTGTGATCATTAGCAACCCCCTCCACATACAGACCTTTCTGTCACTGGCTTTCTCTATTGCCAGAGTGAGACCACATGCAAACTGGAGGAACAGCACCTCACATTCCGCTTTGGTAGCTTACAATCGAATGATTAATAAATTCTCCAATTTTTGGTACTAACCTACAAACATCTCCTCCCTCCCACTTTACCCCCCTCTTTTCCCTGCCCCACCTGGATATGCACCATTTCTCCCCTTCCCTTTCCACCTATATTCTTTTCCCTGGCTTCACAATTCTTACCTCTTCTATTCTTATCTCACAATTTGTTATTTTAAATTGTGACCTTTGCCCAAGTATCTGCCAATCGACCCCCACCCTCACCCCCTCACCTGTATTCACCTATCTATCACTTGTCATTCTTTGTCCTGTCCCCATCTCTCTTCCTGCTTTCCCAGCACAATCAGTCCTGACCCGAAACGTCACCTATTCATGTTCTCCAGAGATGCTGCCTGACCAGCTGAATTACTCCAGCACTTTGTGTTATTTTTTAACCTGGGATAGTTCGTATATTGAGTCAAGTACATGCAAGGCCTCAATTCTGGAAATGGCTTCTTCACTACAGCCACATTAGTTTCCTGTCTTTAGCCACATCTGCAATACATAAAAGGATTACAATAAGGATGTACTTACCCAGTGTAGTGATCCAATGCAGACCTTGGCAGCCATGAGTGGTATGCTTGGATCATTAGGATGGAGCTTTGCACATTCTCTGAGAGCAGACACCGCCCACATAAACTAAAAATTAAACCAAATAATAATCTAAAATTATTTATTTTCATTAGCATATTTTGATAACTTTCAGAATTTAGATCACATTATTCAAGAAGGAATGTTATTAAGCCACAAAATGTATATCCAAGTGTTATTAACCACTATTAACTGTTGGAAAGTAATAACTATCCAAAGAGTGACATTTGTCAATAGACTAATAGACAATAGACAATAGGTGCAGGAGTAGGCCATTTTGCCCTTCGAGCCAGAACCGCCAATCAATGTGATCATGGCTGATCATCCCCAATCAGTACCCTGTTCCTGCCTTCTCCCCATATCCCCCGACGCTGCTATTTTTAAGAGCCCTATCTAGCTCTCTCTTGAAAGCATCCAGAGAACCTGCCTCCACTGCCCTCTGAGGAAGAGAATTCCACAGTCTCACCACTCTCTGTGAGAAAAAGTGTTTCCTCGTCTCCGTTCTAAATGGCTTACTCCTTATTCTTAAACTGTTGCCCCTGGTTCTGGACTTCCCCAACACCGGGAACATGTTTCCTCCCTCTAGTGTGTCCAAGCCCTTAACAATCTTATATGTTTCAATGAGAACCCCTCTCATCCTCCTAAACTCCAGAGTGTACAAGCCCAGCTGCTCCATTCTCTCATCATATGACAGTCCCGCCATCCCGGGAATTAACCTTGTAAACCTAGGCTGCACTCCCTCAATAGCAAGAATGTCCTTCCTCAAATAAGGGGACCAAAACTGCACACAATACTCCAGATGTGGTCTCACTAGGGCTCTGTACAACTGCAGAAGGACCTCTTTGCTCCTATATTCGATTCCTCTTGTTATAAAGGCCAACATGCCATTCGCTTTCTTCACTGCCTACTGTACCTGCATGCTTACTTTCATAGACTGATGTACAAGGATTCCCAGATCCCGTTGTACTTCCCCTTTTCCCAACTTGACGCCATTTGGATAGTAATCTGCCTTCCTGTTTTTGCTACCAAAGTGGATAACCTCACATTTATCTGCATTAAACTTCATCGGCCATGCATCTGCCCACTCACCCAACCTGTCCAAGTCACCCTGCATTCTCATAGCATCCTCCTCACATTTCACGCTGCCACCCAGCTTTGTGTAATCTGCAAATTTGCTAATGTGGCGCACCTAAGACGGTGTGCCCACCTTCATTTAATTTATTTGATGGTGCATTGGCAGTTTATAATGTGCAGCAGTGAGGGGGAACGTCTGTGTCACTCCAGTTGCTGCGGGGACTAGAAACAGCAAGGCACATCCCCCCATCTCGGCAGAAGCAATCTGGGGATGAATTAAGATGCACTGTGTCCTCATTTGCTATCTCACACCTGCTTTTATACAGGTCGGTAGACTGTCAGGACCACACAAATATGCACTTTTGGGGTTTGAATATGGTTGGGTGAAGTTTCTGTGTTGGTTTGGGTGTTAAGAATGTTGAAGATAGTGGGTTACTTGTTGTTAATGTTTCTGTGTGCTGTGTTGGAAGATATAATAACGTGTAGCTTGGGCATGTTTCTTATTAGGTCATTCCATAACCTGTGGCGGTTGCAGACGTTGTAATGAGGATATGGCATAAAAAAAGACCAAATGTCAACTTTTAGTGCTGGAAATGTGCAGTGAAGGTTAATTAAGTGCCTAATAATATTTATTGAAGTGTAAAATCAAAAATACAAGTGTGTAAATCGCACAGAGAGTGTATTAAGTACAAGGGAAACATAGGAAAGAACGGGCTGTGAGTGAAACTGTAACAAAATGGGTGTGTTAGGGAGAGACAAAATGGATGACTGAACCAATGATAAGAGCAATGTTTTGTGTTTACATGATTATTGAATAAAACAACCAGCAGAAGCAATCTGGGGATGAATTAAGACGCACTGTGTCCTCATTTGCTATCTCACACCTGCTTTTATACAAGTTATCTATCTGCTTTACGGTGCCCAACCATGGGACCCATAGCACTAATGTTACTTTGAAATGCATATTAATAACAATCAAAAAATCAAAAACAGGCTAGTTAGTTTAGTTAAGTTTAATTTAGAGATACATCATGGAAACATGCCCTTCGGCCCACCGAGTCCACGCTGACCAACAACCAACCTGTATACTAGTTCTATCCTACACTCTGGGGGCAATTTGCAGAAGCCAACTAACCTACAAACCTGTACGTCTTTGGAATGTAGGAGGAATCTGGAGCGCCCAGAGAAAACCCATGCAGACACAGGGAGAACGTACAAGCTCCGTACAGGCAGCACCCCGAGGTTCGAACCTGGGTCTCTGGCTCTACAAAGCAACAACTCTGCTGCTGCACCACTGTGCCACCCATTATATTCATTCTATAATTGGATGCATTCGTATTCCTAGTTTATTTTTCTTTCATTTTCTTTTCCTTCCTGTTGTGGATGAATCATATGGGTATATCTTTCACAATTAATAGCGGTTCTTTAGTGCGCTTTCTCCAAATAGCTATCCTCCATATTTGTGCCTACACAGTCGTCATTATACAATTACTGGTCAGAGGCAGATGAGTGGAATTAGGCACAGAAATATCAGTCATGCCTAACTGTCTTCCTCATTTGATTACACATACAAATTTTAACAGGTAGAAACGTATGGCAATCAGAGGTAGGATTCCTGAATATTTTTCCTATCGTTAATCCAAAAAAGTGATTTTCCTCATTTTCTAGCCCAGGATTAAAACAGATCACTAAGTGATTAGAGGCCAGAGCTCTTCCTTGCTCCGACAAGCATTATATTCAACAGGAATAATGGGCCAGTCTCACCTGTGGTATATAGGAAATTAAAAGTCGTTGTTAATATCTTGTTGAATTTCCTAAACTTTGGCCATAAACTCAGTAGCAAATTCATAGAACCTTCAATGGAATAGAGGCATAGTCATACAGCATGGAAACAGATCCTTCGGCCCAACTTGCCCATGCCGACCAGCATGTCCCATCAATACTATTCCCACCTACCCACATTTAGCCCATATCCCTCTAAACCTTTCATATCCATGTACCTATCTAAACGTTTCTTCAAGATCGTGATAGTACTTAAATAATCAATATTTTATGAAGTAATTCCCCAGGGATATTCCAATTACTCTGCAAACATTAGGAATTTGGATAACCCCTGTGGAAATCTGAGATATAGATAATTATTACTAATGACATAATCTGATCAGCTAACAAGGATTTTCTCCACTTGAACTAAATGCTAAATTGCAATGACTTATCGTACAGTAATTCACTTGAATTGTAAGTTACTGGGATTTTTTGAGGTAACAGAACTGGCTGCTTCAAGCCAGGTTCACAAACAATCACAGCAATACTACAGTCAAAATATTCCAAAAAAAGGTTGCAGTGATAGACATAAATGAGAGGCTGCTAACGTTTAATTATATGTTAAAATGGTTTGACTTTTTAAAAAGAGATAATGACAATATCCAAAATGAAAACACTTAGGGGCGGCATGGTGGCGCAGCAGTAGAGTTGCTGCCTAAAGGGTCTGTCCCACTTGGGCATGATTTGCGCGTCACGCAGGTGGCGCACGAAGATTTTGTGAATCTCAAAATCCTGGGGCCACGTGTCACTGCCTATGCCACCATGCCTCACCACGTGCCATGAGTGCGTAATGCACGCCAGACGTGCATCAAGTGTGCATCACGATGCGTGTTCCGTGTGTCGTGACGTATAAATGATGTTGCATTAATGATGCGCAAATGACGCCCAAGTGGGACAGGCCCTTTACAGCGCTTACAGTGCCGGACTAAGGACTAAGATCCCGACTACGGGTGCTGTCTGTACAGAGTTTGTTCATTCTCCCCCTGACCGCGTGGGTTTTCTCCGAGATCTTCAGTTTCCTCCCACATTCCAAAGACGTACAGCTATGTAGGTTAATTGCATTGGTATAATTGTAAATTGTCCCTAGTGTGTGTAGGATAGTTTTAATGTGCAGCGATCGCTGGTCGGCGTGGACTCAGTGGGCTGAAGGGCCTGCTTCTGCGCTGTTTCTCGAAACTAAAAACAATGATTAAGACTGGAGATCTGGTTCATCCTACACTGATTTCTGGTTCATCCTATTCCCAGAAATTTAATTGATGTAGAATTAAATGTGAAACTTTTATAGCCAAAAGGTGGAAAATAAATTAATCCATCTAATCAGGGATCCATTTCAGCTAGGATGGTCTGATGTCCTAAAGTGATTCTCTTTCCAAAGTAGTTCAAGAGGATCAACAGTTAAAGTGTTTTATTGTCATACTCAACTAAGTGGGTCCCGTTGGATCCCATGTCCACACGGGAGGGCTGGTCCCCCAACGTAATATTCCACCTCTCCACCAACTCCAATGTTGGTCGCCAATGGGGAGGGGGGGGGCTTTCTGGAGCGCTGGTATGGGTGTTGTGGGCCAAAGGGACTGGTTTACAGAGGGATGGTATGGACATTGTTGGCTGAATGGATTCTTGGGCTGGCAGCTCAGTCACTCAGGCCTGGTGGGCTGGCAGCTCAGTCACTCGAGCCTGGTAGGCTGGCAGCTCAGTCACTCAGGACTATTGGGCTGGCAGCTCAGTTACTCAGGGTTGGTGGGCAAGCAGATCAGTCACTCAGGGCTGGTTGGTTGGCAGTTCATTCATGGCTATTCCTTGAAATTCCATTTCAAGCAGAGTGCAGGCTAACACATTCAATTTCACAGCATTTTAAGCAGTGCTGGCCACCACATTCAATTGCACAGCATTTCAGACGGTGCAGGCCACCACATTCAATTTCACAGCATTTCAGGCAGAGTACATGCCACCACATTCAATTTTGCAGCATGTCAGGAAGAGTGCAGGCCACTACATTCAATTTCACAGCATTTCAGGCAGTGTGCAGGCCACCACTTTCAATTTCATAGCATTTCAGGCAGAGTGCAGGCGACGACATCCAATTTCACAGCATTTCAAGCAGTGTGCAGGCCACCACATTCAATTTCACAGCATTTCAAGCAGAGTGCAGGCCACCACATTTAATTTCACAGCATTTCATGCAGAGTGCAGGCGACAACATCGAATTTCACAGCATTTCAGACAGTGCAGGCCACCACATTCAATTTCACAGCATTTCAAGCAGTGTGCAGGCCACCACATTCAATTTCACAGCATTTCAAGCAGAGTGCAGGCCACCTCATTTAATTTCACAGCATTTCAAGCAGAGTGCAGGCCACCTCATTTAATTTCACAGCATTTCAAGCAGAGTGCAGGCCACCACATTCAATTGCATAACATTTCAGACAGTGCAGGCTACCACATTCAATTTCACAGCATTTCAGGCAGAGTACAGGCTACCACATTCAATTTCACAGCATTTCAGGCAGAGTACAGGCCACCACATAAAATTTTGCAGCATTTCAGGCAGAGTGCAGGCCACCACATTCAATTTCACAGCATTTCAGGCAGAGTGCAGGCCACCACATTTCAGTTGATTCACAGCTTAGACTCACAGTTCAGTTCATTCACAGCTTAGCATGACAGTTGTGGCCTCCCCCTCACGATCTTCCAGAGTGACTGACTGACTCACATCCAGGCATCCGGGTGTTTTATAGTCCTGCCCCACCCCCCACCCCCCCCAGAAGCAGCGAGAGGACCAATCCGCTGATCTCAAGATTTTATAAACACGCCTAACTTTTTTATTTTTCACCGATCAGAAAAATCCTCGGGTCTTCCCCAGCGGAGGAGGACTGTGAGTAAGATGGCCAAAAATCATAGCGATATAGGGTAGTGTTTTTTCTAAAATCAATACACAGCGCAGACAGGAAGTGGTCAAGATGAGACTTTTAGTTATATAGATGTCCCGAAATGGAACAATGAAATTCTTACCTAGAGCAGAACAACCAAGGAGTGAGCAGGGATATAATCATGCTCTGCAATGGTTCAAATTCAACCTTTTGCACAGATATTCGAGGTTGGTTTTCTCTATTTTTGCTCAAAGACGATGTCTCTATTGTGGCACCAGTTCATAGGTGAAGCACCCTAGTTCAAATATCAGCAGTAATAATGAGTGCTGAAGATCACAGTGGACTAAAAAGCTTCCTTCTGTCCGCCTTGGCCTACTCGTTGCCAAACATTTTAAATCCACTCCCCATTCCCAAACTGACCTATATGTCCTAGGCCTCCTCTGCTGTCGGAGTGAGTCCACACGCAAATTGGAGGAGCAGCACCCCCCCACCCCCCCCTCCGTTGTCCTACCTATCCTTGTATCCCTCATGTTATCTCACCTTCCCCAGTCAACAATGGGCCATTATGGACTCCACCCATCCTGAGGTAATCTGTTGCTGGCCCTGATTTGTTCTGCCCACTATTCCACCCCCTCCCCCCCCCCCCCCCCCCCCCCCCCTCCGACGTACCCTTCCCAGCTTCTACTTTCAGTCTGAAGAATAGTTCCAACTCATAACATCGCCTAGACACAAAATGATGGAGTAACTCAGCAAATCAGACAGCATCTCTGGAGAAAATGGATAGCTGACGTTTCGGGTCAGGACCCTTCTTTTGACTGAATTCAGCGTTTTTTCCATAATTATGACGTCTCTTATGATTTCTGATCTATATTTAATTACCTGTTAATGATTTTTGTGCGACAAATGTATTGCAACTGCTGAAAATGCCCAAAATGCATCTTAACCTACTGTAAAGTTAATATCATGTCGAGATAAAAATCAGGTCATCATTCAGAAAACATCTTTAGCTCAATCCCCTCTAGCTGCTTGTTAATGCAAGATAATGTAATTTTAGGATACATGTTCACCAGAGGAAAATATTACAATCATTTTGGAAAATGTACTCATGTGTCATGACTGTAATCAGCAGAATTGCAATGTAAAGAGGCAATGTGGATATATTATTTCACGGTATTAGATCAACTACCTAAAGACTGCAAGTTTTATTAGGATAGTTAGAAACATTCAATACATCAAGCAAACCTATTATTATTGATAATCTATATGTTAATATCGAACACAATCTAGCCAACCATGGCTGGTACAAGGCATCTGGATTGACTCCTTTAGAGAAATCTTTCACTTTCTGACATTTTTCCATCCAATAAGGTATAATAAGCTAGCCAATAATATAAAGCAGGACAGTTCTTTAGGTATGTGAAGAGGAAAAAATTAGTTAAGACCAAAGTTGAAAAAGATGAATTTATTATGGGGAACAAGGAAATGGCAGATGAGTTGAACAGGTACTTTGGATCTGTCTTCACTGAGGAGGACACAAACAATCTGCCTGATATAGTAGTGGCCAGAGGATCTGGGATGATGGAGAAACTGAAGGAAATCCACATTAGGAAGGAAATGGTGTCGGATAGACTGATGGGACTGAAGGCTGATAAATCCCCTGGGCCTGATGGTCTGCATCCCAGGGTACTTAAGGAAGTGGCTCTAGAAATCATGGATGCATTGGTAATAATTTTCCAATGTTCTATAGACTCAGGATCAGTTCCTGTGGATTGGAGGGTAGCTAATGTTATCCCACTTTTTAAGAAAGGCGGGAGAGAGAAAACAGGGAATTATAGACCAGTTAGCCTGACATCGGTGGTGGGGAAGATGCTGGAGTCAATTATAAAAGATGAGATAGCCGCACATTTGGATAACAGTAACTGGATTGGTCCGAGTCAGCATGGATTTATGAAGGGGAAATCATGCTTGACTAATCTTCTGGAATCTTTTGAAGATGTAACTAGGAAAATGGACAAGGGAGAGCCAGTGGATGTAGTGTACCTGGACTTTCAGAAAGCATTTGATAAAGTCCCATATAGGAGATTAGTGGGCAAAATTAGTGCACATGATATTGGGGGTAGAGTGCTGACATGGATAGAGAAGTGGTTGGCAGACAGGAAACAAAGAGTAGGGATTAACGGGTCCCTTTCAGAATGGCAGTGTACAGTGGGGTACCCGCAAGGCTCGGTGCTGGGACCACAGCTATTTACAATATACATCAATGATTTGGATGAAGAGATTCAATGCAACATTATCAAATTTGCAGATGACACAAAGCTGGGTGGCAGTGTGAACTGTGAGGATGATGCTATGAGAATGCAGGGTGACTTGGACAGGTTGGGGGCGTGGGCAGATGCATGGCAGTTGCAGTTTAACGTGAATAAATGTGAGGTTATCCATTTTGGTAGCAAAAGCAGGAAGGCAGATTATTATCTAAATTGTGTCGTTGGGAAAAGGGGAAGTACAACGGAATCTGGGGGTCCTTGTTCATCAGTCTATGAAAGTCAGCATGCAGGTACAGCAGGCAGTGAAGAAAGCAAATGGCATGTTGGCCTTTATAACAAGAAGAGTCGAGTATAGGAGCAAATAGATCCTTCTGCAGTTGTACAGGGCCCTTGTGAGACCACACCTGGAGTATTGTTTGCAGCTTTTGGTCCCCTAATTTTAGGAACATTCTTGCTATTGAGGGTGTGGAGCGTAGGTTTACGAGGTTAATTCCCAGGATTGCGGGTCTGTCAAATGCTGAGAGAATGGAGCGGCTGGGCTTGTACACTCTGGAGTTTAGAAGGATGAGAGGGAATCTTATTGAAACATAAGATTGTTAAAGGTTTGGACAAACTAGAGGCAGGAAACATGTTCGCGATGTTGGGGGAGTCCAGAACCAGGGGCCACAGTTTAAGAATAAGGGGTAAGCCATTTAGAACGGAGACGAGGAAACGCTTTTTCTCACAAAAAGTTGTGAGTCTGTGGAATTCTCTGCCTCAGAGGGCGGTGGAGGCCGGTTCTCTGATACTTTCAAGAGAGAGCTAGATAGGTCTCTTAAAGGTAGCGGAGTCATGGGATATGGGGAGAAGGCAGGAACGGGGTACTGATTGGGGATGATCAACCATGATCACATTGAATGGCGGTGCTGGCTCAAAAGGCCGAATGGCCTAATCCTGCACCTATTGTCTATTGTCTATTGTCTAATATAAATTTTGTACACAAAATACTGATGCCGGAATCTTGGAAACAGAACTGGACTCAGTGGGCTAAACAGCATCTGTGGAAGCAAAAGACATATGTCGATGCTTTCCTGTGACTATCAGTCTGAAGAAGGGTCTCGATCCGCAAGACACAGTTTTCTTTCTTATTCTAATTCAATCCTCCTTCAGTTTCATCTCTCTTTCTACAAGCTCCATTTTAATATTACAAGCTAACACAGTATCTGGGTCTGAAGAAGGGTCTTGACCCGAAACATCACCCATTTCATTTCTCCAGAGATGCTGCCTGTCCTGCTGAGATACTCCAGCATTTTAGTGTCTATCTTCGGTTTAAACCAGCATCTGCTGTTCCTTCTTACACATGTATGTCGATGATTTGGGTTGACACCCTGGATCAGGACTCAGGATCAATTGTGTGATGTTTCCACAGTATATCAAAGAGTATATGGTTTAGTGTATAAATAAGGTATATGGTTTAGCATTCCTTGGTACATATTTGGAAGAAGTAGTTGTACTATAATTCTTAGTGCTGCATGTCAGGAAACAAAGAATCTAGTCATATTTTTTTTACACAATAGGTGGTAGGCATATGAAATGAGCTGCCAGAGGAGGTACTATCACAACAGGTACATGGGTAGGATAGGTTTAGAGGGATATGGACACAACACAGGCAGGTGGGACTAGTGTAGATGGAGCATGTCAGTCGATGCGGGCAAGTTAGACCGAAGGGCCTGTTTCCATACTGTATGACTCTATCTGTTACTTTCAATTCTCTCCTCAGCTGAAGGCACTGGTTACTACCAGGATAATGAATGTTGGACATACTTTTTCATTTGCTTGCTCACATACCAGTTGCTTGTGAATGAGAGTGGGCAGTCATGATCATAGATACATAGACTGTGGGTAAAGACCCTTTGGCCCAACTCATCCATGCCAAATAAGTTGTTGACCTGAGCTAGTCTAATTTGTCTGTCTTTGGCCCACATTCTTTTAAACCTCTCCTATCTAACTTCCTATTCAATCTTCCCCCTCTCACCTTAATAACATGCCCTCGAGCTCTTGAAGATAGACACAAAATGCTGGAGTAACAGCAGGACTGGCAGCATCTCTGGAAAGAAGGAATGGGTGCCGTTTGGGGTCGAGAACCTTCTTCAGTCCTGCTCATTTTTAATCCAATTGACTAGTTCAACCTGGATCGCAATCTTCTGGACCAACCTACAACATGGGACCTTGTCCAAGAGCTTGCTAAATTCAAATAGCAAACTTCCTGCTCTCTTTAGACTTTACTTTCGAGTTACAGCGCGGAAACAGGCCCTTTGACCCACCGATTCTGCACCGGCCATTAATCACCCCGTACATCAACATTATCCTACACATTAGGGACAATTTACAATTTTACTGAAGCCAATTAACCTACAGACTAGTAGGTATTTGGAGTGTGGGAGGAAACCAGAGCTCCCAGAGAAAACCCACAAGATCACAGGTAGAACAAACAAACCGGGCAGCCTTAGGATCAAACCCGGGTCTCTGGCGCTGTAACACAGCAAATCTATCGCTGCACCACTGTGCCGCCCTCTAAGCGGTCTCTTGTCAATCCTCTTTGTCACCTTTTACAAAAACACAGTCAAATTTGTGAGATATGATTTTTTACACACAAACTCATGGCTATCCCTAATCAGTCCTTGCCTTTCCACATCCTGGCAGCTCCTGTCTCTCAGAATCATCACCAGTAATTTTTTCACCAGGCTCACCGGCGTGGAGTTCCCTAGCTTGCCCTTGCAGCTCCTCCTATATAGCAGATAAACACATTATCTAGCCAATGTTTCAGAGATTTCTACTGTTTCTTTCAACTTTATACCGTCCCTCCTTCCTCTCCCCATCCTCATCACTCTTCCATTTCCTCTCCCCTCCGCAATCAATCAGATTAATATACCTCTTTACTTCTCCTCTTTACTTGTGCTCACTGCTCAAATTTAATGAGGTCATAATATTCCTACTCTTTCACATTACCGGTCTTTAATCCTGAGTATATGCTCGCGAGATATCAAAGCTATTCTGCAATTCAATCAGAACGAACAAGAAAGTTAAAGCAAAATAAAACCTTGCTACATCTCTGGAAATGACTGACATTACTTCCTTGACACAGTAATCATCTTGCAAAAGCTCACCCTTCTTTCCTTTAAATGCTGGAGATTGACTGATATCCAAGAGCTCAGCACTGAGAGGATGATCATTTATTTTTTCTCCTCTTTCTTCCCTCACAGGACACAGATTTATTCACTCTGCTCTAATTTGCTCAGGCTCTGATTTTTTCTGTACCTTTTCATACCTCTAGTTTCCTTCTCCCCTGACTCTCAGCCTGAAGAAGAGTCTCGACCCAAAATGTCACCTATTCCTTTTCGAAATTAATGCTGCCTGACCAGCTGAGTTACTCCAACATTTTGTGTCTATCAGCAGTATAAATCACCATTTGCAGTTCCTCGCTACATATATGTTCTCATAGTTCTCCCTTCCCCTTTCTGCAACATAACACATGCTTGATTTCTAAAATGTCCTAGTTAACATGAAATGTTATCAACCTGAAACTATATCATCAATGCAGATGCTGCCTGGTGTGCAGAGTATTTCCAGTATTCTGCTTTGAAGATGGCATTGAAATGTATAGGCTAGGATGTGCTACGTGGCCATTTTAACCCATTTTAACATGATTATAGAGGCACAAAGTAGGAAGATTTATGACATCACATCGCTCATACAGTGTAATGGTTGATTATTGCCAATCGCATTCTGATTCTCGGCAGTGTTGCTGATGATACATATTTGCAATTAGTCACAGTCACACAGCATGGAAACAGGCCCTTGGGCCCAACTTTCCCATGCCGACCAAGATGCCCCATCTACACTAGTTCCATCTACCTGCATTTGGCCCATGCCCTCTCCCATCCATGTACCTGTTCAAATGTTTTTAAAATGTCCTTATAGTACCTGGATCAACTACCTCCACTGGCAGTGCTTTTCACATATCCACCAGCGTCTGTGTGAAAAGTTTGCTCCTCAGGTTACTATTAAATGTTTCCTCTCTTACCTTAAACTTATAGTCATAGAGTCTTACAGGATGGTAACAGGTCCATCAGCCCATGTCCACACCAGCCAATATGTCCCATCTACACTAGTCCCACTGACCTACATTTGGCCCATAGCCCTCTAAACGTTCCATCTATGTATCTGTCAAATGTTTCTGAAATGTTACGATAGTACCTGCCTCAACTACCTCCTCCAGCAGCTTGTTCCACACACCCGCCACCCTTTGTGTGAAAAAATTACCCACAAGTTCCTACTAAATCTTATCCCCCTCCCCCTCACCTGAAACCTATGTCCTCTAGTTCTCAACTCTCCCACTCTGGGGAAGAGACTCTGTCTGTTTACCCAGTCTATTCCTCTCATGTTTTTGTATATCTCTATAAGATCACCCCTCATCCTCCTGCGTTCCAAGGAATAGAATCCTAGCCTACTCAACCTCTCCCTATTGCTCAGGCTCTCGTGTCATGACAACATCCTCGTAAATCCTTTCTGCACCCTTTCCAGCTTGACAACATCATTCCTATAACATGGTGCCCAATACTGAACACAATATTCTAAATGCGGCCCTACCAACGTTTTATACAACTGCAACATGACCTCCCGACTTCAATACTCAATGCTCTGACATATGAAGGCCAACGTGCCAAAAAATTGAAGGCTAATGACCCAAAAGCCTTCATGACACCCTATCTACTTGTGGCACAATATTTCAGGAACTATGCACCTGCACTCCTAGATCCTTCTGCTCTACAACACTTCCCAGGGCCTTGCCATTCATCGTGAATATTCTGCCCTGGTTTGACTCCCCAAAATGCAATGCCTTGTACATATCTGCATTATACTCCATTAACCATTCCTCAACCCACATGCCCAAATGATCTGCTGCAGTTTTTGATAAGCATCATCCACTTGTGAATCATCTGCAAATTTATTAATCATGCCTACATTCTAATCCAAATTGTTGATATAAACCACAAACAGCAATGGACCCATCATTGGTCCCCGAGGCACACCACATCACAGGCCTTTTGTCCGAATAACAACCTTTACAGCATACTAAGCAATATAATATCATGTGTACAGATTAACTGTGTGAACACATCACATTAAAAACAATTGTTCCATTAGTACACTAAACAGACAGCATAATACACCAGTAATGCATCTTGTGAATATAAAGAAAGAGACTTCATTTATTTACACAGCCTCGGGTCATTTCATTGCACTATACAGCTAATTAAATATTGTTGAAGAGTACTTGGTAATTATTCTAATGCAAAATACTAACGCATGTTGGTTATCAATGTACACCATAACATGCAAAAGGTACACATAATGCACACTATAGATAGCAGGTAATGCTCAGTAATTTGACACTAAATTAGGCAACAATTGTGCAACGGTAATTGTATGCATAAATTGCTTTGATACAGAATACGGCTTTGGAAGTTAAAAGATCCTAGCACTTTTAAATCATAATTTGGACAGTTAAGAGGGTTTGGAGAAAGCAATCCATCTGAGATTACTGGAGCAATCCTGTTCATTCCAACCTACATGTTAACATGGGCAAGAATAACTAAAAGGGGAGTAGGAAAAATTATGGATTATTAATTAAAAGGCTATTCTTTAACTTTAGATACACACAGAAGATTTGTCCCAGGATACCAAAATTCCTTCAGCAATTATTTTATATAAAACTTTAACAGTATATTTACACGATTCAAAGGTAGCATTAATATGAAGACAGGAATGCATGGCAGCTAAAATGCAAATCAAGTTCTTACCTTCCCACTAGCCACCAGTGAAAGTGCTAACTGATACCACAGGTGGAATTCGTCAAATGCAAACTTCATTGCTCGTTCTAAACACTGAAGAAAGAAACAGATCAACATGAGATTCATGCTTGATAGATGAAACAAAGCAGATTAACAAGAGTACAACACTCTCCACTTGACTATTACATATCTCAGCTCTACACAATATTCACAGTGTCTGCTACTCTGATATAGGTTTGGTTATTTCAGCAGTACAAGGCTCATTCGTTGTTTTACAATATAATTCTGCCATCTGCTGGGCGATTTCCTGAAATTTTATTTTTTATGCTAGGTCAGAAATTATGACGGCATAAATTATAACTGGAACCGTTAAAATAGCATTTAACAAGTCAGCACAACCATAAAATTATCCTCAGTGTCTTTTTTATCAGGAAGATAAACAAATTGGACAGTGTATGTGCTCTTGAACATTAACCACAACCCCCCACTCTCGCCCTCCTCCATCCTCCATCCTCCCATTAGTCTGCAGGATTGAACTCTGTTCTCTAGCACTATAAGGCAGCAACTCTACCGCTATACCACCGTGCCGCCAATGCAGCGCGATGTTAATCAGCTGAGCAATTGGACTGAGGAATGTCTAGTGCAGTGTAATTCAGGCAAGTGAGGTGTTGAAATTTTGGGAAGTCCAACCAGAGGGGAAAAGGTTCAAAGGAGATGTGTAGGGCTGGTTCAAACAACAGAGGTTGGTGGTTGCCTGGAATGCGTTGCCATGGGTGGCGATAGAAGCAAATTTTAGATAGGCACATGGATACTCAGGGAATGGTGGGATGCGGGACATGTGTGGGCCATAGATTAGTTTAGCTTTGCATCATGCTTAGCACATGGACTGAAGGGCCTGCTCCTACGCTGTACTGTTTATGTTCTATAGGGAAAGAGGCTGAGGTACATTATGGGATTGCAGAAAAAAGATTGATTTTGTTGTTGATCTGAGCTACTTTATATCCTGATTTTAATGGCTATCCAAAAGAACAGATAAAATTATATTTCATTACACTGGCCTCCTGCACTCTGATGAATCCAATGCTTCGTAATTTTACAGAACCCATATCATTACAAATAAATCAGTACAGGGTGGCTAGAGAAGTTCATCAGAGCACTTAGCCCACCATTTTGTGTACATAATCATGAGAGGAATATATTGGGTAAACATGCAGTGTCTTTTGTCCAGAGTACGGGAAAGTGAGAACCAGGGGACTTTCATTTAAGGTGAAGTGGGAGGGGGGGGGGGGGGAGATTTAATAGGAAACTGAAGGGTAACTTTTTTACACAAAGGGTGGTGGGTGTATGGAACAAGCTGCCGGAGGAGGTAGTTGAGGCAGGTAATATCGCAATGTTTAAGAAACATTTAAACAGGTCCATGGATACGGTAGGTTTAGAGGGATATGGGCCAAAAACAGGCCGGTGGGATGGGGAAGTGCAGACGTGGTAAGTTGGTCAGCATGGTTAAGTTGGGCTGAATGGCCTGTTTCCACGCTGTATGACTCTGTGACTCTATAATAATCTACAATGGAGATACCACCGTAGGTTAATTCCACATTTGCAATTAAAGGCCTAGAATTAATGCACACAGTTTTCCATATATAATGTGCAAAGTAGTTTGATTTCTAGGTTCAATTTCTCGGTCTGTAAACAGCATATTATCCCCCAGGCAATTTTCTCCAATTCAGTTGTCAGTTCTTTGCCAGCCTTATTTCCACAAGTGTTAAATGCACTCCAGCAACTTGCACCTCTCCATTTATTCTTCGTATTTATTTAAGAAAGAACTGCAGATGCTGGAAATGGCTATCTGGACTACATTTCTTCCCACCCTGCTCCTGTAAGGACTCTATCCCCTACTCCCAGTTCCTCCGTCTACGCCGCATCTGCACCCAGGATGAGGTGTTCCAGACCAAGACATCGGAGATGTCTTCATTCTTTAGGGAACGTGGGTTCCCCACTTCTATTATAGATGAGGCTCTCACTTTCACAAAATTGTTTAAAATAAAAATGACACCAAAGCCAGAATGGATTATTTTTGGAATGACAGAAGGTAGTTTGGAATTAAATGTGTATCAAAATAATCTATTTGATTACAGCTTAATAATAGGAAAAAAGCTCATCTTAAAATTCTGAAAAAATGCTCCTATACCAACATTTAATATGTGGATTTCAACTATGTTTGAAACACTACATCTGGAAGATATGAGACTCCGCCTGGCAGAAAAATCAGTTTGTTTCTATCAGGCCTGGTCTGCATTCATAGAATTGCTACAAAGATAGGGTGCAAGAATACCTCGGGTCTTGGTGGGGGGGATGAAAAACTATCGAGTTGGTAGATTCCTTTTGCGTGATATATATAATATAGTAACTGGCTTTTTTTTCCTCTCTTTTTCTCTCTCTTTTTTCTTTTTTGTTTCTAGGGTCTATCTCTTAATCCCCTCTTTCTAATTCTTTGACCAAGGGTTCTTTTTTTTTCCCCTTTGGCACGCTCTTTCACTTTCACAACTCTTTTCACCTACTTTACTCTCTTTGTTTCTATTCTTTTTTCTTAAAAGCCATAAAATTATGGGGTACAATGATTGTAACAATATATATGTGATGTACACTGATGTATTTACCTCTATTAAATAAAAATATTAAAAAAGAAAAAAAAAATAGATGAGGCTCTCACCATGGTCTCTATATCCTGCAATTCCACTCACTCCTCATCCCCCTACTCGTAACAAGGACAGAGTCCCCCTTGTCCTCACCTTCCACCCTATCAGCCGTCGCATACAACATATAATCCTCCGACATTTTCGCCACCTCCAACGGGATCCCACTACTGGCCACATCTTCCCATCTCCCCTTTCTGCTTTCTGAAGAGACCGTTCCCTCCTTAACTCCCTGGTCAATTCGTCCCTTCCCACCAAACCACCGCCTCCCCGGGTACTTTCCCTTGCAACCGCTGGAAATGCGACACTTGTCGCTTTACCTCCCCCCTCGACTCCATCCAAGGACCCAAGCAGTCTTTCCAGGTGAGGCAGAGGTTCACCTGCACCTCCTCCAACCTCATTAGCTGCATCCG
This sequence comes from Okamejei kenojei, assembly GCA_035221665.1. Classification (NCBI taxonomy): domain Eukaryota; kingdom Metazoa; phylum Chordata; class Chondrichthyes; order Rajiformes; family Rajidae; genus Okamejei; species Okamejei kenojei. The sequence goes on from CM069138.1 coordinate 58,279,475, forward strand.
CCTTTCCAGATGTCAACCTCTACATCGCTGAGACCAAGCGCAGCCTTGGCGATGGCTTCGCCCAACACCTCCGCTCAGTTCGCAATAACCAACTTGATCTCCTGGTGGCTCAGCACTTCAACACCCCCTCCCATTCCGAATCCGACCTTTCTGTCCTGGAGTGAGGCCCAGTGCAAATTGAAGGAACAGCACCTCATATTTCGCTTGGGTAGTTTACACCCCAGCGGTATGAACATTGATTTCTCCAATTTCAGGTCGTCCTTGCTTTCTCCCTCCTTCCCCTCCCCTTCTCAGCTCTCCCACAAGCCTACTGTCCGCTTCTTCCTTTCTTTTTCCCACCCCCCCCCCCCCCCCCGACATCAGTCTGAAGAAGGGTAGAAGGGTCTCAAACCGAAACATCGCCTATTCCTTCTCTCCATAGATGCTGCCTCAACCGCTGAGTTTCTCCAGCATTTTTGTCTACCATCTGTTCTTCATATGCAGAGCATCTCAATTAAACAAACCTCTTTCGTACAAAACAAGGAACTGCAGATGCTGGTTTACACAAAAGGACACAAGTGCTGGCCTTAGTAGGTCAGGCAACTGAGTTACACAAGCAAGTGCTGAGTTACTCCAGCACTCATTCAGACTGAAGTACGTCACCCATTCCTGTTCGCCAGAGATGCTGCCTGACCCGATGATTTACTTCAGTACCTCGTGAACCTCTGCTGTCACCCATTGTCAATAGGAGTCGTCGGACAGTGCCTAGGAGAAGAAGCTCGTGATGATTTCCCCCCCATTTAGACTTTAGAGATACAGCGCAAAAACAGTCCGTTTGGCCCACTGAGTCCACGCAGACCAACGAGCACCCCGTACACTAGCACCATCCACATTAGGGACCAGTTGAGACTGGTGGTCTAATTAGGAGTTAACAGGTCAAGTACGGATAGTATACTTAGGCTAAGGCTACTTCAGTAGTGACACTGCCTCACGTCATCGTAGTTCTGGGTTCAGTCTTTACCTCAGGTGCTGTCAGTGTTGGTGTTTGCACATTCTTTCTGTGCTTCTGTGGGTTTTCGCCAGATTTCTTTGGTTTTCTTTCACATCCCAAAGATGTGCAGAGTGAGAGAGAGAAAACAGAATCAATATGTTGGTAGTTTTAGAATGGAAGGTGGTGCTGTCAAGTAGAAACACTAGCATATATCATAAAGTGGTACAGTGTGGAAACAGTCCCTTCGGCCCAACTTGCCCACACCGGCCAACATGTCCCAGCTACACTAGTTCCACCTGCTTGTGTTTGGTCCATACACCTCTAAACTTGTCCTATCCATGTATCTGTCTAACTGTTCTAGACATCCACCACCCTTTGTGTGAAGAAGTTACTCATCAGATTCGCTTTCGCAGATAATTCACAGATTATCACTAGACGCAGAAGTGTGCGGAAATTTCGCACTGGTTCAGCATCTCCTAATACTCTATTGAACCTCTACAAGTGTTGAGTGGAGAGCATATTGACTGGTGGCATCATGACCTGGTTCAGAAATTCAAAAGTGGTGAACATTGCCTGGTCCAACAGGGGTACTGACAGCCCCACCATCAAAAGGATCTCCAGGAAGCCCTGTCACACGAAGGCAGCCCTAATATCATCAAAGACACAAACCATCTTGACCATACTCTCTTCTTGCGATTACCATCAGAAAGGTGGTACAGGAGCCCGAGGACCATCACCTGCAAGATGAAGAACAGCTTCTTCCATTCAACCATCAGATTCCTGAAGCACTATCGCAGAGGAACAACTCCAGGACTGTTTGGAGTCTGTAGATTGGGCAATGTTCAGGGACTCAGCAACGGACCTGAATGAATACGCCACAGTCGCTACAGACATCAGAAAGAAACGTGTGGAGGACTGCATCCCAACAAAAACCTTCCGAGTGTTTCCTAGCCAGAAGCCTTGGATGAACCGTGAGATCTGCATTCTTCTGAACACCAGATCCTGGGCATTCAGGTCCGGAGATACAGGGGTCTACAAGAAGTCCAGATACGACCTTGGTAAGGCCATCAAAAAGGCCAAAAGGAACTTCTGCTCCAAACTGGAGGATGCGACAGATGTTCGGCAACTGTGGCAGGGCTTGAATGCAATCACCTCCTATAAGGCGAAATCAGGAGGCAGCTCAAATGTCAGCGAAGCATCACTCCCTGATGAGCTCAATGCGTTTTACGCATGCTTTGATTGGGAGAACACTGATGTGCCTTCCCGAGCCCCCATTCGCTGTGATGGTATTTCGGTCACAGTCACAAAGGCTGACGTCAGAAAATCCTTCAGAGGGGTGAACCCTTGGAAAGCGCCTGGACCTGACGGTAAAAACCTGTGCGGACCAACTGGCTGGATTTTTTACCGACATTTTCAAACTCTCACTTCAGAGGTCTGAGGTTCCCACCTACTTTAAAAGGGCATCAATAATACCAGTGCCCAAGAAGAGCAAGTTGACATGCCTCAATGACTATCGACCAGTGGTGATGAAGTGCATTGAGAGGATGATCATGGCGCAAATCAACTCATACCTTGACAAAAACCTGAACCCACTGCAGTTCGCTTACTGTCACAACAGATCAACGTTGGATGCAATCTCACTGGTTCTCCACTCCACTCTGGACCACTTGGACAACAAAAACTCATGTGTCAGGCTGTTATTCATTGACTACAGCTTGGCATTTAATACCATCATACCCTCCAAGCTGGTTACCAAGCTCTCAGATCTGGGTCTCTGCGCATCCTTCTGCAATTGGATCCTTGACTGCCTCCTTCACAGACCACAGTCTATCCGTATTGGTGGAAATGTGTCATCCTCGATAACAATCAACACACATGCTCAGCCCCCTGCTGTACTCACTCTATACTCATGACTGCGTGGCCGGACATAGTGCGAACTCCATCATCAAGATCACCGATGACACCACTGTCGTGGGACGTATCACTGATGGGGACGAGTCAGAGTATAGAAGTGAGATCGACCGATTGACCAAACAGTGCCAGCACTGTAACCTGGCTCTCAATACCAGCAAAACCATAGTCCAAACTGTAGTCTAGTTTAGAGATACAGCACAGAAATTATAGGCAATTTTACTGAAGCCAATTAACCTACAAACCTGTGTATCTTTGGAGTGTGGGAGGAAACCAGAGCACCCGGAGACAACCCATGCAGACCACGGGGAGAACATACAAACTCCGTACAGGCAGCAACCATGGACAGGATGGAACCCAGATCTCTGGCGCTGCAATGCAGCAACTCTACTGCTGCGCCATCATGCTGCCCATGATTCCTACTGGTAATTGGAGAAAGAACAAACAGATATTGGTTATCACATGACATACACATCTCTCTGCATCTTCAGCAACAGACTGGATCCACCAAGATGCAGGACATAACGCCACAGGAGATCCATCTTCCCTGTGGCTATCAAAATTTACAACTCCTCACACCTCTGTTGTGGGTTAGACTGAGACTGACTCCCCTCCCCCCCCTACAATTGTCACCAAACGGAAAACAGAGACTCTAATTCCGGCGGAGGATAACGTCTAGCGACCAACGCCCGCTGTGAGTCCTCCAGCCCCTTCCCCTCTGGTCCCCCACGCTGGTTCCTGGCCCCCTCCCCCATGATACTAACCCCACAACCCCCGTCTTTTCTCCAAGCTCTCTCCCCACACCGCCCCTGCCCACACCCCTCCTCCCCCCCACACCACCCTCTCCGGCTTCACAACGCTCGCTGCCTCCCCTTCCCACACAACCAACCCCCGCTCTTCCCCACACTCCTCCCTCCTCACCCCACAACCCCCTCCCTCCCACAAGCCCCCCCCCCCACACTCCCCACCACACCCCCACTCACCCCCTCCCCCTACACCACCCATTCCCCCACACCACTCTCTCCCTCCTCTTACACTCCCCCACCCACCCCCCCTCCCCTCCCACCACACACCCCCCCCCCCCCCTTCCCTCCTCCCCTCCCACACATGAAGAGGAATGGGAGGGAGTGCTGGGGGATGAGGGGAAATGAGCTGTGCCTTCACAGTTAGGGGCTATTGGTGAGTGGTGGAATATTGCATTGGGGGAATGGGTTGCATTGGGGGAACGGGTGAGTGGTGAAATATTGCGTTGAGGAATGGGTTGCGTTGGGGGACCAGGCCTCCCATGTGACTGGGAACCAACAGGTCCCACTTAGTCTAGTTTAATGTTAAAATTGCATTGGGAATTTTTATTTATTTCTCTATACTCATTATTTCTGAAATTTGCTTGTATATCATAAGATTCTGTTCAGAAATGTAGAAGAATCAAAAAAGAAAAGGTACATTTTGAACATGCCGAGTTAAATTATTGTCCTACTGCCTCCTGCTAAATTTAAAAGGTACCACATAAAATAGATCTGCATCACCTCATCCTATAGTTTGTTGAGTAGTCATCCATTACATAACTTTATAGTCTGGTGCTCAATTGCAATCTCACTCTGTTTGGCCTGGGCTAGAGATGCTGCCTGACTGCTGAATTACTCCAGCACTTTGTGTCTTTTTTCATCAATGTGGAGTTTAATAAGGCGTTTGACAAGATCTCGCTTGTCCAGAAGGTGAAGACACAAGGGATTCAAGGCAAATTGGTACAATTAGCTGGTGACAGGAAGCAGAGGGAAGTGATGGAAGGATGTTATTCTAATGGCAAGTCTGTGACAATCAGCACTCAGACCCTTGTTGCTTGTGATATATATTAACGACTGTATGTGAATGTCTGAGATTTGATTGGTAAGGTTGCGAATGACACTAAAATTGGCGGTGTTTTGAATAGCGAGGGAAGTTGTCTAAGGCTATAAGCAGGATCTAGATCAGATGCAAAATTGGGCAGAATGTTGGCGGGAGGAATTTAATTCCAACAAGTGCTAGGTTGTGATAGACCCAAAATGCTGGAGTAACTCAGCGGGCCACGCAATATCTCTGGAGTAAATAAATAGGTGACGTTTCAGGTCAGAACCCTTCTCCAGCATTTTATGTCAATCTTTGGTATAAATTAGCACCTGTAGTTCCTTCCTACACGTTTTGTCTGCTATTCCTTTTCTCCAGAGATGCTGCCTTCCCCACTGTATTCTTCCAGAATTTTATCTTCTGTATAAACCAGCATCTGCAGAACCTTCCTACACAAAAGCTAGGTGATGCTTTTCTGGAAATAAAATAGGGATATGATATATAAAGTAAATGCTGAGGCACTAGGAAATGTTAATGAACAGAGGGATCTTGTGATCCAAGTCTGTAGTTCCCTGAAAATGGCAAAATGCATATGGCATGCTTGCCTACACAAGTCAAGGCATAGAATATAAAAGTTGGGACATTATGTTTACAAAACACAAGTTAGATTGAACTTGGATACACCATGCAGTCCTGTTGCCACACTGTACAAAGGATGTGACTGCATTGGAGAAAGTGCAGAGGAGATTCACCAGGATGTTAACTGGTTTAGAAGACTTTAATTAAGGGGAGAGATTTTAGAGGCTGTTTTTTACCCATGAATTAAGTAGGATGTGGAGTGATCTGATAGAAATATATGAAATTATATATGCATATGTACAATAATACTTATACCAAAACTGATAAGGATTCTCACTACATATGTATATATGTAGTGAGAATCTGTATTATGGCAGGGTTATCAAAAATGAGCGGCCATAGGTTTAAGATGAAAGGAAGGAGTTTCAAAGGAGATTTGAGGGGTTATACATGGAGAGTGGTTGTGATGTGGAACTTGCTGCCAGATTTGGAGAAGACAGATACAATCACTTTTTTTTACATTTAAGACTCATTTAGACAGGCATTTGAACAGGCAAGGTATGGAAGGATACCATCATAACACACAATAGAAGGGCAAATAATTTTATGTAGTTGGATTTAGTTGGCTAAAGAGTATGTTTCTGTCTTGTGCGACACTGTTACTCTAATACTTGCCTCACACAAAATAAATTCTTACTGTGACAAAAAAGATAAGTTTTGACTAGTTTCAGCTTGCACATCATTGGTAATACAATATTTGTTCACAATTTTTTGGTTTTTTTTGGCTTTTGAAGACTATTTTTTAAATTATTTTTATTAGAAGCAAATACATATTATGGCAAAAACATTTTATATGTATCAATCATACATTATTAATATTATCAATTGGGGCTTCATTCTGCTTCTAATTTTTTTTTATGGATAGAAAGTAAGAAAGAAAGAAAGAAAGGGAAAAAAAACACAAATGTCAAGATAAAAAAAAGGAATGATTTACTAATAATACATAATTGCAGATAGGTTTGAAGATTATAAAGTATAACTTTTCATCTAATCCTGAGTTCAAGTTTCAGTTAGGTTCCCGTGCCGAACCAATCTAAACCTTCAAATAATCGATGAATGAAGACCATATTCTATCAAAAAGTTCTTGTTTGTCCATTTAGACAAATCTGATTCTTTGCAGGTGTAGGGTCTCCGACATTTCCATAATCCACATTTTAATTGTGGGGGTTATAGGGCCTTTCCAAAAATGTTAATATTAATTTCTTCCCAGTTATTATACTGTAGTCTAGAAAGTTTCTTTGGCTTGTTGTGAGTGTTAGACTTTGTTCTGATATTCCAAGTTTTATCAGTTTTGCGTCGGGGTCCAATTTAGTATTAACAACTTCAGAAACTATTCTAAAAATATCAATCCAGAAATTTTTGATTTTTATACAATTTCCAAAAGCATATGTTAAGTTAGCCTCTAGATGTTGACATTTATCGCAGATAGGCGAGATGTGGTAAAATTCTATTTAGTTTTACTTTAGTGTAATCTGTGTAATACTTTAAATTGTATTTATATTTAAATTATAAATTACTTTAAATTGTAAATGCCAGACATGCTTTAAATTAAAGCATGTCTGGCATTTAGCGAACATTGATGTATATATTGTAGACTTTTGTCCCAAATATCTTTCGTTACAGGTTGGCCTAATTAATTTTCCCATGTATGTCTATATGATTCCAACAATGGGACCTTGCTATCTAAGAGGTATAATAAATATAAGTTGTTAATTTTTCGGTATTAGGATGTTTATTCAAACATTCATCAAGGATTTCTGGTTCCCTACTCCTATAATCTTGTGTATTAGATTTAACATAATCTCTAAGTTGTAGATATCTAAAAAAGTCATTTGTGTGTAGTCCATAAATCTGTTGCAACTCCTGAAATGAAAGAAAAATTCCTTTCTTATAAAGATGTCCCATCTTTTTAATTCCGTGATTTTTCCATTGTGTGAAACCTTTATCCAATATGGAAGGTTTAAATAAAGGATTGTTTACAATGGGAAAACAGAGTGATATATTATCCAATTTTAAAGCCTTTTTTAATTGTTTCCAGATTCGTATACCGCTAATTATAGGGTTTTCCCTATAGGTTTTTTTGTGCGATTTTGTGAGCACAAACATAATTGAACCAATTTCAAAAGGCAAACAATCTTCCTTTTCAATCCTTAACCAGTCTGGTTGCTGATCCATTTCTTCCAGCCAGAAATTCATATTTTTAATATGGACTGCCCAAAAATAAAACAAAACATTTGGTAAAGCTAAACCTCCATTAGTCTTTGATTTACATAAATGGTTTTTGACTTATTCTATGATTCTTACAATCCAATGAAAATTGTAACAATGGAGTCGACTTTAAAAATATATATCGGAATTGACTGAAATAGGTACTGTAATTGCGGCAAAAAGATCATTTTTATAGCATTAATTCTACCAAACATTGAAATGGGAAGTGTTTTCCAATACTGAATATTCTTATTTAGTTTATTCAGTAAAGGTGGGAAATTTGATTTGAATAAAGAAGTATGTCTTAGTTACATAAATTCCTAAATATTTATTTTTTTTCTTAACTATTTTAAAAGGGGATTGTTGCAGTGTATGTAAATTGAGTTCTGTTGTTGGCATGATTTCGCTTTTATTCCAATTAATTCTATATCCTGAAAACTGACCAAATTGAGTTATTAGATTTAGTAAGTTTGGAGTGCTAGTTTCTGGCTTTGTAATATATATTAATACATAATCTGCATATAAGGAGATATTATTCATTGTGTCTTTAGTATTATACCCGCATATTTCTGGATGAGTTTGAACACTTTCTGCTAATGGCTCAATTGCAAGAGCAAATAATAATGGGGATAGCGGGCATCCTTGTCTACAACCTCTAGAAAGATTAAATTTAGTTGATTAACTGTTGGGTTAGAATATAAAGGTTTAACCCATGTACAGTACTTCTCTCCCAATTGAATGTTTTCCATCATCAAAAATAAATATGACCATTCTACCTGATCAAATGCTTTTTCAGCATCTAGCGAGAGAATTGTTAGGTCTGCATTAGCAATTCTATTTGAGTATATAATATTAAATAGTCATCTCAAATTGTAAAATGAGTAACGTTTTGGAATAAAACCTGTTTGGTCGGGGTGTATTAGTTTGTTAATCACTAAACTCAATCTATGAGATAGGATTTTAGTTAATATATTCTGATCAGTATTTAAGAGAGCTATTGCTCTATATGAACCTGGGTCTTCAAGTTCTTTATCTCTCCACATCACCGTCTATATCTCTCGTTTCCCTGATCCCTGACCAGTCTGAAGAAGGGTCTCGACCCGAAACGTCGCCCATCTCCTTCGCTCCTTAGATGCTGCTGCACCCGCTGAGTTTCTCCAGCTTTTTGTGTAACCCTCTTCAAGATCCTTATCAGTTTTTGGTATAAGTATTATTGTAGATTCGTTTAAAGTTTCTGGGAGTTTCTGTTGAGTATAAACGTGTTTATACAATGTCTGTAAATGTGGGGAAATCAGATCATAAATTTTAAAATAAAATTCAGAGCTTAGGCCATCAGGGCCTGTGGCCTTTCTGTTTTTTAAAGATCTAATTGACTTTTCGATATCTTTTATCGTTATTTGAGCACCTAGTAATTCTCGCTCTTTCAGATCTAAACCCGTAAGATTACATTTCTGTAAAAATGCTTCCATTCCTGTTGATTGTTCTGTCACTTTAGTTGAGTAAAGGTTTTGATAGTATTGTGAAAATCTGTTATTAATATCTTTGGGTAGTGTTAATATTTTATTTAACTTATATTTCAGTGCTGCAATTTTATTGTGTTTTGCCATAAAATGTGCTACTGCGTTTTCTATGTCTAATTGCCTTATTTCCATTTCCAATATCTGTTGTTTAGCTTTTTTAATTTTAATTTTTTAATCTCTTCCCTGTACGGGGACCCAACTTTTTCCGTTGCCGTTGTAGTTGGGCATAACATCGTGGAGCCGGTGGCCTCCAACCGGAATTGACCTGGGGCTCCAGTTGGGGAGCCTGCGGACTCACCATCGCTGAGCTGGCCGACTTCGGAGTGCGAAGCGCTGTGGTGGCACGCGGCTGTGACCCGACTTCGGAGCTTGGAGGCTTCAACTGCAGGCCCTGTGGACAGTAACATAGGGAGCTTGCGGGTCCCTGGTTGGAGACCGCTTTTTGGAGCTCCCACAACGGCAAACTTCGCCCGCCCGAATCGAGGGGTCTAAATCGATCCAGAGCGGGGCCTTACATCGCCCAGCACGGCTTAAACGGCCGCGAGACTTCCAATCGCCCGCCAGGGAGGCTCTAACATCTAACATCAGGAGCCTTGATCGGCTCGATGCAGCAGTTTGGCTGCTTGACTGCGGGAGAGGAGTGGGCACAGAGAACAGACAAGAGATAATACTTTGCCTTCCATCACAGTGAGGAGGTGTTTGGGGATTCACTGTGATGGATGTTTTGTGTGGAATTGTGTAAATTGTGTGTTTTGGTTTTTTTGTTTGATGATGACTGCAGAAACGCAATTTTGTTTGAACTTATGTTCAAATGACAATAAACGATTCTGATTCTTTATGTGGATATGATTACAGTGCAGACTTTATTGCCATCCCTACTAAACTGAGGAAGTAGTTAAGCATTAACCACATTCAACACTTATAGACCCAACTGACAGATTTTGTTTCCATTTGGATTTTTAATGACAATCCAGTGGGGATAATTATTGATTATAACTTTACTACTTCCAATATAATTATTTGAATTTGAATTCCCACGTTGGATTTGAACTCTGTCTCTGGATCACCGATCCAGAATTTTGGCAGGTTGTCCAGTAATGTAAACAACCAGGTCCTGTAAAAATAAGTTTAGTTTAGTTCAGTCTAGAGATACATCATGGATACAGACCCTTCAGCCCACCGAGTCTGTGCCAACCAACACTAGTTGTACACCTGTACACTAGTTCGATGTTAACCCAGATTCACATCCAACACACTAGGGGCAATTTACAAAATCCAATTAACATACAATCCTACATGTCTTTGGAGTGTGGGAGGAAACCTGAGCACCCAGAGAAGACCCACGTGGCCACAGGGAGAATGTACAAAGTCCGCACAGAGAGCACCCGTAGTCAGGATTGAACCTGGGTCTCTGGTGCTGTTAGGCAGCAGGTCCACCACTGCGCTGCCCTTGATGGAATTGATGGCAAACATATTTGCCAGTTGTCCATCTTAGATAACTACATGCACATTATGGAAGAGCATCAGTTAGAAAAGCAAAGTTTAAATTGAAGTGGTAGAACCACACTTACTGGAAAAAACAACAAACAGTTCACCTTGGACTAAACGTGTTTGATGGGGAGGGTGATACGAGAAAGAGAACTTAACGTATCAAGCATACTTATCCAATCCAATTAATTTTTTTCTTCATACCATTCACTTGCATTGCACCTTCTGTTAAACTATGTAACTTACAGTTCATTACCCTCTCCTTAATTATGAATAAAAATACATTTTCAATAGATGCATCATACAATTACTCCATGATTCACATTTCAACTTTATATAATATAATAATAATAATAATAATAATAATAATAATAATATATCTTTATTGTTATTGCACAGAGGTATAACGAGATTTGGAATGCAACTTCCATCCAATATAATAACTTAATTAGCTAAAAATTTAGAAACCCAGAGAAACAAGATTTAAAAAAACAGTTAAAGCAGTGTAAAGTGCAAATAGGTCTGTGGTGATTGTGATTAAAATTGTTCATTTGAGTCAACTGCTGTACTCCTGCTCCAAATATACAAAAATGCATTTTTCCACTTACTTCTGAGAGCATTTCAAACTGTCCCCTTCTACCCAATGTAATGCTCAAGAGGTCATATAATGCAGAAGCAATCTGGAAGCTGATGGTGCGATCTTTCTTCTGGTCAGGTGCACGGCTTATTACAGCATCTCGGTTTGCCTGCAAAAATGTTTCAAAATAGATAATTAAAATTATTTTAGATTGAACAGTGAACCGTGTAGCACAGGAACAGGCCCATCAGCCCATAATGTCTCTGCCGAACATGATTCCAAGTTAAACCAATCTTCTCTGCCTGTATGTGATCCACATCTCTCCATTCCCTGCATATCCATGTGCCGATTCAAAAACCTCCTAAATGCCACTGCATATCCGCCTGCACCACGCCCCTCATAATAAACTGGAGGATCCTATTAAGCATGGGTCAAAAGTCATAACAAATTATGAATTGGATGAAACTACAATATTTAAGTTTTGAGGACTTGTCCTAGGACTGAGAAATTCATAATTCAGACCAAAAGGTCACATTTGATGAAACTTGATGAAACGGAACTTTGACTTGGAGCCAAAACCTGGTGACTCTTGTACATTATCTCAGTGGGCTATTTCTATACACCTTGTACTTAATCTAAGATTGTGTTTATGTATAGTAATACTTTACTAAACTGTGTGCAAAAAATAATTTAATTGCACCTGTGATGACAAAGAACCATTGAGCCAATGGTGACGAGATGCCTAAAAGTTTCTATATTGAGCATTTTATTGTCTAATTAACAATTAGGGAGAGAAAAAGTTCAAAACACATTATTTTAACCATAGGCTGCAAGCAGGCTTTGACTAGATTTATGTTAATGTATGTTGAAGACCTCAGGAACAGTAGGTTTAAGTTGTTGGTCTAATAATCTGAAGACTTGACTAAAAATCGAGGGATAACTGTTTAAATTACACCATAGCAGCTGAAATGATTGAATGTCATTTTCCAGAAGCCAATTAACCTACAAACCTGCACATCTTTGGAGTGTGAGAGGAAACTCGAGCACCTATCGGGATGCATCACAGCATGGTTTGGGAACAGCTCCATCCAAGACCGCAAGAAATTGCAGAGAGTTGTGGACGCAGCCCAGACCATCACACAAACCAACCTCCCTTCCATTGATTCAATTTCCACTTCACGCTGCTTCCGCAAGGCCACCAGCATAATCAAGAACGAGTCTAACCTTGGTCACTCTCTCTTCTCCCCACTCCCATCAGGGAAGATGTGAAAAAGAAGTATGAAAACACAACTGAACCACTCTATCAACAACTAGAAATTGGGAAATATGAATTGACAGATTATGTAAGATCTTGGAGAGATCAGATGAGTCTCAGCTCAGTTATATGTGGATGCAACATTGAAATGTGTTGGCTTAATGGTTGCTTTTTGCAACAGCAGTTTGCGCTATTGGCAAAATGCACCAATAACTGGCCTAGATGCCTCTGACAGCACTTCATAGTTCTGGGACCTCTATACTAACAAGGACAAGGACTGAAGGCACATGGCAACAACAATGCTGAACTGGCATGAAGACACCATATGCACGTGAACCAAGGTAAATAGAAGTCTTTCTCTAACAGAAAAAATTACAGCGTTGACAAAGACATAACTCAAATAATTCTCTAACACAAAAAATCCAGTGTAGACAAAGACATGAGCTACGAGTCACGTGTGGCAAACTAGAATCCAGTATGTGTTGCAGATCTGTTCATGAATAAAAAGTGAGCTAACAGTTGCAGCAAAAAACAAAGTGCTGGAAGAACTAAGGCCAGGCAGCACCTGTGGAGGGAATGGACAGACAACGTTTCGGATCGGGACCTTGTTTTAACATGGTAAGACTTTTGATCTTGAGGCATCCATTAACATGGTGTACACCTGTGAACCACAGCCAAATTTTCTATAACTTAATGACAATTTTGCATGTTTTGCTTCCTTGGTTACTAAATGGTGCAAGCAGTAAATAAACACAAGCAATTTCACCTCTACACTGCGAGTACCTGCAAAGAAAGCATTTTTTAAATTAGTGCCTGTGGGCAAAATGATGTCACTGTAGCTACACCTACACCTCATCAAAACTTTTTTTAGTGGATAAACTCAATTGATATTCTTGAATTGGTCAGTAAATGTCACTGATTCCCACGTCAAACGTAACAACTAATTATAAAAAAGATTGCATGAATTACTGTTTTCCTTAGAGCAGAAAAAATTTAGTATACACTGACAGAATATACAAGATAAATTATTTTCAGTAGCAGTAGGATGGGCAATCAGAAAACACAAATTTATAATTAAATGGTAATAGAACCAAGAATCAGAGCAACTTGTTTTTTTTCAAAAATACTTAAGACAACTACTGCCTGAAACCTTACAAAGGAAAGTTTTGCTTTATAAGTGAAATAGGAAATTTCAGTGTTACGGAGAAAAAGAAAATGAGACAAGTCAATCAGAGAGGGCTGCAAAGTCTCAATGGTGCTTTTATTGTCACATGTTCGGAACGCGAACACAGCAAGAATCTTTTTCGTACAAGCACTCCAGTAAAGTATTGCCTTATACCCGATCCTGGGAGCAAAGGTACAGAAATAGTCTACAAAGACCGTGTGCAAGAGGTGCCATGTTTTGGCGCAATTTTCAAAGACTACGCACTGGTTCTTAAAAGCAATATCTAGGGTTGCCAACTTTCTCACTCCCAAATAAGGGACAAAAGGTCAAAATAAGGTACAAATTCCCAACGGCAATTCGTTGACGGACTCGGCCGTGGCTGGGTGAATGATGAGTTGGCCCAGGAGCTGGACTACACAGAAAGCCCAGGCGGCGGGTCAGCTGAGGAGTTTTGGTCCAGCACCCCATCCAACTCATGAACCGACGATTGGCCATAAGAAGAAGGGATGGTGGTGTCGGTGGTAAGTGAAGGTCCGAAGGTCGGATAGCTGGCCAGGCTGCTGACCGGCGGGGCCACCGACGAGGTGCTGCTGCTGCACTCCATGGGCTGCACTACGTCAGGACGGTTGAGGCGGGGCCGGACGTGTCGCTCCAACCCGACAATCCCCTCAACCCGAGTAGTAGCAGTCAAATACTGGACAAAGGGCGGTCCCGTACAGGACAAACCAATTTAGCTCAATATAGGGGATGTCCAGGCTAATACGGGGCAGTTGGCAACCCTAGCGGTACCTGTTCCAGGCTGTTGCGGGGCCTCCAGCCATCTCCATCCTTGGAAGACAAGTCTTTTCACCCTTGTTCCCCAGGGCTGCCTCCCACAGCCGATCTCGAGGACGCTAGACCCCGGTTCCCTCTCGTTTCCTAGGGACCTTGCTGCTCGGCCATCGCGTCCGTCAACACTGGCTCCATCTTCCTGGTTGGTCTCTGGCCTTCGGAGGACGAGCAGGGGCCGGCAGGGCAGCTTCTCCCTCCCAGGCCGGTGTTCCGCAGAGTCCAACGAGTGGGGAACTGGCTCGACGAGCTCTCCCTGAAGCCACGATCCGCCGGGTCTTGAGTTTGGTCGGGTCCTGGGAGCTTCAGCCACTCCTGGCCTCCTGGGAGTGCACAGCCTACTCAGTACTGTGTCCCTTGTCTTTAGTGGTCTAAGTATGCAAAATTAGTGAAGTCAGACCTGGAGTACTGTGCACAGTCTGGGACATCACCCTTCATGAAGGTTATGGTCGCACCATGGAGGAGATTTAGAAGGATGCGGCCAGGGCTTGGTGAACATATTTAGGGGAGGAGACTACATTTAAGGATCTGGTTTTCTTATCACAGTGGAGATTGAAGGGAGATTTAATTGAAGTGTAACTTCATCATCTTAACAGGGTGGATGCGGTGAGGATGTTTCCTCGTAGCGGAATTTCCAACTTAGTGTAACTATTTTAAAATACAGTGTCACCCATTTGTGACAGAGAGGAGGCTTTTTTTTTTCTTTCTGAGGGTTAAAAGTGTTTGAAACTCTCTCCCTGAAAGGATGGTGGAAACGGATTTTCAGTCTGAAGAAGGGTCCCGATCAGAAACGTTATCTGTCCATTTTCCTCCACAGATGCTGCCTGACACGCTGAGTTCCTCCGGCACTTTTGTGGTTTGCTCACGATTCCTGCATTTGCAGTTCCTGTGTCTCCATAACATTTGCATATTTCTAAAGCAGAAATGGATAGGTTCTTATTTATTTAATTCTTTATTTCGAACAGAATAAAAGAATAAAAAGCAAGTGTGAAACAGCATACAAGCAATGGGATGAAAGGTTACCAGGGATAGACAGGTGTGCGGAATTATGGTTATGATCAGATCAGCCGTGATTGTACTGAATGGCAGCAGGGCACAGGTGGGCTGCTCCTGTTCTTAATGTGCATGCACTGTATGTTCGCATGTACAAAATCATGCAACACCGAGTTGGATTGAACAGGAAGGACTTATTTCCCTTCACGTAGAGGTCCACAATTTGGAGATATAGATTTAAGTTAAATGACAGAGAGATGAGAAAGAGCTAGATCAAGGAAAAACATTTTCAACCAAAGAATAATTGAAGCCTAGAACTTCCTGCCTGAAAGGCTGGTAGAGCCAAAAGACATTCATTACATTTAAAGAGATAAATGTTGCTTAAACAACCACACCTACGTGATTACAGATAGAAGGAAGCGGGAGTGACTTGAATAGTTCGATTTTTGTGCATAAAAACATAGAAACATAGAAAATAGGTGCAGGAGGAGGCCATTTTGCCCTTCAAGCCAGCACCGCCATTCATTGTGATCATGGCTGATCGTCCCCTATCAATAACCCGTGCCTGCCTTCTCCCCATATCCCTTGACTCCACTAGCCCCTAGAGCTCTATCTAACTCTCTCTTAAATCCATCCAGTGATCCTCCACTGCCCTCTGTGTCAGCGAATTCAATAAATTCACAACTTTCTGGGTGAAAAAGTATTTTCTCACCTCAGTCTTAAATGACCTACCCTTTATTCTAAAAATCTGATCCGAATTGCCTATTCAACTCTTCTGCCATTTCCTTGTTGCCCATAATAATTTCACCCGTGTCTGCCTTCAATGGATCCACATTTGACTTTGCTACTCTTTTTCCCTTAACATATCTAAAGAAGCTTTTACTGTCCTTCTTTCTATTCC
Source organism: Okamejei kenojei (assembly GCA_035221665.1). Taxonomy (NCBI): domain Eukaryota; kingdom Metazoa; phylum Chordata; class Chondrichthyes; order Rajiformes; family Rajidae; genus Okamejei; species Okamejei kenojei. Next base: position 58,295,754 of record CM069138.1, read on the forward strand.
TGGCCAGCTTCCCTTCGTACTTCGTCTTTTCAGCCCGTATTGCCCATTTTGTTTCCTTCTGTTGTCCTATGAAAGTTTCCCAATCCTCTGGCTTTTGGCTACTTTTTGCTGTGTTATACATCTTTTCTTTTAGTTTTATATCTAACCCTAACTTCTCTTGTCAGCCACGGTTGCCTCCTACTCCCATTAGAATCTTTCTTCCTTTTTGGAATGAAATGATCCTGCATCTTCCGGATTCTGCCCAGAATTTCCTGCCATTGCGGTTCCACCGTCATTCCTGCTAGGATCCCTTTCCAGTCTACCTTGGCCAGCTCCCGTCTCATGCCTTCTTAGTCCCCTTTGTTCAACTGCATCACCGACACTTCCGATTTAATGTTCTCCTTCTCAAATTGCAGATTAAAACGAATCATATTATGATCACTACCTCCAAGCGGTTCCTTTACCTCGCGTTCTGTTATTATATCTGGTTCATTGGACAACACAAAATCCAGAATTGCCTTTTCTCTGGTCGGCTCCATTACAAGCTGCACTAAGAATCCATCTCGGAGGCATTCTACAAACTCTCTTTCTTGGGGTCCTGAACCAACCTGATTTTCCCAGTCTACCTGCATATTGAAATCCCTCATCACCACAGTGGCATTACCTTTGTTACATGCCAGTTTTAACTCCTGCTGCAACTTACACCCTACATCCGGGCTACTATTTGGGGATCTGTAGATACCACCAATTAGTGTCTTCTTGCCTTTACAATTCCTCAACTCCATCCACAGTGACTCTACCTTGTCAGTCCCTATGTCTTCCCTTGCAAGGGACTGAATTCCATCCCTCACCAGCAGAGCTACCCCCCCTCCTCTGCCCACCTGCCTGTCCTTTCAATAGGATGTATAACCCTGAATATTAAGCTCCCTGGCCCAATCCTCCTGCAGCCACGTCTCAGTAATCCCCACAATGTCATACTTACCAACCTCTAACAGAGCCTCAAGCTCATCTACTTTACTTCTTATACTTCGCGCATTCATATACAATACTTTTATTTTCTTATGCATCTCACCTTTCACATCGATCCCTGTTACACTTGGCCATACTCTCCTATCCCTTTGTGAGCTTCCTTTCCCATTAATTCTGGGGTCATTAACTATCCTTTCACTCTCTTTCCTTTTAACTCCATCCTCGACTTTCCCATTTGACACCCCGCCCCCCCCCCCCCCCCCCCCCCCCCCCCCTTATTCAGTTTAAAACCACCCGTGTAGCAGTGGCAAACCTGCCTGCCAGAATGCTGGTCCCCCACCTGTTAAGATGCAATCCGTCCCTTTTGTACAGTTCCCCCTTACTCTCAAACAGATCCCAGTGATCTAAGAATCTAATCCCTGTCCCCTGAACCAGTTCCTCAGCCACACATTCAGGTCCCGTATCTCCCTGTTCCTGCTCTCGCCAGCACATGGAACTGGAAGCAAACCGGAGATAACAACCCTGGAGGTCCAGCTTTTCAGCATCTTTCCGAGCTCTCTAAAATCATGCTGCAGAATATTAATTCCCTTCTTTCCGACAAAGTTTGTGCCGGCATGCACTACCACTTCTGGCTGTTCACCTTTGCCCTTGAGGATTTTCTGCACTCTGTCCGTGACATCCTGGATCCTGGCACCAGGAAGGCAGCACACCATCCTTGAATCCCGTTTGTTCCTGCAGAAACCCCTGTCTGTACCTCTCACAATGGAGTCTCCAACTACAATGGCGTTGCCTGACGTTGGCCTCTTTGGTTTTGGCTCAACAGCCTTTTTTGCTTCGCAAGCCAGTCCGCCGCTCAGTGTGACAGCATGGAAAGAACGGATGGAATGGTTCTTCTGTAAATTATGACTCTACCGTTCTCCACAGCAATAGATCATTAAATTATATGCATATAAATAATCAATGCATTAGCATCCTGTGCAGTGACAACATTGCATTCATCTGCAGTAATTTCGTCAATAACCCATGACATTTTGCATCTGCTGCAATTTTATTTAATCAATACATTGCCCTGAAAAAAAGAAATCAATGGATAATACTTAGAGACAGTCACCATGATTGAAAAGATCCTTTCTTCAGTTCGGATCAATTGTAATTGATTTTTCTGAAAGAGAAATCCTGACTAGAGCACATCAGCAGTTCCACAATCAAGCCAAAATACACTAGCACCAATCAGATTTAAAATAAAAATCACTGACAGAAGCAGCAAGCATTTGCTAATTAAGGCAAGGGCAATACTCAACTTCTGAGAAGGAAATACTGAATTGATTTCTCCATTCTTTCAAGTTAACTTTGTGGTGGCAATTCATATATAAAAGAGCATAAATATAACTTGAAATAAACACAGGCAATGCAGGCCCCTTGGTCCATGCAGGTAACTTTATCTTCTTTACATCTTCCTGTTTATAAAGCTCCCTCAATGCTAGTCATGTCAACTATTTTACATGCTGGCAGTGTACATTGCATTACTTCTTAACTTTATATTAAGTTATTAATAACTTAATGGACTCTGGTTTTGCACTGGAAATATCCTCTTTAAATTTGCCCAACACATCACTTCAATAATTTTAAAATCTCCAGAGCATCACCTCCTTTTCCAAAGAAAACCTACAACAGTCAGCATCATCTTTTGCAACTTTACACATATGCAAGAAGCCCATTTCTACTACAGGTGGGGTCTAATTCCGATTCAGGGCATAGAATAGCTTCCTGCCTTTGCCTTTCAATCCCTCCATAATAATCCCCAAAACTTTGTTTCCACAAGTATCCAATGAATGTGTCCCATTCAACATGAATGTAGTTATTTACATGGTGTGAACTTTATACATACTTAGATAAAGGGAGTCATCACATCCCCAGCTAGATAATCAATCAATTAATGAACTGAGCGGTAAATAAATAAATAAATAATCAAAACACCTAAAGCAACTGTTTTTGAAGCAGTTGCACTTGAAACAGTGACATGGATAGGCACTAAGGAACGAAACAAACTTTGCTCAATAAAAACAAATTTATGTCAGATTTAATGTTATTGATCTAGCATCATCTAAAGGTAGTGGCTGAGAATTATCTTCAATTTGTCTCACAACAAACAAGATCCAGTTCAATAGTCCCACAGTCCAATCCATTTTCACATGAAGTCTTTGCCTTTTGATGCAATGATTCTAAATCTGGGCATCCTTGTAATATTTAGTGGTATATGCCTTGGCATTTGCTTGTGAATTTCAACTCTCATTTGACTATCAAGTCAAAAAATTTATTTTTTAAATCATCTTTCACTTTGCCCAGCTAAATATGCACTTTCTCTCTCACTTCTCTTTTTGACTGCTTTGCCCAATAGTGTTAGATCGGGAATCCCCTCAGTCCAGTCAAGGCTGTAGTTAACCCGGCGAGACAGGCAGAGTTGAGTTGCATTTAGGGCTGGATTGAGCCTCCGAAGCCTCGCGCATGTGTGTATGAGTGTGCGCATGAGCGCGCGGCCGCCAAAAAATTGTGTCCCCCCCTGACCCCGGTTCCCTCCATGTTTTGATAGCGAGTTCCACTCTTGTTATAAGGAGTTTGGATATTCTCCCTGTAACTGCGTAGGTTTCTACTGGGTCCTCCCACACTCCAAAGACATACAGCTGTGTAGGTTAATCAATATGACAATAGACAATAGGTGCAGGAGTAGGCCATTTGGTCCTTCGGCTGATCATCCCCAATCAGTACCCCGTTCCTGCCTTCTCCCCAATCCCCTTACTCCACTATTTTTAAGAGCCCTATCTAGCTCTCTCTTGAAAGCATCCAGAGAACCTGCCTCCACCGCCCTCTGAGACAGAGAATTCCACAGACTCACCACTCTCTGTGAGAAAAAGTGTTTCCTCGTCTCTGTTCTAAATGGCTTACTCCTTATTCTTAAACTGTGGCCCCTGGTTCTGGACTCCCCTAACATCGGGAACATGTTTCCTGCCTCCAGCGTGTCCAAGCCCTTAACAATCTTATATGTTTCAATGAGATCCCCTTTCATCCTTCTAAACCCCAGAGTGTACAAGCCCAGCTGCTCCATTCTCTCAGCATATCCGCCATCCCGCCATCCCGAGAATTAATCTTGTAAAGCTACGCTGCACTCCCTCAATGGCAAGAATGTCCTTCCTCAAATTAGAGGACCAAAACTGCACACAATACTCCAGGTGTGGTCTCACTAGGGCTCAGTACAACTGCAGAAGGACCTCTTTGCTCCTATATTGACGCCATTTAGATAGTAATCTGCCTTCCTGTTTTTGCTACCAAACTGGATAACCTCACATTTATCCGCATTAAACTTCAGCTGCCATGCATATGCCCACTCCCCCAAACTGGCCAAGTCACCCTGCATTCTCATAGCAACCTCCTCACAGTTCACACTGCCATCCAGCTTTGTGTCATCTGCAAAGTTGCTAATGTTACTTTGAATCCCTTCATCCAAATCATTGATGTATATTGTAAATAGCTGCAGTCCCAGCACCAAGCCTTGCGGTACCCCACTGGTCACTGTCTGCCATTCTGAAAGGGACCCGTTAATCCCTACTCTTTGTTTCCTGTCTGCCAACCACTTCTCTATCCATGTCAGCACTCTATCCGCAATACCATGTGCCCTAATTCTGCCCACTAATCTCCTATGTGGGACCTTATCAAATGCTTTCTGAAAGTCCAGGTACACTACATCCACTAGCTCTCCCTTGTCCATTTTCCTAGTTACATCTTCAAAAAATTCCAGAAGATTAGTCAAGCATGATTTCCCCTTCGTAAATCCATGCTGACTCGGACCGATCTTGTTACTGCTATCCAAATGTGCGGCTATCTCATCTGTTATAATTGACTCCAGCATCTTCCCCACCACCGATGTCAGGCTAACTGGTCTATAATTCCCCGTTTTCTCTCTCCCGCCTTTCTTAAAAAGTGGGATAACATTAGCTACCCTCCAATCCACAGGAACTGATCCTGAGTCTATAGAACATTGGAAAATTATCACCAATATATCCACGATTTCTAGAGCCACTTCCTTAAGTACCCTGGGATGCAGACCATCAGGCCCTGGGGATTTATCAGCCTTCAGTCCCATCCGTCTATGCAACGCCATTTCCTGCCTAATGTGGATTTCCTTCAGTTCCTCTGTCACCCCTCTGTGGCAATGAAGTGTAAATCGGCTTCAATAATTGTAAATTGTCCCTCGTGTGCTAGTGTAATGGGTGATCGCTGGTTGGTGCGGACTCGGTGGTCCGAAGGGCCTGTTTTCACACTGTATTTTTAAAGTTTAATGTTATTTCATTAAATGTCCAGATTCTTCATATTTTAAATTATAATATCAATACCTAGTTATGCCATGTACTACTATTTCCATTTTTTTGCACATTTCGTCCTGACAGAGCTGAAGTCAGTGCCCTCAGCAACAAAACATCAACAGAGAATACCAACTCAAGGACTAGTGGAGAACCTTTTACACAACAGTCTACAGTCGGAAATCAGTTTCTGGGATATAATTCTGCACCGCATCCTCCAGTATGTCACAAGTGCCTATTTGTACTAAGCATATTGACTAGCAGTAAAAAGCAAAATGCAGGAAGAATTCAGTGGGTCAGGTAGAATCTGTGGAGGAAAATGGACATTTTGAGTCAGGGCCTCCTTCAGACTGATGGAGTAGAGTGCAAATAGTTGGTAGGAAAAGGTGAGGGAAATGGCAAGGCCAGAGCCGGCAAATGATAGCTGGATCCAGGTAAGGACATAAGTCAGAGAAAAAGAAGGGTAGAGATAGTAAACAAGACTGGCACCAATGTGGAGAAGTTAAAAGGGTGCAAATGGTGGACAGGCCGCAATCACAGCAGACATCAAAAGTAAAGATGAAATATTTTCTGTTGCCCCAATCACCACATGACAAATATTTTAGCAAGGTTCATAAGGTCATGTGATAGGAGCAGAATTAGGCCAGTCAGTCCTTCAATCATGGCTGATCTATATTTCCCTCTCAACCCCATTCTCCTGTCTTCTCCCATAATTCCCGATACCCGTAACAATCAAGAATCTTGATTGCCTTGAAAATATCAATTGACAGCCTCCACAGATTTCTGTGGCAATGAATTCCACAGATTCTCCATCCTCTGACAAAATAAATTCCTCCTCATTTCCTTCCTGAAGGAATGTCCTTGAATTCTGAGGCTATGACCTCTCCCACTAGTGAAAACATCCTCTTCACATCCACTCTCTCCAAGCCTTTCACTATTTGGTAAGTTTCAGAGGTTCCCCCTCATCCTTCTAAACTCCAGCAAGTATAGGTCCAGTGCCGTCAAATGCTCATCATATGTTAACCCACTCATTCCTGGGATCATTCTTGTAAACCTCCTCTGGACCCTCTCCAGGGCCTGCACATCCTTCCTCAGATATGGTGCCCAAAATTACTCACAATACTCCAAATGTGGCCTGACCAGCGCCTTATAGAGCCTCAGCATTACATCCCTATTTATGTATAATAGCCCTCTTGAAATAAATGCTAGCATTGCGTTTGCCTCCCTTACTACTGATTCAATTTGTAAATCAACTTTTTAGGAATCCTGCACCAACACACCCAAGTCCCTTAGTACCTCCGATTTCTGGATTCTCTCCCCATTTAGAAAATAGTCTACGCCTTTATCCCTATTACTAAAATGCATGACTCCACACTTTGCCACATTGTATTCCATCTGCCACTTCTCTGTCCACTCTCCCAACCAGTCCAAGTCCTTCTACAGAGTCCCTGATTTCTCTGTGCTATCTGTCCCTCCACCTATTTTCATACCATCTGCAAACTTGGCCACAAAGCCTTCAATCCCCTCAACCAAATCATTAATATACAGTGTGAAGAGTAGTGCCCCCAGCGCCGACCCCTGCGGAACTCTGCTAGTCACTGGCAGCCAATCAGAAAAAGGCCCCTTTATTGCCACTCTTTGCCTTTTGCCATCCAGCCAACCTGCTAAATTCTTCCCTTTGACACCATGGGCTCTTATCTTCCTTAACAGCCTCACTTGTGGCACCTTATCAAAGGCTTTCTGAAAATCTTGGTAAACAACATCCACTGACTCTTCTTTGTCTGTCCTGCTATTTACTTATTCAAAGAATTCCAGCAGGTTCGTCAGGCAAAATCTCCCATTCACAAAACCATGCTAACTTCGGCCTATTTTATTGTGAACTAAGTACTCCGTAACCTCATCCTTTATAATGGACTCTAAAATCTTACCAACCACTGAAGTCAGACTAACCAGCCTATAGTTTCCATTCTTCTGATTTGTTCCATTCTTGTACAACGGGGTAATATTGGCAATTTTCCTAGCGATTGTGTTAGCACAATAAAAACAACAATGAAGCTAATTTGACAGAAAGTAATAAAGACTTTGAAAAGAGTCTGTACATATTTTATTCCAAGAGACGCTGATTTGCAACCGCAGACATTTATTTTTCTTTAGAACGACTCTCCATTAATAATGCAGCTGAGTTTCTCTTTATGGTTTGTTGGTGAGCTCGTCAAAATGCAAGAAAATTTGTGATTCGAGAGAAAAGATTGGAATTTATGATCTCATTATGACATAGCTTACCATCGATTCACTGATTAGGAGGAGTAGGAGAGCTTCTTCAACAATATCCCGTGGATAGAACAGGCTGCGAAGAAGAGTGGAACTGAATTAGGTCAAGTTCATTCTGCATGATTTCTTCCTTTTATTGTTAAAGCAGAGCTAGTGTCTAAAGATATTATGTATTATTCATCAGTAATAATACATAATCTACATTAAAAAATTATTCTGTACTTTTCAATGAGCATTCTGTGAAGCACCTTTACGTTTGGTCTCCTATTTGTTTGCCACACAATTGGTGATGATTACAAGTTACAAGCATTTGTGGGTTGAGTGCATGAATGAACCATGTACTGCAGAACAGCTCTGTACAGAGTATGACTCCAGTTGTTATTGCTGCTCCGCAGAGAGCAGCTGATATCACTTACAAAGAATGTGAGGTGACTGTACCCTGTAATGTCTCAACGCCCTTGATCCGAGGTTGCACAAAAAGAATGGCTTTTTTTTTCAGTATCCAATAATAATTCTCAAAGCTGCAGACAATTGCATGCCAGCAAATATATTTTCAACTTCTACAGGTGTACGATAGAGAGTGTATTGACTGTTTGCATCACAGCCTGGTTTGGCAACTCGAACGCCAAGAAACAAAGGTGATGAGAGAGAGCGGTAGACACTGCACCTCCATCTCATGTCTGGATCTCCTCACCATTGAAGGGATCTATAGGAAGTGCTGCCTCAAAAAGGTAGCCAGAATCATCAAAGCCCCACACCACCCTGGCCATACTATCATTTCACTCCTGCCAATGGGAATGTGGTAAAGGAGTTTGAAAACAGTGACCATCAAGTTCAGGAATAGCTTTTTCCCCAACTTCCATCAGGCTCTTGAACTCTACCCAGTGTACAACCTCAACTTTGAACTATGAACTGCTTTTGGTCGCAGCATGGACTTTGGGATATTCTCACACGTATTGAGGTTATTGATGTTTTGATTTTTTGTGTATTATATATTCTCAATATATGTATATATTGTATTTTCAAATTAATTTTGCTGCTTCAAGTAGGAATTTCATTTTTCTGCTGTCTGTACAAATGACAATTAAACACACTTGAGTTGTCCTTTGTTGTCAAATAAGAAGAGGATTTTAAAATATTCTCCAAACTAACCATAATACAACAGCAACCAAGAATGGGATTTTCTCTCAAAATGTCTTACTCTAGTAAATGTCCTATATTAAAAAAGTAAATACAACCTTCTCTGCAGATTTCATTTGCTGAAACATGTTAGCCTGATAGAACAAGGCTTCGGAAATAAATCAACCACTTTTTGGGTAGGTTTGGGGGAAGGATAGCTGAAACACTCTCAAAGTTTGGAGTTTATTAATATTTTATGCATCAATTTTTAAGATGCAAAATCTTTACATTTTTAAAAACAGCACAGTTTTGGGTCTGCTGCCCTATTTTTGTCACATTTATTTCTTTAGAGTGCATTTCTGCACAAACCACAAGTGAATAATAATTGCTTTGACGGAAAGCTTCAGCGATTTCCATCTAGATTTGGCTCCAATTACAATCAACATTACTGCTGTCATTGATCAATCTCTAGTATTAACCATGAATAGTCATCATAGACTAAGTTGGTGGATTGCTGGAATTAGTTCTATTCTGATTTAAATCAGTCAGGTCAACAGAGAAGAACATTTGAGTCTGTTGCTTCTAAATCACAATGCAAGTGCTGCTATTCCCTGCTCAACAACACTCTCCATTATAGTGAAGCAATGCCATATCATTCATTACAACATAATTATCCTCTTCCTTCCAGCAGAAAGTCTACTAAATGACAGCAAGATATCAAGAAAAATTATGGAAACGGCAAAAATAATTAATTCTATTTAACTTCCTACAAGAGTGAGTTGCTCAACTCGTTGCTATTTACTTTGTGTATAACAGAAACTAGAGTTTGATTTTGTGATAGTGTTGCAGTCTTGATCTACCACCTAGCTCGAACTTTATCTTGCACTAAACGTTATTCCCTTAATCCTGTATCTACACCGTAGACATCTTTTCTCTGACTGGATAGTACATATTAAAAAATGCTTTTAACTGTTCCTCAGTACATGTGACAATAATGAACTAAACTAATAAACTAAACTAAAATGTGGGGAATAGTTTAAGAGATGGCGCAAGGGAAAAGGACTTCAGTTTGACTTAACCTATTGCTAATGATTAAAAAAAATAACTTCAAGCATTTTGTCTGGATGTATTGCTTTGTACAAATAAATTAAAATGTGCATTACATACTCGTCTCCTTGGTAGAGTTGAGGACCAGTAGTTAGTGTGTAGCTCACACTTAAAGTAGATCCACTTTCCTCAGTATCGAGGTCAGGGGGTGGATCTGAAAATGGATTCCAGTAACTGTCCTCACACAGACTGTGTAGAAGTACCTCAGCCAGTTGCTTGGCTATTGTCTAAGAGAGAAGATAATAAATCTTTTAAAAAAAATAACCATAGCACTCTACAACTGACACTCATTATAAAGTGAATGCACCATTTACAATTGCTCAAGAGAATGGATGAATGAACATCTACTTAAGAATACAACTAAAGAAATTACATTTAAGCTATGATACTGATAATCAAATATTCTTTGTTTTCTCTGCTCCTGAGACTATCAGAGTATGATCCTCAAACAATGCTACCTTCATATAGAAGACCTATAACAATTCACTCATCTATTCTGCTTGACAAGGACAATTGCATAGAAGTTAATTCAGAAGCGTAAATAGCATGGATTGTATTCCTGAAGCACAATTGATGGAAGATGCAGCCTGCTGGGTAAAATAGCATTGCAAGGTCAAATGACATTGAGACCCAGTTTGTAGCTCGGAATGAATGCTATGAAATTCTGTGCCTGGTAGGAATCCCACCAAATTTATGCAAAGATCAGAATATTATGCTGTGGCCAGCAAATTTATACAGTGGCCAGAGTATTTCAGTCTATTTCATTGTTGGAGCAGCAGTGGGAGGTTTCAAAACCTAATCTAAAGAACTTTACTTTTACACTTAATTTTGATTCTTATTCTTGGCTATTTCCTTAAAAAGAGAACCAGTAAAAACAAAATGCAAGTTCTAATTTATAACAGTATCACAGTGATACACATTAACAAATACTCCCTGGACATATTCAAAGGAGAATGGGAAACTGAGGATATGTTGAACTAAACAAACAATTTCAATGCCTCTTACCTGTATACTTAGACCTGCTTGTCTAATATTTCACTAGAATCCAATCAAAACGCAGCTTCATAAACTCACACCTGAAGCACTAACATGTCATCATTTAAACAATTAATGACTTTTCTGAGTTCCCTGCAAGTTGCCCTCTGAGTAAGCACAAGCTATTCGTTTTCCAAGTGAATATAAAGTGTGTGAGGTGTCACTGAAATTAATGAATAAGGTCTGCATTCACAAGTGCTGCCCAGATACGCGTCAGTTCTTGGCAACTGATACTGCTTGATCAATGTGCACCGAATATGAGCTTCTCCAAATGTAATTGAAAAATTATTCCTATCACGGCCCTTGCCAGACAGTAGACATTGTGACATTGGGCCACAGCTTGCATAGCGCATACTGACTCGACAACAGAACTAGATTCTGTAAAAACTGACGGCACTGTGGTGCAGCAGTAGAGTTGCTACCTTACAACGCTTGCAGCACCGGAGACCTGGGTTCAATCCTGACTACGGATGCTGTCTGTACGGAGTTTGTACATTCCCCCCGTGTCCATGTGGGTTTTCTCCAAGATATTTGGTTTCCTCCCCCACAACAAATATGTACAGGTATGTAGGTTAATTGGCTTAGTGTATGTGTAAATTGTCCCGAGCGTGTGTAGCATAGTGTTAATGTGCGGGAATCGCTGGTTGGTGCTGACTCGGTGGGCCAAAGGGCCTGTTTTCCGCGATGTATCTCTAAACCAAACTAAACTAAAACACTCAACATAGAACAGTACACCACAGGAATGGGTCTTCACCCCACAATGTTTGTGCGGAGTTCGAAGTCGTTAAATCGATTTCATCTGCCTGTACAGGATCCATACCCCTCTATTCACTGCACTTCCTAAAAGCCTCTTAAACACAAAGAGCTGAAGATGATTTGCATTGACTCTTGTTGCTGTGAAGTGTTGAAGTGCAATTGTAAACTTTATTTTTGCTTTTTATATTACAATACCTACTCAATATCAATACCCCTCAAACTTGACAAAGTAGTCGTCCAACCATACCATTCTGAAATTCCGTGTGGCTCTTGTCTCCATTGCTCTTAACATTTCCCGAATTCGGTTAACTCCTTTGACGATGTTCCTGAGAGAAAGATAAATCAAAAAACATGATTTAATGCAATGTTTGCCCACTTGAACTGTTACAACATAGTGTACAGTTCAGAAGTACTTCATTTGGTCTGAATAACTTTGAGATATTTGGACACTGCGAATTGTTATATTATACAAAGCTTTTTTTCACTTGCAGGTCTTTCAGAACTTGCTAAACATTAGGAAGAGTTGAACATTTCGGCATCTCTGTTGGAGTGCAACAATGCCAGCACATGTTTGCTTACAACTTTACTACTGAATACATTCACATAAAATTCCTTTTTCGCAAGAATACATTGATGGCACTGAAGTAGTCAAAAGCTTCCAGTTCATAGGAATAAATATCACCAGTAATAAGCGAGTTTGGTATTCCGACTGCGCATGCCAAGGTCATAGGTCACTCGCGATAAACACTCGGCGGATGTGCTGCTGCGTGGGTGCAGGCCTGTGTTAAGTCCATGGTCGGGGTCGGGCCCGGGTCTCCGGTGCTGCGGGCGCTGTTGAGTTGCTGATGGGCCATCCCCGTCTCCTCCTGGGTGTCCCATTCCTGTCCTGGGGCGGCCAGAGGTGTGGCGAGAGGTGGTGGGCTTGCAGCCGGCGCTTGCTCCAGCTCCGCTCTGCCTCTCACGCCGGGTTGGCCAGCATCCCCATACTGGCGGGGAGGCGGCCCCAGCTTTGCAGCCAAACCAGAGCAGGGGACCGTCCACTGCGCCTCTCGCCTTGTCCAGTGACTGTCAGTTGACCCTGGGGGGGGGGGATGCACAAGAGTCAGGCAACATCTCTGCAGAAGGGTCTCGACCCGAAACATCACCCATTCCTTTTCTCTGGGGAAGCTGTCTGTCCCGTTAAGTTGCTGCAGCGTTTTGTGTGTAGGCTGGTGCTCGGCTTTCGCTGGCGCTGGGTGGGGCAGGGAGTGCAGCTGGTGGTCCCCGGCCCATTAGGGTAGCGGGTTCCTCGGGAGGTGGAGTGGAGTTGGGCTGGGGTTGGCGCTTCTCCGTGCTAGCTGTGGGCGTGGGGCCGCTGCTGCTCCGGGCCGGTGTCCCGTCAGTCCGAGGTCGCCCCGGAAGTCTCCTGCCGCCCCCAGTCAGGGATGGGACCCTCGGAGGGTGGGGGGGGGGTGGAACGGTCCAGTGGTGCTGGGGACCCGGGTTCAATCCTGTTTGCAGATGAGGCGCGGGTCAGTGTCTCTCCCCCCCTCGCATCTGCCCCCTCTCTCTCGCTGTTACACCCCACTCTCCTGCTACCTGGCACCCCTGTTCCTCAGATTAAATACATACTTTTTACACATAAATTATGAATAAAGATAAGAATTTATACATAGTTTATGCAGCCAGCGCTTTGTTCGCTTTTTCTTTATTGCGAATGACCTTTGACAAATCCCATGATTCCTTGCGTTTTTCGGAATACCGAACTCGCTTATTTGTCCTGGACTTGCCACATTGAAGTATTGGCCTAGAAAGCACACTAACTTCTACTTCCTCAGAGTGACTCCAGTGATCTTAACAATTTCTAGAGATGCACAGAGGCAGATTTACCACAGGTTGGTATGCCAACTACTTTACCCAAGACCACAAAAAACTGTAAAGAATCATGCATGCAGCCCAGTCCACCACAATAACCAGCCTCTTAACCAACCTCCCATACCCAAATAACTTCATACTGTTTCAGGAAATCAGTTCACTCACACCCCAGTCATTCCCTCTCTCCTCTCTGGCAGAGGATACAAAACCATTTACCACCAGATTTAAGAACAGTTTTCTCCTCACTCTTGCATGAACCTCAAGGTTCATATGCTAAGGATGTCTTCCAATCTGCTGCATAACAGACTTTGCACTTAAAAAAAAATGCACCCCCTCTGTAGCAGTAACATGATATTCTGCATTCTGTTTATTTTCTTTTTTGTACAAACCGTTATACTCATGAATGGTATGATCTGCCAGGATAACACACAATATAACGTTTTCATTGTATCTCTGTAGACATGACAATAATAAACTAATGCAATACCAAGTGATTAAATGCATATACTCTGAGCTTATCCAGTGATCGGATTCATATTTTGGGGCCTGGAATGCAGCAGAGATGTCACAAACTTCCTTACTTTTGTACTGTTTGCCTCCAAGTGTAAAGGAAAATGCAATATATATCCCTCCATCTTCAAGAATTTGTGTACTTAATCACCTAGGTCTCTCAACTCCTGCATTCCCTTTGAATTTATACCATTGTACATTAATACCAATCTCTGTTCTCAGATTCTATCATTGCAAACCATTCCTTTGGTAAGTATCTATTCATAGCTCTGTAACACACCAAATGTTAAGCCAAGAAAAGTAACAGTTGCGTTAATGCAAAGCAAGAATTTCATTGCCCTATCAGGGACACATGACAATAAACTCACTTGAACTTGAACTTGTCTTCATCCAAGTAAAATATTATTCCGCCATTGTAGGTAGTATTAGTATGCATTCATAATATTGTTGATCTCTCAATGTATTTTTTTTTTAAATCGACAAATTTCCTATCTTGCACTATAATTCTAATCACTAACTGCCACTTCCTGACACCACTTCATAATGTATTGGATTTGCATTCCATACTTAAATTTGATTAACATGATTAAACAAATTCAAATTCATTCTTAAATAAAAATAATCCCAAATAATACTGTGCAGCGTATAAACGTCATGCTGAAAGGACGTGACTGATGTGCCATTATACTGAGGTCTTGTTGACGGCTTCTTTGAATCCACCACTGAAAGATTCATAAAAATAAATCAAACTTGGCCATAATTTCCTGCTGTAGCTCTCCAGACTTGTCTTTATGAGAGGTTATATGTCAAGTTATTACAACTGATAACTTTGCAGTGACAGAAACTGTATATCAGGGAGTTAAAATGGTTAGCAATTGGGAGATTCAGCAGGCTTTGGCGGACTGAGCGCCACGTGAACCTCTGCCTCACCAGGAAGATCTGCTGGAGTCATTGGCTATATTTAAGAGGGAGTTAGATGTGGCCCTTGTGGCTAAAGGGATCAGGGGGTATGGAGAGAAGGCAGGTACAGGATACTGAGTTGAATGATCAGCCATGATCACATTGAATGGCGATGCAGGCTCGAAGGGCCGAATGGCCTACTCCTGCACCTATTTTCTATGTTTCTATGTTTCTATGGAGTCCTTGGATGGATGTGATGGAGGACGTATCGGGACAGGTATAAAACAATGTGCTTCATTGTAAACAATCAAATTGAAGCAGTGCAAAATTAACAATTTGAGCATGAAAACAAATCAGAGAATTTAATGTTAAATTAAGCAGTGAAAGGTGAAGAAAGATGGGATTAACAGAAAAAAAAAAACCAGGAATATTTATAAAAAATCTACCATGATTTAAACATGATGGAATGATACCCTCCATGTAGAATTGTTAATTTTCAGTATTGGATAAGCAGTGCCTAGCTCTCAGCATATCGTTTTCCATGTTTAACCTTGCATCTGCCATCAAATCAAATTGCTGTGGCACAATTGCCATCAGCCACATTGATGTTTTGACAGCAAATTATGGGTCAATGACGTGTTTTCATATATCAGATTTTTTTTCTATTAGTCCTTGCTCAAAGGTGGCCAAGTCCATTTGTTAACAAATACGTTGTTCAAATGATTCTCTAGGGATCTATATACTTTTCAAACTGTGTGTGTGTGTGTGTGTGTGTGTGTGTGTGTGTGTGTGTGTGTGTGTGTGTGTGTGTGTGTGTGTGTGTGTGTGTGTGTGTGTGTGTGTGTGTGATTTTGCATGTGAAACGTATCTCCTCAAAAACCAGACACAAAAACACGGAGATTTTTATCATTTTGGTGGGGATTTACCTTATGAGTTCGGAAATCCACTCCTTGGTCAATTATTTCCCCAGATTTTGAATAAAATTGATCACAAAATTCAAACAAAACTCAATTTTTTAAATCTAAATGGCTCTCACCAGCTGCTGGCGTCACAATGCCCACTAATCCAGGCCCACCTGTGTCCTGACCCCGCCCCCCGCTGCTGTGGATTAAAGGCACAGAAATATCAAGAAAGTTCTGCAGAACATTCTACAGCTGCGTTCCGCTGTAGCTTCTTTGTTCTACAGATCTTGAGGCGGCGACTCCACACGCGCTGAACCTTATCATCACTGTTGGCGCAGTTCGTGAAGCCCTGCGCGCTCATTCCAGCTATGGATTTACAGAGTCAGAAGTCGCTTCTCTCTCTCTCTCTCTCTCTCTCTCTTCATTTGACAGCACGGCTCTCCTCCACCGCCCCGTTGCCTGCGCCCAGCCCAGGTACGCTCGCACCACGCCTCCATCAGCTGGACTCCCACGCCCGCCCGCCCCAACCTCCCCGTTGTTCAAATTGCGCAGAAAGATCGAGAAAGTTCTGCAGCAAAGATCCTACAGCTCAGCTCCGTTATAGGATCTTTGTTTTGCTCAATCGCGAGGTCAGAGGCACCCATGCGCTGAAGCTTCTCCCCGCTGCCCGTCTTGTGAAGCCCCGCCCCTCCCATCACCCGCCCGCCCGCTCACTCAGCTGCCCGTTTCCAGAGAGTCAAGCCGGTGCTGTCTCTCTCCATTGTTCGCAGCCCACTCATTCACCCGGCTCCCCCCCCCCCCCCCCCCCCCCCCTCACCTCCTCCCCTCTCCTCTCTACCCATCACAGGGGACGACCTCCTCTCAGTCCGTGTCCGTGGCCCGATCCTATGTAAAGCTGGCGGAAGCTTTTGGCTGTCCTCAGCAAAGAGCCTATAGCTGGCTATAGGATCTTTGGGCCTCGGATTGCTCCGATCTCGCTCGGGCCCCCGTAACCTGCCGCCCCGCCCCACTCCTCTCTCTTGCTCCCTCTCTCTTTCCCCCCTCTCCCTCTCTCTCTCCCCCTCTTTCCCCCTCTCCCTCTCTCCCCCCCCTCCCTCTCTCCCCCCTCTCCCTCTCTCTCTCCCCCTCCCCTAAACCCTCTTCTCCCCTCCACCCCTCCCTTCCCTTCCCCTCCCTCTCTCCCTCTCTCCCCCCTCTCCCCTCCCCCTCTCTCCTCCCCACTGTCCTACCCCACCCTCCCTCTCCTCCTCCCCTCCACCCCCCTCTCCCTCTGTCTCTTGCCCTTCTGTCTCTGCCCCTCTCTCTCTCTCTGTCTCTCCTCATTCTCTCTCTGCCCTCACTCTCCACCTCCACCCCCCCTCAAGACACGCCTGCAAGTTGGGGGCTGTGCATCAGTGGATAGGGCGGTTATGGGGTAAAAGGAGAAAATTAATAATATTAATATAATATCCACTTGGGTAGTTAGCATGTGTGTGGGGGTGGTGGTAGTGCATGTGATGCCGCATGCCCACCCCCCCCCCCCCCCCCCCCACCGCAACCGCACGTTGGAGGAACAGACCCAACGGGTCTGCACTTTGTCTAGTTAAACTCAAAGTAGTTGTGCTATAACACCAGAATAAAAGCTCAACCAAGCCTAAAGCCAAAGTAGTATCTAAACTGCTTAAACACACTTATGCTGTAGATAATAAATAATAATAATAATAATATTTATTTCGGACTCAAGGTCCAGACAAGGGACAACATTACATGAAAATGCATTGCATATTAAAAATATCATAAAGTACATATAAAATCTTAGCGTATCACTTATAAAAGCATCATAAATTATATATTTTAAAAAAAACACAATACATGAATTAAAATCCAGAATAAAAGAATGATCAAAGTCTAACAACGAGACAACAATACCAGTGTCTCCACAACTGGGATTCGTAGCATGTAGTGCTAAACCTTATGTTTGACAAAGCCACAATAATTGCATTCTTAGAGTAATTTATCCTGCAAATGAATTTATACATTTGATTTCTTAGGATAGCTTCTAAAGTACTGACTCCTTCAGTCACAAACATGTTACTAGCACTACACCATCTAGGTTTCTTTAACAGTGTTCTCATGGCATCATTATATGACACCTTTAGTCTCTGCAAACTAGTCTTTCCATAATTTCCATAGTTCCATGGAGGATAATAACTAACTCTATATGCAATAATAAGCTACCTACATGTTAACAAGCACATAAAGACTGATTGTGTAGATGCCAGTATATAATTGGGGTTATCAAGTGAGAACCTCCCTTCACTGATGTTTCATTGAGTTAGGCCCATGACACATCGGGGAGGCTCTTAGTTCCGGCATCCTAGAACCACCCCATCAATAGTTGCTCTCACCACCTATATTACCAGTATCTACTAAATGGGGAAATTACAAACGATTAATTCACTCAAACAAATGCTTTGTTTAGACTACACCACAAGAGAATAAGAGAGCCACTTGTTACAAGTAGGTGAAAGACCACAGATACATTTCCTGGAATGCATACCTTTTTTTGAAATGGGCCACATAAGCACTTTGCAATGCCGCTTCAAGAAAGTAAGTAAGCTCCATCTCCAAAACTGGAACAATCCCCTTGATTGGTCTTGACTGAGTGTTGACCATGACCTTCAGCAAGTAAAACAAAATAGGTATTTAACGTTAAATGGATTGTAATACCTAGTTATAATTTCCAAGAGTATGCTTCTGCAGTTTCATCTTCAGGTATGCAATGGAATTTTGTCTGAGCATTATTTGGTGAGGGGTGAATTTGGTCTATGCTACTAACATGCCAATACAAAGTCCAAGCCAAGCACTCTAATTCAACCGTTGCTATGTTTGGTTCTCATACAAAGCTACATGGTTAAGAAATATGTCATGATTCCAATTAAGACGGAGGATGGAAAAAATTGTGTAGAGAGAGAATTAAAAGTTCATTTTCTTGCTCAAACTTTAAGTGAGGTAGCAGACAATATCTCGAATGACAAATTCTAGATCACTTCCAACGCAGACAAAAATACTGATTGTAGCTACTTTTCTGTGAATTTTGCATCATTTTCTATTGAGCATTAATAGATCTGACGTAACATATACGCAAGATGCAAACAAGGTGCTTTTTCACTTAATACAATGAATTATTCCATTATTGCACTTCAGTTATTTTTCCACTACCTCAGATTACAAACGAATGTTGCACTATTCTGAAATGTTGTATTCCTTATTGTATTATTTGCTGTATCAATCTGAATACTGTTTACTCTGAGATTCATGCGAAGAATTAATTTAATTGCACATATGATATGCGTATATGGCAATAAATTAATCTGATATATTCAGAGAAGGTGCAGATCAGCTGCAATGTCTTGGAGTCTTTAAGTGTCTATTTCATGTCGCTTCCTGATAGTGAAAAATAGACTTATCAGTCACCAGCCTTAACTGAGCCTTAACCCATCCAAAAGGATGAAAAATTGCAATCCCATTGCATTGCTCTGTTGCTTAGTCTCCTAGTTTCCTCTGCCATCCTCACTTGCTCTCATTTTCAATTTTGTGAACAAAAGAAAATTTCAAAGCGTTTTCCTTACCCGCTCCACTTCTTGTAAGTAGACCAGAGCAATATCACCAGCTTTCTCAAAACAGGACATCGTTTCCTCTTCTCGTTCAAACAGACGAACCCTTGAGGTAACAGATGAAGCCAGACGTTCAAGAGACAAGCCTGAGAAATTAATAAAAATCTATTAATAGATTTATCTGACTGAAGAATTCACATCTTCTTGTAAGTGTGACCCGCAGATGGCAAAAAAAATGAGCTGAGTACAAAGTATTTTAATACTGGAGAGATATTGTTTACATAAAATGTATATCGAATTACATAAAATGTTATCTCCTTATCTAGTGGATGCACTGCATAGTACAAAACTATAATATATTAGAAGAATAATTTTAAAGAAAACTGATTCCCAAGAGTCTAATATGAAAAAAGAAAATTGCTGGAAATCTGAAATATAAACAGAAAATGCTGGAAGCGCTCAGATCAAGTCACATCTGTGAAAATAAAATCAGATTTACCTTTTGAGGTCGAGCTCTGTTGAAGTGTTTTTGATCAGAAACATTAACTCGTTTCTCTTTCCAAAGACTGGTTGAATGTTTCCAGCATTTTCCAATGTCAGTTTTGCTTTAAGCCAGTGCAAATGAAACCGTAAACTTTGTTAGCAAAATTGGAGTCCACATTCAGCTACTCAGCTGAAGATTAAATATCTTAAAATATTCGCCGATACTTATTAAATTTAAACAATTGTGTTTTGGTTCAAAACTCTTGGCATTCGTTGAGTGCAGTAACACCAATGGAACATGATAGATGGGGTCAGGGAATGCCAATGTTTGAACAGCTTACACTGAATTTCAAATCTCACACATGAGAGGTTTCTTGCACAAGATACATAAAGAAAGTTGGCATCCATGGAATCCTAGCTGAGTAGTAGTCAGGGTCCAGAGAAAGGATGAAAGAAAAAAAGGGTAAAAATAAAATATTTCCACCTAATGTGACATATCTTTCAGTGTGGAAGTGGTCGTACACCATTTTAAGTTTGGGGGAACTAGAACTGTCCTACTTCAAGAAAGTATCATGCCAAAACCACTTACCGATTTACAATAGGGCCCCATAATGTCATATCCACGCTTCATCATAATCTGTACATATGCACAATGCCATTGTGTAAATAATTTGTAACATTATAGTTCGAACATGGGACATTACTTCAGAATATGAGCACTGCCTCGTTAAATTACTTCGTTTTGTTTTTCATGGTACATTTCTAATCCTCCTCACCTCCGCAAGCCTGCCGAGTTTAGGACCGAGATGAGGAAAACATTCTTTACACAGAGAGTGGTGAGTCTCTGGAATTCTCTGCCACAGAAGGACGTTGAGGCCGGTTCATTGGCTATATTCAAGAGGGAGTTGGATGTGGCTCTTGTGGCTAAAGGGATCAGGGGGTATGGAGAGAAGGCAGGTACGGGATACTGAGTTGGATGATCAGCCATGATCATATTGAATGGCGGTGCAGGCTCGAAGGGCCGAATGGCTACTCCTGCACCTATTTTTCTATGTTTCTATGTTTCTAAATGCATTCTTAGTAGGCATTTTCATGTCATCAGCAAAGACAATCTGATTCAATTATAATTGTAAATATGCATGGGACATATGCATTGATCTACAACTGTTATAATCCGACTGTCAATAATTACTAGGTAGACTAAAAGGCTGGAGAAACTCAGCGGGTGAAGCAGCATCTATGGAGCGAAGGAAATAGGCGATGTTTCGGGTTGAGACCCTTCTTCAGACAATAATTCAGACAATAGTCAATAATTATTGTGGCAGTTGTAACATAGTTTATGAATCAAATCGCTTCAGAATAATTTGTTTCAACAGGTTTGCAAAAAATATATTTTTTGCCATTTTAATGAATTGAACAGCATACAGGAATGGCAATTAAATTTAGAGCCGAGTCGAACTACATTGATTTGCTTTGATAATCAATTTAACCTCTGTGTGATACTGTTCTAAAATACAGAATGCAGATATTTCAGTGCACTGGGTTAACACCTGTGGTGTCCAAGAGTTCTGACTTAACAGATCTGTTCTTTAAACAGAAAGCAAGTAATTCTGCAAAAAACCATGGGACAGTTTTCACTTCATAACTGTAGAAGCTTAGTTTAATCTCTAGAAAACTCAGAACATTAGGATTATTGAAAAATAGGAATATCCACTATTCACACACCACTTTTACTTCTTGAGCAGAGAGCTATCAAAGCATAACTAAGAACTGTAATCTTGTAACTGAAAACTCTCCTTGGAAACGATCAAATTGAATGATCTGATGACTTGGACAACATTTTCAACAGGAACGTTAAATTTGGTTGCAAGCAAAACATGCTTTGATTATGGGAAATGGTTCCCGATATTACCATAATTCCCCTTCATTTCGTAAATGGGACTTTTCTACGTGATCACAACAGGTATGGCACAAACATTTGACTAAAGCACAGGACAAGATTTCAAAAAATTCTGACCACATTTCCTTCGCATGAAATTAATTCAAACCTTTAACTGTATTTGTGGCAGTGGCGACTAATTAATTGCAGTTTGCAATCTGTACGGTTTCACAGAAAACTGTACATGGTCTCACAGAAAAACCATATAAAGTTTTTACATCAATGTGGATTTATTGCAACCCAGTGGGAAAGTACATCCCTGGCCAGCGATAGCATTCCAATAAATGTATTTTGTTCTAGAATCAAATGTACACTAAAATTTGAGGCATAAAATATTTATGCCTTATTGGGGAAAGCTATCAAAGCAATAGCAAATTAATGAATGAGAAAGAAAGGTACTTGTTTAATCAACACATCATGAAAGGGTGACATTTCCAACAACTGCAGTTTTTCAGATGGGGATAAAGCAATTCATAATGCTAATTAATGTGTTTTTTATCACAAGGACACTGTGACATGTTTTTGCATGCTGAGCTGCATTTGCATGTCTGAAGAAGGGTTTCAGACCTGAAATTTTACCTATACCTTTTTTTCCTCCAGAGATGCTGCCTGATCCGCTGAGTTACTCCGGCATTTTGTGTCTATCTACGCTATAAACCAGCATCTGCATTTCATTCCTACACACACCTATGCATTTGCATGTTCTGTGCTTAAACAGGTTATACCAGATAGCCAAGAGATGCTTTTGCACCCTAGTCGATGCAAGGACACAATCATATTCTGTACTGAAATTTTGGGGGATCACTGTGTAGAGTCAGGCACTGGAGGCATCTTCCTGAATCAATAGTTCTCATCTGTATTCACCAAAGAGAAGGATGTGGAAGATAATCTCAGGGAGGGATACCTGGATAATCTGGACCATATCAGTATTAAGGGTAAGGGTGTGTTGGATGTCATGGGATGTATTGGAGTTGCTAATTCCTCAGGGCTGGTTAAGATCTAACCTAGGTAGCTATGTAAAGCAAGGGAGAAAATTGCTGGGGGCCTGATGAAGATGTTTGCATCTGTGTTAGCTATAGGTGAGGTGCCTGAAGATGGAGCGGACTCAATGTTGTATCTTTTTTAAAGAAAAGCAGCAGGGTTAAGCCTCAAAACTAAAGGCCAGTGAGTCTTATGTCATTGCTAGGCATACTAGTGGAAATAATTCTAAGAGGCAGGATTGATGTACATTTGAAAAGGTAGAGGCTGATCAGCGATAGTCGACATGGCTTTGTGCATGGGAAATCCTGTTTCACTAATTTGAGTGAGTTTTTCGAGGAGGTAACTGAGAAGATTAATGAAGGCAGGGCAGAAGACATTGTCTGTGTGTACTTTTCTAAGGCATTTGAAAGGGCTCTGCATGGTAGGTTGGTTCAGAAGGTTAAGACACGTGGAATCCATGGCAAACGGGCCAATTAGATCCAAAATTGTCTTGGTGTTACGAGGGTAGTGTTGGAGGGTTTTCTGACTCCAGGACTGTGATCAATGATGTACGACGAGGATCGATGCTGGGACCCTGTTATTTGTGATATATATTAATGGTTCACATGTTGTGATCAGCAAGTTCATAATTGACACAAAAGTCATCTAATTGTGGATAGCGAAAAAAGGTTGTCCAAGGCAATGGCAGAATACAGTTAGGGCATACACAGTAAATAGTAGGGCAAAGGAATATTGACGAAGAGAGAGACCTATGAGTCTATTTTTCCAGAAAAGTGGCAAAACGGGTAGGATGGTGAAGAACGAATATAGCATGCTTACCATCAAATATTGGGATCAAATGTAAAAGTTGGGACGTTATGATGCAATTTTACAAAGTACACACTTGGAGCATTGTGCACAGTTGTGGTTGCCAATGATGTGAATGTGTTGGAGAGGGTGCAGAGGAGACTTATCAGGATGTACCTGGATTGGAGAACTTTTGTAATAGTGACGGATTAGATAGGCTGGGGTTGTTCTCCTGAAGAAAAGGAGGCCGGGGGTAACCTGATGAAGGTATATAAAATCATGAGAGGCATGGATAAGGTAGACAGTCTGGGATGTTAAAAACAGGAGGCCAGAGGTTTAAGGTGAAAGGAAGGAGTTTTCAAGAAGATTTGTGAGGAAACTCTTTCATACAGAAAGTGGTTGATATCTGGAATTCCTTGCCAAAGGAGTTGGTGGAGTCAGATACAAATCATTTAAGAAACATTTAGGCAGGTACTTATATAGGCTAGCCATAGAATGTTACAGACCTAACACAGGGAAATTATATTTGTGTCGACTAACAAAAAGATGTCGTTGCTGCAGGCCGAAGAGATGGTTTATGCATTGCAAAATTCTATGACCTCAAAATTCATTCCTCACTTAAAAATGTACAGTCTTCAAGGCAAATGGTGAATCTTTGGATACTCAGGTGTTAAGTTCAGCTTGCGGCGTATATCTCAGAAACTGGTCATTTGAAACTCAGAATGAAGTTTGTCAGGCTTGCAGCAAGTGGCAATGATGACATGTAAAAGCACAAAATAACATTAATTTTATATAAATTAATACATTTCAGCCTCTGATGTATGACTGCCTCTCAGCTATCTACAACAGTCAGGTTTTACAACCTGCTAATTATTTCGTTATGAGAAGTTTCGAGACGCTAGGAACAATCCCTTAATAAATGGGAAGCTATTGCTGCCACAAGTCATTGATTACTTCGGAAATGTAAAAGCATAGTTTTAAAATTATAATACAATAAATAAATCAACCAATTTTACTTGTACTTGCAAAAAAAAACGTTTGTGGCAATCTTTAGGGATTCTACATTATACTGTAATAAAGGCTTGCAAGCATGTGAGGCACTTTCTTTCAAGAGGCTTTTATCTCAAAATGGTTCAGAACAATTGGAATTGTTCACTCTGCAAATCAATTTTTAATTTCATGTCTTTTTCTCTGCTGTGTTTGCTCAGCATGTAGTGCATTAGACTGAGCTACACAAAAAAACAAAAGCATCCTCAGCATTTCCATTGCAACCTTTATTGCCATCATAGAGGACGACTTTAAATTGTTTGGCAAGCTTGCTGCAAGTGGCAATGTAAACCTATCAAAAAAACACGAAAATACACATTAATTTTATATAAATGAATACATTTCAGCCTAACTGAATTCATTAAAAATTCCCAAACAGACCAATGTATGTTCATGAAAAGATGGGGAGGAAGGGGACAAGCCCGAAACGTTTTAATGCGAAGTTGCCTGCAATATATTTGCCAATAGACAGGTAGAAATGGCATCAAAATCAAGTTGAATCTGTATCTGAAACAGAATTAAAGGGCCATGACACTACTGAACAACATACTTGAATTCCAATCCCTCCACTACGTATAGCAAAACTAAATGCTATTATTGTAGAAACAACAAACTGCATATGCTGGTTTACACTAAAGATATACACAATGTACTGGATGGAGTAAGTCAGTGGGTCAGGCAACGTCTCTGGAGAAAAAGGATAAGTGACGATTAAGGCCGGGTCCCTTCTTCACCTATCCTTTTTCTCCAGAGATGCTGCCTGATACAGAGTTACTTCAGCACTTTGTGTCTATCTTGTAATTGTAATTTTGTAATTTGTGGGTTAGCACAATAAAAAACCACGGAATGCTTCAGTCATCCTTAAATATATAATGGTGATTTATCTTTGACAAACTTGGCAAAGAATTGCAATGTCATGTATCTGAGTTGTGAGATTGAGAGATGAGGTTACAATCATTGAGCCTTAATCATGGATTGTATTCAATACCATATAACCATATAACAATTACAGCACGGAAACAGGCCCTCTCGGCCCTTCCAGTCCGTGTCGATCATTTGATTTCCCCTAGTCCCATCTACCTGCACTTAGACCATACCCCTCCATTCCCTTCCCGTCCATATACCTATCCACTTTACTTTTAAATGTTAAAATCGATACTGCCTCCACCACTTCTGCTGGAAGCTCAATCCACACAGCCACCACCCTCTGAGTAAAGAAGTTCCCCCTCACGTTACCCCTAAACTTCCGTCCCTTAATTCGCATGTCATGCCCTCTTGTTTGAATCTTCCCTACCCTTAATGGGAAAAGCTTATCCACGTCAACTCTGTCTATCCTTTTCATCATTTTAAAGACCTCAATCAAGTCCCCCCTTAACCTTCTGCGCTCCAAAGAATAAAGACCTAACTTGTTCAACCTTTCTCTGTAACATAGTTGCTGGATCCCAGGCAACATTCTAGTAAATCTCCTCTGTACTCTCTCTATTTTGTTGACATCCTTGGCGACCAAAATTGTACACCATACTCCAGAATTGGTCTCACCAATGCCTTGTACAATTTTAACATTACTTCCCTGCTCCTATATTCAAAGGTCTGATTTATAAAGGCCAGCACACCAAAGGCTTTCTTTACCACCCCATCTACATGCGATTCCACCTTCAGGGAACTATGCACAGTTATTCCTAGATCTCTCTGTTCCACAACATTCCTCAATTCCCTACCATTTACCATGTACGTCCTATTTTGATTTGTCCTGCCAAGATGTAGCACTTCACACTTATCAGCATTAAACTCCATCTGCCATCTTTCAGCCCACTTTTCCATATGGCCCAAATCTCTCTGTAGACTTTGAAAATCTACTTCGTTATCCACAACACCACCTATCTTAGTATCATCTGCATACTTACTTATCCAATTTCCACCCCATCATCCAGATCATTGATGTACATGACAAACAACAGTGGACCCAACACAGATCCCTGAGGCACCCCACTGATCACCGGCTTCCAACCTGACAAACAGCCATCCACCATTACTCTCTGACATCTCCCCTTCAGCCACTGTTGAATCCATCTTGCTACTCCGCCATTAACACCCAAAGATTGAACCTTCTTAACCAACCTTCCATGGGGAACCTTGTCAAAGGCCTTACTGAAATCCATATAGACAACATCCACTGCTTTACCCTCATCAATTTCCCTAGTAACCGCTTCAAAAAATTCAAGAAGGTTTGTCAAACATGACCTTCCAGGCACAAATCCATGTTGACTGTTCCTGATCAGACCCTGTTTATCCAGATGCTTATATATATTATCTCTAAGTATCCTTTCCATTAATTTACCCACCACTGACGTCAAACTAACAGGTCTATAATTGCTAGGTTTATTCTTTGAACCCTTTTTAAACAATGGAACAACATGCGCAGTACGCCAATCCTCCGGCACTATTCCCGTTTCTAATGACATTTGAAATATTTCTGTCATAGCTCCTGCTATTTCTACACTAACTTCCCTCAATGTCCTAGGGAATATCCTGTCAGGACCTGGCGATTTATCCACTTTTATATTTTTCAAAAGTGTCAGTACTTCCTCCTCTTTGAATCTCATAGTTTTCATAGCTCCTCTACTTTTTTTCCTTACTTCACATAGTTCAATATTCTTCTCCTTGGTGAATACCGAAGAAAAGAAATTGTTCAATATCTCCCCCATCTCTTTTGGCTCTGCAGATAGCTGTCCATTCTGTCTCTCTAATGGTCCAATTTTATCCCTCGTTATCCTTTTGCTAATATAGCTGTAGAAACCCTTTGGATTTACTTTCACCTTTCTTGCCAAAGCAACCTCATATCTTCTTTTAGCCTTCCTTTCTTTCTTAAGATTCTTTTTACATTCTTTATACTCCTCTAGAACTTCATTTACTCCATACCTCCTATAATTATTGTAGATCTCTCTCGTTTGTCGAAACGTGTCCAATTTCCCTTGAAAACCATGGCTCTTTCCAATTTTTACTATTTCCTTTCACCCTAACAGGGACATAAAGATTCTGTACTCTTACAATTTCCCCTTTAAATGTCCTCCATTTCTGTTCTACATCCTTCCCATAAAACAGAGTGTCCCAATTCACTCCTTTTAAATCCTTACGCATTCCCTCAAAGTTAGCCTTTCTCCAGTCAAAAATCTCCAGCCTAGGTCCAGTTCTGACTCTCTCCATCATTATATTGAAACTAATGGTAATGTGATCACTGGTCCCGAAGTGCTCACCAACGCATACCTCCATCACCTGACCTGCCTCATTTCCTAACAGGAGGTCCAGCACTGCCCCTTCTCTGGTCGATACCTCTATGTACTGCTGCAAAAAACTATCCTGCACACATTTTACAAACTCCAAACCATCCAGCCCATTTACAGAATGTGTTTCCCAGTCTATTTTTGGAAAATTGAAATCTCCCACAATCACTACCTTGTGCTTATTTGATAAAACATTTGAGAAGGTAACTTGTGGTCTTATGCTTCATTATTTGAACAATCTATATACTATTAAAAGTCTCGTCTTGTTTGTCTGTCTGTCTGTCTGTCTGTGAGATCAAGGAATTATGGAAAAACATGGTCGTTGGTATCAAGTTTCTTCACACTTGATGTTATATTTCACGTTCTTGATATTTAAAGTTTAAAAAAAGCCAACATTAAATATAATAACTGCCTGTGAGTGGGAAACTTTTCTAGCAGCTTCCAGTAGTGATGTCACAATGGCATTTCACAATGGGATCTCATTTACACAAACTGCCATGAACATTCCGAAAACTAAAAAATGACATCACAATGTGATCACTGCAGCCAATACACAAGCTATGAGAGTTGACGGAGTGGGGGATGGGAGGAGATGAAATATTCTTTAAATATTATCTTTAGTGGGGGAGTGTGAAAGGGGAGAGGTGAGGGAGGGAGTGACTGAGGGTAGGGAAAAGGAGAGGGAGGGAGAGGTGACAGAGAGACAATGGGATCAGCAACTTCAAGGGGAGTAAGGAGTGAGATTTTTGCCCCCCTCCCCACCCCCCACATGGGAAGGATGATTGGCTCCAGTCTGACTCGAGTCCATTCATTGGCTCCGGGAAGCGCCGACTGTCTCCTCCCGCCCCCCCCCCCCCCCATGTGGGAAGGATTGATTGGCTCCAGGGAGTGCTGACGCCAACCCAAAAGTCGAGTCCATTCATTGGCTCCGGGAAGCACCGACTGCCCCCCCCACCCACGGGAAGGATTGATTGCGTTGGGGAAACGGGTTGCGTTGGGGGGACGGGTGAGTGGCTTGAAATTATCGGTTTCCCGGGTGCCAATGACCACCCAAAGTGCCGCCGAGCACCCTAAACGCCGAGTCATTTTGCCCGGCTTGGCACTGCAGATACTGGTTTAAAGCGAAGATAGATACAAAATGCTGGAGTCTTTCGGCGGGTCAGGCAGCATCTCTGGAGAAAAGGAACGTGACATTTTGTGTCGGCGGCGGCTGTCGTGCAGGGCAAAGATACAACGTGCGGAGTGACAGTGGGTCGGAGCGAATGACGGGCCCCGCACAGCTGATTAGATGTACCCCCCACCCCCCTTATCCTGAGACCCCTCCTCTCCATTCCACATCCCTTGTGCTCCCCTCCCCATCTACTCCCCCCTCCCAATCTATGCATCCTGCGCTGATCACACTATCCACCTCGCATTGATTCACCTGCCACTCCCCATCCATCCTACACTGGTTCTCCAATTCATCCTGCACTGACCCCCTTTCCCATCCATCCTGCACTGCTCACCCATCCATCCTGTACTGATCCCCCATTTATCCTGTACTGATCCCCTCATCCATCCTATACTGATCCCCTCAATCATCCTGTACTGATCCCCCATTTAACTTTTACTGGATCCTCCATTCATCCTATACTGATTCCTCCCATTCATCCTGTACTGATCCCCCATCCATCCTGTAGTGAACCCCTCATTCATCCTGTAGTGATTTCCTATTCATCTTGCACAGACGTTCCAATCCACACTGTACTGACCACCCCCATTCATCCTGTACTGATTCCCCCCATTCATCCTGCGCTGATCCCCCCCCCTCCATCCTGTACTGATACTCCCATTCAAGAAGAATGGGAGGAACAGTCTGAAGAAGGGTCTCGACCCGAAAAACGTTGCCAATTTCCTTTGCTCCATAGATGCTGCCTCACCCCGCTGAGTTTCTCCAGCATTTTTGTCTACCCCCATTCATCCTGTACTGAGCCACCCATTCATCCTGTACTGATCGCCCCCATCCATCTTGTACTGATCCCCCCCATCCATCCTACAGAGACCCCCCCGTCCATCCCGTACTGATCCCCCCCATTCAACACCACTGACATCCCCCATGCTCTCCCCTCACAATTTTACCTACTCCAACCAACACGTACTAATTCACCTGCCTCAATCCATCCATTCCACACCAATAGCCTTCTCACCCTCCCCCTGCCATCTATCCATCCTGCACTGATTCACACCCCCCCCCCCCCCCCCCCCCCCACTGACCCTATTGTGCTGGTAATGTCTTCAGTGCGAACATTTACTACGTTTGATAATGGAATGCAATCAAATGTGTTTTAATTCCCAACGTTATTATTTGTTTCAGTCCATAAAGATGGATTGATTAAATTGTGAACACGTGAAACATTAAAACCACAGTGTTCGATTGTTACTGCTACCATTGACACGTTATTACAGAATTCATTTTAACAGCAAATCAATGTTCTTAACTTGCAGTATCAGTACTGTAGTTATTTAATGAGCAAAATTAACAACTATACGTTGGATTTATCCAGGTTTTACTTCTACAGTCGGTCATATACATCACAAATTTGGTCAGGAGATATTTCAGTTGAAATTTTAACGTTAATTCTGAAGTGGGAATGATGGAAACAGCGTTTATCAATATTTTTTTTTAAATCTGGTGCGTACAAACTGAGTATCTACATTGCTGTTCACATACATCTAACCTGAATGTCTGGTAATATGGTGTTTTGACACCTTTATACATATTACCAAAAGAACATTCGCTGCAGTTATGTCCTTCGGCCATCTCTTGTCATTTAGTTTAATGTTTAACCTGTCAGATGGGTATAGTCAGTTTTAACAGCTATTATCATGAAATGCCTTTAGAAATTTCCTTGCAACCTGTATATTTTGTTAAGGATAAATGATGTGGGAAGCCAGAATGTTTCTGTGCCAATAGCAATAACGACCCATGCTATGGCCATGTCATGATAATTTTTGGTCCTTCATAGAAAACATGCTTGCATCAATCTGTAGTGTGCGTGGTTAAGCATATATGTTACCATGGTCCAGGATTTATTGACACAGGTTGATCATACGCTGAATATCCGGTTTTATAAAGTTGCCACACGACTTCATGACTTTTATACTTAATAGCTAGTTCAAAGGCTGTATGCCTTCTTTATTGCCATCTACTTGTGTCACAAGAACAAAGCATATTCACCACAATGGCTGAATGCAGGCTGATTGCAGCAGTTTGACGTTACTGTCTTATGATGGCGTACACGAGTTATTTGTGATTTAGACCAATATGCCAAAGTTAGAGCACATTTTGTGCTGGAAAACGTGGCTCTCCAATTTGTGTCTTCCAAGCTGGATGGCAATACGCCCTGAACAATATAGCCCTCCATTTAATTTAGTTTAGAGATACAGCCCTTTGGCCCACTGAGTCCACACTGACCATCAATCACCCATTCACACTATATTATCCCACTTTCTCATCCACCCCCTACACACTAGGAGCAGCTTACGGAAGCCAGTTAACTTACAAACCTACACGTCTTTGGGATGTGGGAGGAAACCGGAACATCCGGAGTAAACCCAAACAGTCACAGAGAATTAGCAAACTCTACACAGTTAGTGTGACACAGTGGAGCCAGCAGTAGAGTTGCTGCCTTACAACGCCAGAGACCTGGATTCAATCCTTACTATGGGTGCTGTGTGTATCGACTTTGCACACTTCTCCTGTGACCATGTCTTAAGATGAGATTCAATATATTTTCTGTAAGGCCACAGGAAACTAACTGCTTTTGGAGAATAGTTCCTAAGAAAATAATAAGAGGCAATTTATATTTAAACAAATATTTCCTAGTTTAAAAAGTATTACATAGATCTATTCCCAATCTTTTAATCTATATCTCCCCGGTACTTCATTTGCTAACTGCAACTTTTGTTAGAGTTGCCGAAATCTTTCATACAAGTGCTCCAAATCTATGCGAATGCCAGCAATTTTCTGCTCTGCTGCTGAACTCTCTCC
Source organism: Okamejei kenojei (assembly GCA_035221665.1). Taxonomy (NCBI): domain Eukaryota; kingdom Metazoa; phylum Chordata; class Chondrichthyes; order Rajiformes; family Rajidae; genus Okamejei; species Okamejei kenojei. The sequence continues at coordinate 58,327,654 of CM069138.1, forward strand.
AAAAATGCTGCCCGACTGATTATTTCCATTATTTCCCTGCATGATTATTTCCAGCATTTTCCACTTTTATTTCAGATTTTTACATACTCATCGAATTTATTTAGCCATCCAATTAGAGACTTTAAAATATTAAATTTATTAAATGCAACTCACATTTAACAAATCTGGAATGTCACATTTTATTGCTGACTAACTTATTTTAAATTAATGATTCTCAGATTTCAAACAGAGTTGATGTTTTAAAAGTGAGAAGAGAATTAAGCAACACTGGACCAATCGAACAAGCCTGGATACAAGGAACTGCAGATGCTGGTTCACAAAAAAAAACACACAAAAAGAGTAACACAATGGGTCAGGCAACATCTCTGGATAACATGGTGATGTTACAAGTTGGGTCTGAATAAGGGTCCCGGCCCGAAACGTCACCTATCCATGTTCTACAGACACGCTGCCTGACCTGCTGAATTACTCCAGCTTTTTGTGTCTTTATCTAACAAGGCTCCTGTATTAACTACTTTCCAAACCTATTGTACAACATAAATATTTTAAAGGACTAAATAATTGTGTTTTCAGTTTAAGTTATCTGCACAGTAATTCCTACCACAACACAAGGACTCTTGTGGTGTACCCACCTTTGAATTCTGCTAGACTTTCCCCAACTATGCCGAGACTCAGGTATCTAACAATTATTTTACATTTTTTACATTAATCTATATTAATTAGCAAAATCAATAAATGGTTAAACTAAAAAAATGATGGAAAATAGATGTTGGGATCATGATGGTCGATTAATCTTTTGCATGATATCTTTTGCATGATCTTTTGCATGATATTTTGCAGGACCCACTAAATTACTGTTGCGATCTCATTGGCATGTCAATGACTGGTCAGCATTAAAAGTGGCTCCTACTGCCTTATTCTGCATCCACAAGAACTGAAGCTATCGTGCATTGACTGAAAATGTATCAACGCATCTATACCTGTCATTCCACTGGACACTGGGGCGGGCTGGAAATGCTAACAGAGTAGAAAATAAAAACTATCTGGTACCCTGGTTTATTGATGAGGCTCTGAAGCCTGTGGTTTACAGAGAAAACTTTTTTTTTTCCCCCATTAGGCTAGAAAGGTAGACAACTGACTGCGGTGGGAGCAAATGAGGTCAATGCTAGAACATTACATTACCACATCTCTTGTTACACCAAATGGATCACCACTGACTGTCACCTAGCAACTAATTCATAAAACCAGTCACATCCCCCCACTCTTACTGCTTCTCTTACCTCACAGCTTCCACACTGGACACATCATTCAAATCTAGTGAAGGATGCTCACCATTACACTTCATTGCTTTGCTGGCGAACATAGACTTCTGTGATGGGACAAATATGGAAGGGTGATCACTGATCAGCATGGAGGAGTAAAGCTAAATGGCCTGGTTCCACGCTGAACAATTCTGTGATTCAGTGCTGAGACTCATAAAACCTGAATTTTGGTACCTCTGCCCAACTCAGCTTCCACATACCATTTTATTTTCATCCTAAAACCTCTTTAATTTACAAGTTGCAGATGATGCAAGCTCTTCTTACCATATACATTTCTCTATGTCTTCCAAAAGAACAGAATAAACATTTCTTCCATTTAGACAACATTGTGAAAGATGCTATTTGACACTATTATTATAAAATCCTAGACATTCAGCATATCTTAGTAAATTCAAATCGCTGTCCTATAAATCAATCCATAGCCCAAACACCCTTCACCTTGTGTCTTTAGATGTCCAGACAGAATTTCAGTATCAGTGAATGTTGGTGGGCTAAGCCAGCTCCTACACATGCTGTAATGCAACTACAGAAAAATCACAGACTCTTTATTTGATGCTTGATTTTAATACTCTTGATGGTATAAACCCATTTTAGTTATTTACTAGTTTAACCCAGTTCTTTAAATCAGTCTAAAGTAAAACTACTGGGGAGGGAGGAGGATGGGGGGGGATGGGGATGGAGGGGGGCGGGGAAATCATTGAAATAATCTAAATTAAATCCAAATCATTAATATCACAATTGAAGAATATGTTGCTGATTTTTCTGACTTGATCCTGATTGGACTTCTTTAGACAGCAATAAACATACACATTGTATACAGGCCTATAGTGCCATCTCATGGCAAAGAACAGTTTTTTTCCAAAGGTTATCATGTTTTAAATGGCCCCTATAGCAGAAGCATCCACGTCGCGGGGCTGGAAACTGGAAGACTCCTGAGCTAATTCTGTTACCACCATCATCTATCACGACAAGTGATGGCTTCCACTGATTGTCGCCGGAAGCTTGCGTCCTTTTAAGGACAAACGATGACAGTGAGATCAACATTTGTAACAAGGTGGACACAAAAAGATGTTTTTAATCTCACTACAAATGCTATCTGATCTACAGCATCATTCAAACATTCAGCGTATCTTAGTAAAGCATTAACCTCTTGTTGCCGCTTGTTGTTTGTTAACAAAGGAGTGTTAATAAATTATCTGTCTAGTATTGATTAAAAAAATGCTATATTCTCAGAATTGTTGGATAGAACAAGCTAATTTTTGAGCAAGCTGTCCGAAAATGTAGAATGCCAACTGAATAACAAATATAAATAGGTAGAGAAACCAAAATATATTACACCCAAGAGGCAGATCTGAAACTTGCTAGACAAACATTAAGAAAATTAGAAATTTGATTATGGCAAGTGTGAACATATTCATTTATATCTAATGAACATGCCAATTAATGAATAATCTTAGCGAAGCAAGCAATTTATGCAGTGTGTTTTCAGGAGCAGCATTGAAGTGCAAGATGTACATACCGCTTAAGGACTTTGTCTCATCGCTGTGCTTTCAGTGGCGAAACAGGTTGTCCGTGCTAAAAAAATGGGAGAGCAGTGGACAGATAGCAAGATTAAGCAACATTTATAACAGGAATGCAAACAATATTCTTGTTTGCAAGAATAGTGTGGATTTTTTAAGCACAGAAAATGTACGATTTTCCTCCATAAATCAACAGTGCAAATAGAACACCTGTTGCTAATGAGGAAAGGCTGGTAGCAATTACATGCAGAACCAAAATCGTCCAAGGTGTCAGAAATAAAACTTTAAAATAGCATGTGTGCTCCAATCATTTGAAAACCACAGTACCCATCAATTTTGTTTAGACATATAGCAAGCTGGTGAAGAAAACTTTTAACTTTTCAATAACATTAAGCAGTGGAAGATGCAAGTAGCTGTTAGAAATGACAAAAGGCAATATTTTATCTCTCCAAGGACAGAGCATTGATTACATAAACCAAAGAATCAAACACCAATTTATAAATGTATTTTCTGTTAATTCTAATTCTTTGCAATAACACATCATGAGATGGTGCAGCAAAACATCAAAAATACCGTTCATTATCCACTTGAAACTTACAATAAAGCAATGTACATATGATCAAGTGTACAAGCTAAAATGCTTTTTGTTAGTCTGAAGAATGGTTCCGACCCGAAAAGTCACAAACATCCATTTTGAATAGAATGTATTAACCTCGGAAATGGACCTCCGTGAAGTCTATGGCAAATGCTTCCACCCTTCCACCCAATCAAGGCAGTTCTTGCCCATATTCAGGCTCAAATCAAGCTTTTTCATTTATTACTCAACAAACTAGCAGTATAAACTTTTACAACAACCACTTAAATATATATTATTACATAATTGTTTGTGGTTATAACGTCCATATTTTCTATGCATGATTTCTGGTTAATATTTAGACCAGGTCTTGTTCACTCCTTCCCACAAATTAAATTACATATTCTGTCTGTTAATCTATCAAACTCTTCCATAAAGTTAAACAACAATGTGTTATTTATTTTCTAATATCATCACATTTAATGGGTTAAACTTGCAATTTTTTTTGCACTCTCTCCAGTGTCTGACAGTAACTTAGGTCAGAAGGTTGTAGATGCAAATTCCACTACAGAAAATGGAGTACAAGCTAACTGACTCTATGGTGCAAGGTTGTGTCACCTGTTGCAACACTGTTCCGCATAATTGTTTGATTACATACTTTATATTGTATTTTCTTAAATTCTATTTAAAGGACCTTAAAACACCTTCGATCCAATCTGTTATTCTAGTCTTAAAAGTAATTAAGTTATTCTCATGAAGCTTCATTATTATGGTTTCATATATTGTCATGTGTACCGAGGTACAGTGAAAAGCTTTTGTTGTGTGTTATCCAGTCGGCAGAAAGACAATACATGATTACAATAAAGGCATTTACAGTGTATAGATACCTTTTGCTTGATGGGCGAGGGGATAAGAGTAAGTGGCCAGGGTGTGACTTGTCCTTGATTGTGCTGCTGGCCTTGCCGAGGCAGTGTGAGGTATAAATTGAGTCAATAGAAGGGAAGTTGGTTTGTGTGATGATCTGGGCTGCATCCACAATTCGCTGCAATTTCTTGTGGTCTTGGATACAGCTAATCCCCAAACAAGCTATAATGCAATCTGATAAAATGCTTTCTATGGTGCATCTGTAGAAGTTGTTAAGAGTTGTAAGGGACATGCCGTACCTCCTAAACCTTCTAAGGAAGGTTCTAGAGGCATTTGTTTGCTTTCTTGGCCTTTGCTTCAATATGGGTGGTACAGGAGAAGTTGTTGGTGATATTGGGAATTTTAGGTTTTCAACCATCTCTACTTATTCAATGTAAACTGGGGTATATGTACCGCTTCGCTACCGGAAGTCGATCACTATCTCCTTTGTCTTGCTGATATTTCGAGAAAGGTTGTTGCCTCGACACCAGGATACGAGTTTCTCGATCCCCTTCCTATACTCCGACTCATCATTATTTGATATCTGGCCCACAATGGTTGTGTCGTCTGCAAATTAAAAAATTGAATTAGATTTGTACATGGCTCCACAGTCGTGGGTGTACAAGGAGTAAAGAAGGAGGGTGACAATGCATCCTTGCAGAGCCCCCCGTGTTGAGGATCATCGTGGAGGATGATTTGTCCCCTATCTTCACTGATTGGGGTCTGTTGGTCATGAAGTCGAAGATCCAGTTACAGAGATGAGTATTGACACCAAGTCCCGCTAGTTTGGTGATAAGCTTGGATGATGTAATGGTATTAAATGCAGAGCTATGAATAGGAGTCTATGAATAGGAGTCTGACATAGGTGTCTCTCGTATCCAGGCTGGGGATGAGTGTAAGGGACAGCAATGGCATCATCCATGGACCTGTTGTGGCAGTAGGCGAACTGCAGTAGGCCAAGGCCGGTGGGTAAACTGGATTTAATACATTCCATAACTAGCCTCTCAAAACATTTCATGATGGTGGATGTCAAGGCCACTGGACGGTAGTTGTTTAGGTATGAGGTCTTGCTTTACTTCAGCACTGGGGTAGTCTTCTTGAAGCAGGAGGGTACTACAGAACGGAATAGGGAGAGATTAAAGATGTCCACGAATACTTCCTCTAGCTGGTCCACGCAGCTACTAAGGACACGGCCAGGAACTCCATCTGGGCCAGTTGATTTTCGTGGGTTTACCTTCAAGAAGGCCAATCTTATCTCTGCGTCAGTCACCCTGGGGAGAGGCACACTGCAGTCTGAAGGACCAGGTGTCACCATTCTGTTGGCCTTCTACTCGAAGCGAGAATAGAAACATTCAGTTCATCGTGTAGGGTCACACTATCACCAATGATGTTGCCTGACCTTGCTTTGCAGCCAGTTACCTTATTCAGACCTTGCCACATTTGAAAATATCCTAGTTAATAATGGAATATTTTATGTATTTTATTAAGTAAAGATTCATTTGACTTCTTTGGGTTATGGGTTCTGAGTAAATGAAAGCTTTGAAATCTGGGTTCTGTAGAAGAGCTGGGTAATCAGGAAATTGGAGGCCAGAATTCAAACTGCATCCAAGCTGCTTCCTGTTGTGCCCAAGCAAGAGATATTGACAATGGTGAGAGGTGATGTACTTGCTGAGAAGGTTCTGGCTTCTGTAAACAGAAGCCTTAAAAGAGGATAAGCTTTCTGAAACGTCCACAGGAGCCGTTGGAGGAAGTGAAGGAGGGGGAGGAGCGACACCCGACCGGTAGGTTTAAAATCTAGCGCGGGGCTTGCTTTTTCAGAGGCCCACAGGAGCCGTTGGAGGAAGTGAAGGAGGGGGAGGAGCGACACCCGACCGGTAGGTTTAAAATCTAGCGCGGGGCTTGCTTTTTCAGAGGCCCACAGGAGCCGTTGGAGGAAGTGAAGGAGGGGGAGGAGCGACACCCGACCGGTAGGTTTAAAATCTAGCGCGGGGCTTGCTTTTTCAGAGGCCCACAGGAGCCGTTGGAGGAAGTGAAGGAGGGGAGGAGCCACACCCGACCGGTAGGTTTAAAATCTAGCGCGGGGCTTGTTTTTTGGTTTACCGAAATCCATAACGTTCCATTTGGAGAAGTGGGTTTTTTTTTGAGGAAGCCGCTGATTGGTGGAAGAGGACCCGAGGAAGCAGCTGATTGGGTGCAACCCCGGGTTTACTATTTTTACATTTCTGCCTTCTGGGAGTGAGGGATTCTGGGAGTTAGGGATTCAGTATTTAGTAGTAAAGTTTAAAGGATAAGTTTTTGTGTTTTTTTAGTAATTTGGGAGTAAGGTATGGCAGTAGAGATTGGCCCCATGGTTTGTTCAGCCTGCAACATGTGGGAGATCAGGGAGATGGTCGGTGTCCCTGGTGACTACGTTTGCAGGAAGTGTGTCCCAGCTGCAGCTCCTGGCAGATCGCATTGAACGATTGGAACTGCGGCTGGATTCATACTGGAGCATCCACGATGCGGAGAAAGTCGTGGATAGCACGTACAGTGAGTTGGTCACACCGCAGGCAAAAGGTAGGAGGACAAGAAGGGAACGGGTGGCCAATAGCCAGCAAAGCAGTAGGCAGATAGTGCAGGAGCCCCCTGCGGTCATCTCCCTCCTAAACAGGTATACCATTTTGGATACTGTTGAGGGAGATGGCTCATCAGGGGAATGCAGCAGCAGCCAGGTTCATGGCACCATGGGTGGCTCTGCAGCACATGAGGGGGGAAAAAAGAGGGGAAGGGCAATAGTAATAGGGGGATTCAATTGTCAGGGGAATAGATAGGCGTTTCTGCGGCCGCAAACGAGACTCCAGGATGGTATGTTGCCTCCCTGGTGCAAAGGTCAGGGATGTCACTGAACGGCTGCAGAACATTCTGGAGGGGGAGGGTGAACAGCCAGTTGTCGTGGTGCATGTTGGCACCAACGATATAGGTAAAAAAAAGGGATGAGGTCCTACAAGGTGAATTTAGGGAGCTAGGAGATAAACTTAAAAGTAGGACCTCAAAGGTAGTAATCTCCGGATTACTACCAGTACCACGGGCCAGTCAGAGTAGAAATAGGAGGATAATGCAAATGAATACGTGGCTTGAAAAGTGGTGCAAGGGGGAGGGATTCAAATTTTTAGGGCACTGGGACCAGTTCTGGGGGAGGTGGGACCGGTACAAACAGGACGGTTTGCACCTGGAATGGAATGGAACCAATGTTCTTGGGGGAGTGTTTGCTAGTGCTGTCGGGGAGGATTTAAACTAATGTGGCAGGGGGATGGGTACAAGAGCAGAGAGGCAGGAGGGTGTAAAATGAGGGTAGAAGCATTAGGTAGCAAGGTAAAAGGTAAAAGTGGCAGGCAGACAAAACCAGGGCAAAAATCAAAAAGGGCCACTTTTCAGCAAAATTGTATAAGGGGTAAATGCGTTGTAAAGACAAGCCTGAAGGCTTTGTGTCTCAATGCAAGGAGTATTCGTAATAAGGTGGACGAGTTGAACGTGCAGATAGATATTAATGATTATGATATAGTTGGGATCACGGAGACATGGCTCCAGGGTGACGTAGGCTGGGAGCTGAACATCCAGGGATATTCAATATTCAGGAGGGATAGAGAGAAAGGAAAAGGAGGTGGGGTAGCGTTGCTGGTTAGAGAGGAGATTAAAGCAATGGAAAGGAAGGACATTAGCTTGGAGGATGTGGAATCGGTATGGGTAGAGCTACAAAACACCAAGGGGCAGAAAACGCTGGTGGGTGTTGTGTACAGGCCAACTAACAGTAGCAGAGAAGTTGGGGATGGTATCAAACAGGAAATTAGAAATGCGTGCGACAAAGGCAAAACAGTTATAATGGGTGACTTCAATCTACATATAGATTGGGTTAATCAAATTGGCAGGGTGCTGCTGAGGAAGAGGATTTTTTGGAATGTATGCGGGATAGTTATCTAAATCAACATGTAGAGGAACCAACGAGAGAGCAGGCTATTTTAGACTGGGTTTTGAGTAATGAGGAAGGGGTAATTAGCCGTCTTGTTGTACGTGCCCCCTTGGGCAAGAGTGACCATAATATGGTTGAGTTCTTCATTAGGATGGAGAGTGACATTGTTAATTCAGAAACAATGGTTCTGAACTTAAAGAAAGGTAACTTTGAGGGTATGAGACGAGAATTGGCCAAGATTGACTGGCAATTAATTCTAAAAGGGTTGACGGTGGATATACAATGGAAGACATTTAAAGACTGCATGGATGAACTACAAAAATTGTTCATCCCAGTTTGGCAAAAGAATAAATCGGGGAAGGTAGTGCATCCGTGGATAACAAGGGAAATCAGGGATAGTATCAAAGCAAAGGATGATGCGTACAAAGTAGCCAGAAAAAGCAGCATACCAGAGGACTGGGAGAAATTCAGAGACCAGCAGAGGAGGACAAAGGGCTTAATTAGGAAAGGAAAAATAGATTATGAAGGAAAACTGGCAGGGAACATAAAAACTGACTGCAAAAGTTTTTATAGATATGTGAAGAGAAAGAGGTTAGTTAAAACAAATGTAGGTCCCTTGCAGTCAGAAACAGGTGAGTTGATCATGGGGAACAAGGATATGGCGGACCAATTGAATAACTACTTTGGTTCCGTCTTCACTAAGGAAGACATAAATAATCTGCCGGAAATAGCAGGGGACTGTGGGTCAAAGGAGGAATTGAGTGAAATCCAGATCAGTCGGGAAGTGGTGTTGGGTAAATTGAATAGATTAAAGGCCGATAAATCCCCAGGGCCAGATAGGCTGCATCCCAGAGTACTTAAGGAAGTAGCTCAGGAAATAGTGGATGCATTAGTGATAATCTTTCAAAACTCTTTAGATTCTGGAGTAGTTCCTGAGGATTGGCGGGGGTAGCAAATGTAACCCCTCTTTTTAAGAAGGGAGGGAGAGAGAAAACGGGGAATTACAGACCAGTTAGTCTAACATCGGTAGTGGGGAAACTGCTAGAGTCAGTTATTAAAGATGGGATAGCAGCACATTTGGAAAGTGGTGAAATCATTGGACAAAGTCAGCATGGATTTACAAAAGGTAAATCATGTCTGACGAATCTTGTGGAATTTTTCGAGGATGTAACTAGTAGCGTGGATAAGGGAGAACCAGTGGATGTGGTATATCTGGACTTCCAGAAGGCTTTTGACAAGGTCCCACATAAGAGATTAGTATACAAACTTAAAGCGTACGGTATTAGGGGTTCAGTATTGATGTGGATAGAGAACTGGCTGGCAAACAGGAAGCAAAGAGTAGGAGTAAACGGGTCCTTTTCACAATGGCAGGCAGTAACTAGTGGGGTACCGCAGGGCTCAGTGCTGGGACCCCAGCTGTTTACAATATATATTAATGATCTGGATGAGGGAATTGAAGGCAATATCTCCAAGTTTGCGGATGACACTAAGCTGGGGGGCAGTGTTCGTTGTGAGGAGGATGCTAGGAGACTGCAAGGTGACTTGGATAGGCTGGGTGAGTGGGCAAATGTTTGGCAGATGCAGTATAATGTGGATAAATGTGAGGTTATCCACTTTGGTGGCAAAAACAGGAAAGCAGACTATTATTTAAATGGTGGCCGATTAGGAAAAGGGGAGATGCAGCGAGACCTGGGTGTCATGGTACACCAGTCATTGAAAGTAGGCATGCAGGTGCAGCAGGCAGTGAAAAAAGCGAATGGTATGTTAGCTTTCATAGCAAAAGGATTTGAGTACAGGAGCAGGGAGGTTCTACTTCAGTTGTACAGGGTCTTGGTGAGACCACACCTGGAGTATTGCGTACAGTTTTGGTCTCCAAATCTGAGGAAGGACATTATTGCCATAGAGGGAGTGCAGAGAAGGTTCACCAGACTGATTCCTGGGATGTCAGGACTGTCTTATGAAGAAAGACTGGATAGACTCGGTTTATACTCTCTGGAATTTAGGAGATTGAGAGGGGGATCTTATAGAAACTTACAAAATTCTTAAGGGGTTGGACAGGCTAGATGCAGGAAGATTGTTTCCCGATGTTGGGGAAGTCCAGGACAAGGGGTCACAGCTTAAGGATAAGGGGGAAATCCTTTAAGACCGAGATGAGAAAGACTTTTTTCACACAGAGAGTGGTGAGTCTCTGGAACTCTCTGCCGCAGAGGGTAGTTGAGGCCAGTTCATTGGCTATATTTAAGAGTGAGTTGGATGTGGCCCTTGTGGCTAAGGGGATCAGAGGGTATGGAGAGAAGGCAGGTACGGGATACTGAGTTGGATGATCAGCCATGATCATATTGAATGGCGGTGCAGGCTCGAAGGGCTGAATGGCCTACTCCTGCACCTAATTTCTATGTTTCTATGTTGGAAGTTTATGTATACTGAAACTTCTGTGGGCAATTGATAAGGATCCTTACATTGTTTAAGAAGGCACTGCAGATGATAGACCTTTGACTAACTTCCTGTTATTTGGGGCTTTCGTAACTAAAGTTTGTGATCAATATAACCATAGCATGAGAAGTATTGTATTAGTGACAAGCATGCTTGGAATGGGTAGAGCTGTGATTGATATGTTAGACGTCATTGCTGCAACTCTGTATAAACATGTGACTATGTTTCCAAAATACTATAAAAATATGCTGTATGTCTTCATTCATTAGAGTTATGGCCTAGGAGGAGTTAAGTATCTGCTATATGCTTGACTTTGTATCTCCTAGCACTCTCGCTGGCTAAATGATCAGTAAAGCTCGTATTGGTTTTACCTAACTTACTGTAAGTTGGCTGTTTTAAGAAAATGAACCTTAAAACATTCTCTGTGTGTCCGAGTGATTATACTGGGACTCAAGTTTGTCTCGGTATTGTTTCTTGGCATCCTTGAGGGCTTTGCGGAGATCATAGCGGGCCTTCTTGTACCGCTCAGGATCATTTGATTTGTATGTGGTGGACCTGGCCTTAACCTGTGAATGTACCTCGCGGTTTATCCATATAACCATATAACAATTACAGCACGGAAACAGGCCATCTCGGCTCTTCTAGTCCGTGCCAAACACATATTCTCACCTAGTCCCATCTGCCTGCACTCAGACTATAACTTCCATTCCTTTCCCGTCCATATACCTATCCAATTTATTTTTAAATGATAAAATCAAACCTGCCTTACACCACTTCCACTGGAAGCTCATTCCACACAGCTACCACCCTCTGAGTAAAGATGTTCCCCCTCATGTTACCCCTAAACTTCTGTCCCTTAATTCTCAAATCATGTCCTCTTGTTTGAATCTTCCCTACTCTCATTGGAAAAAGCTTATCCACATCTAGTCTATCCCTCTCATCATTTTATAGACCTCTATCAAGTCCCCCCTTAACCTTCTGCGCACCAAAGAATAAAGACCTAACTTGTTCAACCTTTCTCTGTAACTTAGGTGCTGAAACCCAGGCAATATTCTTAAATCTCCTCTGTATTCTCTTTGTTGACAAAATCAAAAATCAACAAGGTATCCATGGCTTCCAGTTGGGGAAATGTTACATCAACTGCAGTGGTTCCAAATGTTGGCTTACCACCAACTTTTCAAAGACATTAAGAAATGGGGTAGCGCCCCATGCCGAAAAATATGAATGAAAAAAAATATTTTACCCTATCATTTACCCCTCATTGGTAAATCATGCCAACATACGGAATAAGAGCAGCAGTAAGCCAGTTACACTTGAGCCTATGTACAATAGATTTATTGAAGGTGTGCCTTTCATACACAAAGAGAACATGGCAACCACCTCATCATCACCTTTTGCAGATTAGCTGCTTGATGAATTTCTGCTTGTTGTCTGCTTCTCCTCACTGGCAAATTTCATCTCTCTGCCACTATTTCGACATCCTTCTCTCTCTCTTGTGAGGTACAAAGAAAACTCCTTTCAATACAGGAAAAACAACAGCTGTCCCTTAACAATATCTTTCGGAGAATACCACCATGAATAGAGCATCCTATTATTCCACATTGGTTCTTGATCAACTCTACTTGAAACTTTGGCTGCAATACAAAGTTATTAAATTAGGTTTCTACTGTAACAAATAAAAACATGGCTTATTTTTCATGAAAGATGTGGATTTTAGGCTACTGAAAGAAAAAAATTGTCATGTACACAGTTTCCAATACAACAATCATCGTCATACAACATTATGAATTCTAGGCAAAAATACATCAAACTCAAGGATAACTGTGCAAAGCTTTATATACTATTCTTCTACTGCCATTCTGAAAGAAAATGACAACATCATTAATATGTTTCCTTCAATGTGACACGTAAATATTGTGATACAAGACACTATTGTCAGATTGCACTCAAAAAATATTATATCTTTTAGTTGTGAGCTTTAAATGCCGCAATCATATCATTTCACTTCACATCGGACTATGACAATATAATAGTCTTCTTTTCACTACAATCGAAGAGCAATGTAGAATTATTATTTACTTCCTCATTTCAGATCAGAAGGAAAGAACTGCTGATGTGATCAATGCAGACATCGTTTTCGATTAAAATAAATTTATGATTTTTTTGGCTCTAATTATGCAATTTAATGAATTTTAAACCTTAGAAGTTGAAGCCTGTTTCATATTAATGTGATGCAACAGTGTTCAGGATGATCCCACACTCAGTATGAAGCCCTGAAATTAAGCTGATTGCCACATTCAGCTCAGTTTGCCAAATGTCATAAGGTCATGTGATAGGAGTAGAATTAGGCACTTCGGCCCATATAGTCTACACTGCCTTTCAATCAAGGCTGATCTATCTCGCCCTCCTAACTCCATTCACATGCACTCCATAATGACCCTTCATTTATTTATTTGCCTCTGTACTCCACAATTTGAGACTTGTAATAGAAAAAAAATCACAAGTGGTTAAAGTGCACATTGTCAGATTTTATTAAAAGGCATTTTTATACATTTTGGTTTCACCATGTAGAGATTCCCCCCCCACCCCCCTCATTATTTCAGGGCACCATAGTGTTTGGGACACATGGCTTCACAGGTGTTTGTAATTGCTCAGGTGTGTTTAATTGCCTCCTTAATGCAGGTATAAGGGAGCTCTCAGCACCTAGTCTGTCCGCCAGTCTCTCCATCACCTTTGGAAACTTTTATTGCTGTTATCAAAATTAGGACCAAAGTTGTGCCAATGAAAGTCAAATAAGCCATTATGAGACTGAGAAACATGAATAAAGTTGTTATAGACATCAGCCAAACCTTAGGCTTACCAAAATCAATTGTTTGGAACATCATTAAGAAGAAAGAGAGCTCCGGTGAGCTTACTAATCGTATAGGGACTGGCAGGCCAAGGAAGACCTCCACAGCTGATGACAGAAGAAATATCTCGATAATAAAGGAAAAAAACTCAAACACCTGTCCGACAGATCAGAAACACTCTTCAGGAGTCAGGTGCGGATTTGTCAATGACCACTGTCCACAGAAGACTTCATGAACAGAAATACAGAGGCTACACTGCAAGATGCAAACCACTGTTCAGCTGCAAAAATGCAATGGCCGGATTACAGTTTGCCAAGAAGTACTTAAAAGAGCAACCACAGTTCTGGAAAAGGTCTTGTGGCAGATGAGTTGAAGATTAACATATCAGAGTGATGGCCAAAGCAAGGTATGGAGGAGAGAAGGAACTGCCCAAGATCCAAAGCAAACCACCTCATCTGTGAAACACGATGGTGGGGGTGTTATGGCCTGGGCATGTATGGCTGCTGAAGGTGCTGGCTCACTTATCTTCATTGATAATACAACTGCTGATGGTAGTAGCATAATTAATTCTGGTGTATAGACATATCCTATCTGCTCAAGTTCAAACAAATGCCTCAAAACACATTGGCCAGTAGTTCATTCTACAGTACGACGATGATCCCAAACATACCACCAAAGCAACAAAGGAGTTTTTCAAAGCTAAAAAAAAACAAATCTTGAGTGGCCAAGTCAATCACCTGATTTGAACCCAATTGAGCATGCCTTTTACATGCTGAAGAGAAAACTGAAGGGGACGAGCCCCCCAAAACAAGCATAAGCTAAAGATGACTGCAATACAGGCCTGACAGAGCATCACCTGCAATACAGGCCTGGCAGAGCATCACCAGAGAAGACACCCAGCAACTGGTGATGTCCATGAATTGCAGACTTCAAGCAGTCTTCTTCTTCTTGCGTATGGCGTACACACCCTAAAGTTGTACTACGACTTGTTCTATTTGATCTTATTTGGTTGGTTTTTTTTTGTTTTTTTGTTTGTTTATTTTTGTTAGAAGTACAGTAGTCTGGTACTTAAGTACCTAATACATAAATACATATTCTCATTCTTGTACAACTTCATACTTTTAGTTCAATAATAAAAGAACAGTGAGAGAAAAAAGAAATAAAGAGTGGCGGAATAGATAGACAAGCGAGTAGAAACAGAAAACAAAAAAAAAATAAAGGACAAGAGGTGAGAAGTTAAAAGATTGAAAGAGCAGGAAAAAGTAAAAAGAAAAGAGAGATCTACCTATCTCATATTTTTGCCCATCCGTCACCCAGTTCTAAACAATTAATTTCTAAGGTTATGTTATGTTGCACCATATGCTTGTATAAAGTTGATAAACGGAGACTAAATCTTTAAGAATTGGTCTACTTTGCCTAGTAAGAGGAATCTCATTTCTTCAAGATGTAACGTTTCAGACATGTTTGAGATTCACATTTTGAATGTTGGCGTAGGTGCGTTTTTCCAAAATTTAAGTATAAGTTTTTTCGCTGTTATTAGACCATAATTAAGAAAAGCTTCTTGGAATATAGTTAGTTTACTTCCCTCTTCCATTGATCCAAAGATAATCAATTCAGTATTGGGGTTCAATTTTGTGTTAAATAGTTTTGTAAAAATTCCAAAAATTTAATTCCAAAGTGTATACAGTTTTGTACAAGAGACTAAGGAATGTGCTCTAGTGGCATTTTGAGTTAGACATTTGTCGCAGATGGGGGAAACATTTGAAAATATTTTATTCAGTCTTGTTTTCGAATAATATAATCTATGTAAAATTTTAAAATGAATTAGGTTATGTCTTACATTCATTGAACATTTGTTTACATATAATAAATTTTTATCCCATCTATCGTTCGGAATTTTTATCAATAACTCTTGTTCCCAGTCTCTTCTACTTGCTTCTGTCGTCGGTGTTTCTATATTTAGAATTATATTATATAAGTAAGATATTAAATTGCTTGATTCTGCCATTTGGTTGTGCACACCAGATTGATTGCATTCGTCGAAACAGGGCGGAACACGTGAAGGTTGCAATCTTCCACTCCAACTTCAAGCAGTCATTGCATGCAGAGGATATGCAACAAAATACTAAACATGACTACGTTAATTTACATGACATTGCTGTGTCCAAAACATTATGGTGCCCTGAAATGGGGGGGACTTTGCATAAAGTCTGTAATTTCTACATGGTGAAACCAAAATGTATAAAAATGGCCTTTATAAAATCTGACAATGTGCACTTTAACCACATGTGATTGTTTCTATTACAAATCTCAAATTATGGAGTGCAGAGGCAAATAAATAAATGATGGATCTTTGTCCCAAACATTATGGAGGGTACTGTAACTCCTGACACCCATATTAATCCAGAATCTATCTATCTCTGCCTTAAAAATATCCATTGAGGAAATGAAAATTTCTCTCCAATATGATCCGCATGATATTCAACAGAGTTCTGCCAACAATCATAGATAACAGCCACTAAAATGAAAGCAATTATTTCATTTAATAATATAGTATAAAAACTGAAACAATTATCTTTTCACACACTAGTATGAATATTTTAGCACAAAATAGCAAACAGTACCTGTCTTTGATACCTGACAATAATTTACTAATTTTCTCACATAATATAACCAAATTATAAAACAAGACATTATTTCTGTGTTCTTTTCATAAACCGTGAATGATGATTTTTTTTTTTAAATAACAATTACTGGTATTATCAATTATATTAATCAACTTAATCAAGAGATCATAATTCACTGTAGACTGTACAAGGATAATGTCCAATCCAAGAATACAAAGGAGAGTCTGCAAAGAAAATGCATCCATTGAAATGAGAGCCAAAACACAACATTAAACCATAATAGTGAAAACCTTAGTAAGGACTACAGTACATGATAAATCTGTTAGCAAAATATAACCCAAATTCTAATAATTAACATTGTGTCTATTTCATTAGTTGATTGCTGTTGTTAAATCCATAGAAAATATCCAGTGATGGCATGTTAGTCAACAGACAAAGTGCTAGAGGACTTCAGCAGACCTGGCAGCATCTGTTGAGGGAAATAATTATATGAATCATATAACCCATCGCATTTTTGAAAATGGTCACGATGGAGAGTGAAAAGACTGCAGATGCTGTAAATTGGAGTTTTTAAAAATGAGCTGCTGGAGGAACTCAGTCTGTCAGGAAGTATCTGATACAAGTTTGATATTCCTTTATGTGGGAAGGAACCGCCAACGATAGACTCAAAATGTCGTAATAACGTGGGGAAAAAAAGGGTCTGAAGAAGGTTCCGACCCAAAACCACACCTATTCTTTTTCTCCAGAGATGAAACCCAAAATGCTGGTTAATTGACCCGCTGAGTTTCTCCAGCATTTTGTGTCTATCTTTGCCTACTCAGATGCTGCCTAACTTACTGAGTTCCACCAACTGCTTCTTGTTTGCATTGCAAAAGGTCAGTACCCTTTATCCAATCTGAATCTTGATCAATGCTTCGGCAGGTTATTGCAGCTTTAGAATTCTACCCCAGCATGAAGCAAATAGGAGAAAATGAAGTTATTTTAGTAAACAAATTCGTACAAAGAAAATCATTAAATATCATGGTAATTATAATGCAAATTCCTCAAGAAAAATGGCCTGAACTCAAGGTAATGCCATTGAACAATTTAACACACCCAAAAGTATAACATCATGAACAAATTGCTATAGGTTTCTGAAATCTGTCAACACTTAAATACAAATCCAGTTGTTTACAGTTTTGACATATGGTGTGCAAACAGGCCCTTCAGCCCACCAAGTCCACGCTGACCATCAATCACATGTGCACTATTTTCTGTTGTTCCATTTTTGCATCCTACACACTAGGAGCAATTTACAGAAGCTAATTAACCTACAAACCTGCATGTCTTTGGAATGTGGGAGGAAACTGGAGCAGCAGGTGAAAACCTAGATGGTCACAGGTATAATGTACGAACTCCACACAGACAGCACCCATAGTCACGATCTAGCACGGGTCTCTGCCGCTGTCTCCCCATAGTTCGTTTTTTTTTTGCAATAAATGTGTCATTAAAATGGATTATACAGCAAGATGAATGTTGAATTGTCTTTACCTTTAATAACGTAGGCCTCAGCTAAAAGTCTTTTCTTATAAAGTGGTTCTTCATCAATGCAAAGATCATCGATGCCTCCTCGGGCATACATGCTGAGCGCATCACGATAAGACCCTTCCACAAAATGCAATTTTGCTAAGGTAAGAATGGCTTCAGCCATCAGGTTATGCTGTAAATGAAAAACAAATTTGTTGGTGCCCATCTCATAAAAATGTTGCAAAGTAGAACAAAAAGTTATGAAACAAAAAATCATTACCTAATTGAAAGTTTGCGTCAATTTTCAGCAACGACCGAATCAAAACTAAATTCCTTCACATTCTGATCTACATGACATACAATAACTCTACATATGATTGACCGATGCCAACATATTATACTCCAATTACCTAGGCTGATCAATGTGCATCATGACTTTAAATAAATCAGTGGTTTACATCTCCCAATATCGAATGACCGATATTTCTGCTGTAGGATCTTTCAAAAATAAAATTCAACTGATTGGAAAATGGAAAAATTGTGAGATACAGGATAAAGGACATCCCTGGTGCAAAGAAGAACAAGCTTCTCTCATTGTCTTAATCTGGGAAACTTTGATGATAAGTGGCTATCATGGATTTCTTTATATAAAGCAATATTGGATGAGAATAAAATCATAGTCTACTTTTTGCAGTCTATAAAGAAAAAACAAAATGAAGACGTCAAGACTTAAGCTATACAGGAGAGTAATCACTGCTCGCCATGCCATAGTTATAACACATCACAAAAATAGGCTCCATATCAGAAAGAAATTACCAAAGTCAACATTCATGAATTGGGTTTAGAAAAGAAAAAAAAAATTATAGATGAATGGATTTAGCAAACAACATTTTTCTCAAGTAGCAGAAACATTAGTGGTGGGAACAGTGAAAGTAGAGAGCTCTAGCTTTCTCAGCACATATTTGTTTCATGTACTTAGTTTTCTGTGAACACTCGGTGTATGATGGCAAGAAATGGTAATTACGTGAACCAAAAGAACAGAGAAAATGTTTCAACAATCAAGAAAATATTTAAGATTTGACTCCTGGTTTCCTCAACTAAATGTTGCCCTAAGATAAATGTTTAAATTGGCTACAAAGTCCAATTAAGTTAATTGGGGCTTTAAGGAAAACTAGAATAGATTCTCTAATACTTGTAATAATTTTACTTGTAAAATTCAGAGATGACACTGGAAAATATGCAAACACAGGAGATGACATCTTGAGGACATACAATGATCAAACAACCTAATATCATTATCTCCACATAGATAAAAGCAACTGAAGGCACAAGGCCTGCTGTTACTGAGAACACATCACTGTTTTCAGAGGAAGTGCACGTAAAATGAAATAAAATTTTCAAGAACAAAAACTGTTTATTTTCTTCTACAAAGGAAGAATTTATAAAGCTATGAAAATTAAATTAAGGCATCTCAGAGATATGGGACATGATATTGATTCATACGAACACCAAACAAAACCATTTGCTTTCAACAGGGACAGTTTCAAGTATAAATGGCCTTTTGACAATTGCACACATCCATCTCTGCACCTGAACAATAAAAATCATGACTTTGTTATTTTTTATAAACAGGCTCGAATTACTGATTGTGTGCTGCAATTTCCCCACAATAATCAACCAAGAATATAGAGTAGAACACTGGTATTATCTGGGCAAAAAGATGCAATTTTTTTTTCAACAATTGCAAAATGCTCCAAGTTTGAAAGTTAGATGATGGGCAAACATCAACTTTTTCGGGAAATGAAAGCCCCTCAAGCCCATTTTGCCATTTAATTAAACAATTTTAAGGTATTATACCTCATCCTTAAAAGATTTGCTTAACGGAAATGTGTTATTTTCATTTATTATACTTTCTGTTTTACTAATCCAACATTACGTATTATTCTGGGAATGTTTTGGGGTGGGAGTGGGCGGCAGGGATAGTGTGGAAAGAGCTGAAAGGAATAGCTCTCCAATTAGATCATCCAGAGAATACAAAAAAAGGTACAATGCTCAGAAATAAACACGATCCTCAAGATGGTCAGGTTAGATATTTGTAACACAACTTTCACTCCTTGAAATAATGGCTAGCATTCAATTAACCTGTTCGATTTCGGGTCATTCAACTGGCTTTGTGCAATTTATGTGCATACACATCTTAATCCCACTGGCCTTCCATTTTCTATCTTTTGAACTGTCCTCCTCCTCTGGCACTTTCTCCTGCCTTCAGTATCTCATCTTGTTCCAACTTGCCCTTGTCATCAGCCCCTTTGCCATTAAAGAACAGCTTCCTCCCAAGTCCCCTTCTGAGAAATTTATATTTCTAATTCACTTGTTGCAGTTTTAAACTCCCAAATGTGTTTGGCCCACCACCATACTGCAGTCACAAACCTGCTTTAATAAACCTACATTAAACCTTAAATGCCCTAATCCAGAATCAGCCTGAATACTAACTGAACTTTTTTTTTCTACAGCACTTCAATGTCTTCAACACTCTCCATTCTCATCATTAACAAATTTATGAAGCCTAAAATTCAGATCATCCAATCGACTGTCTCCGCATCTTTCCTTTTCCTCCCAAATCCACCTGGTCAAATGTCTGACGTGCTCAAATTTTTGGAGATGAATGAATGTTTGGGGATAGTGCCCCTCCAATCTCATCTTGACCATGAGAATGACCTCATCCTCCTCAGAAACACTACACTGAATTGCTGATCATCCAATCTCCAAGTTCCTATTAGTCAACATGGTTATCTATCATCCTAGAAACAATACAAATCTGGTGTTATTTATGCTCTAAAGTGGAATTAAGGGTTGTGGAGAATGGGCGGCAAAGATGATCTGGGAATGTTCAGAGTACATGACAGAAAAGGCTAAAAAAGTTTCAATTTTTCTAAAACTCTGCCCTTATTTCTGAATTCCCCCACAATAGAAAGACTTTGCAATGAGGGGAAAATTAACCTTTTTGTAAAATCAGGTTTTAAATGCGTCACCAGGATATAAGTGGAGGCAAACATTCCAGAGAGAAATGGAAAGGTATCCAAAAGGAAAGAATTTGCAGGGCTGTAAAGAGTAATACTTGCTGGATTGCTTTCAAGACTTGACGGGCTGAATTATCTCCTTCCATGCTGCATCACTCTGATTCAGTAATCCTCTCAACATTTACCCTCATGCCTCATCAGAATCTTATTAGATTTATTAATTTTTGTGAGTATTACTTCACATTTTCCGAAACTACATTTAGAGACCATATCAAGGCTACCTTTCCTCACAAGGTCGTCCCCTCAAAGCAAGATGGACACAAAATGCTGGGGTAACTCAGCAGGACAGGCAACATCTCTGAAGAGAAGAAATGGTTTTGGGTCAAGACCCTTCAGCAGGAACTGCATTTAACTGTGCAAAGTACTCAAGGTGAGATCTCACTGATATCCTGTACAATTGGTGAGATCGGAACTGATAGACAATAGACAATAGGTGCAGGAGTAGGCCATTTGACCCTTCGAGCCAGCACTGCCATTCAATGAGATCATGGCTGATCATCCCCAATCAGTACCCCATTCCTGCCTTCTCCCCATATCCCCTGACTCCGCTATTTTTAAGAGACCTGTCTAGCTCTCTCTTGAAAGCATCCAGAGAACCTGCCTCCACCACCCTCTGAGGCAGAGAATTCCACAGACTCGCCACTCTCTGAGAAAAAGTGTTTCCTCGTCTCTGTTCTAAATGGCTTACTCTTAAACTGTGGCCCCTGGTTCTGGACTCCCCAAACATCGGGAACATGTTTCCTGCCTCTAGTGTGCCCAAGCCCTTAACAATCTTAAATGTTTCAATGAGATTCCCTCTCATCCTTCTAAACTCCAGAGTGTACAAGCCTAGCTGCTCCATTCTCTCAGCATATGACAGTCCCGCCATCCCGGGAATTAACCTTGTAAACCTACGCTGCACTCCCTCAATAGCAAGAATGCACTCCCTCAATAGCAAGAATCTTAGGACTTTCTCAATTGTATTTTCCAATCCCAATAATGGAAAACTTCATATCATCCTTCCTAATTGATTGCAATAGGTGAATGTAAAATTTGCAATTCAGGATGAGGATAATCACACCTCTTGCACAGCAGGATTCCGAGTTTCTCATCTTTTAGTAATATTCTGCTTTTATCCTCTTACCTCTTTCTCTCATGAAGTCATATTGCATCTGCCAAGTTGTAGCCCATTCATTTATCTATACCTCTTTTGTATCTCACAACTTGTTATCTTTGTATAATCAGTAAATTTTGGTGACAGTAATCCAGCTCCAATAATTTTTTCCACGTTCAATTTTCTTTTCCTAACGCCATATCAGTTCTGCCTGTCTGTCTTGTGATTTTCTAATTGTCCTGCAGCTACTTCTTTAAATAATTGATTTCAGCTTCTTCCCAACGGCAGATGTTTGGTTAACAGGCCTGTAATTTTCTTTTTCCTATTCCCTACTTTCTTGAATGGTGGGGTGACATTTGAAGTTTTCCAAACTTCGGAAACCTTTCCAGAACTCGGGGAATTTGGAAAGATCACAAACTATGAATCCACTATTTCTTCTGATAATTCTTTAAGAATCTTGGATGCATTGATTCAAAGATGCAAGTCTGAAGCCCACATTAGAAGATCGGGCTTAAAAAAAAAAGAATCTATAATTAAACAGTTACACATGGGGGTGGTAGTTTTTGTTTGGTTTTGTCTAGAGATAAAGCATGGAAACAACCCCGTCTGCCCACTGAGTCCATGCCAATCATTGGTCACTTGTTCACACCAGTTCTATGTTATCCAACTTCTTCACCCACTCCCTGAACACTAGGGGCAATTTACAGTGCCCAATTGACCGACAAACCCACACGTTTTTAGTATGTAAGAGAACATTGTAAAGAAGGGTCTCGACCTGAAACGTCACCTGTTCCTTTTCTCCAGAGATGCCGTCTGACCCTCGGAGTCACTCCAGCATTTTGTGTCTATCTTCAGAAACTTGGAGCATCCAGGCGAAACCCACACGATCAGAGGAAGAACACGCAAACTCCACACAATCAGCACCATGAAAAAACTCATGGTGCCCATGAAACTATTGCATATCAACCCATCTGGTACATTAACCTCATTCAGATATGGAAATGTGCCTATATGGCCTATATTTGGCTCCATCCCCATTCCATAGAAAACTAAAGCAACATGTCTAACATTAAAAACTGCATAAAGCACAGTAGCAAGCTTAAACAAGCAATCCACTGTCCCATGATGCCACATCTTGGAGAGTTCTCACATATCAGCCAGATTCCAATGCAAAAACATTTTTTAAAGTACACATGGAAGCCATCAATCTGATACATGGCTATAAACTTCTCTCCCAAATATAGTAAAACACAAAGTGCTGGATGAACTCAGTGTGTCAGGCCCAGCGTCAGTGGAAGGAATGAACAGACTACAGTTTGGGTCGGACCCTACTTTAATGTTGTCTGCTCATTCCCACTACAGGTGCTGCCTGGCACCAAATTCCTCCAGTACTCAAGATTCCAGCTTCTGCAGTTTTTTTAGCATTTCTATAAAAATATACTAAATTGTTTCCAAATCCAAACCAAGATCTGGCTGCACACCTTGCTCACACTCTAGACCAACAAGCAAGTGAGAAACAAAACCAAGGGATTTCTGAACTATTGGTTACAGGATTGTCAGAGTTTTAGTTTAGTTTAGAAATACAGCATGGAAACAGGCACTTCGGCTGACTGAGTCCACTCCGACCATTGATCATCCCCTCACAATTGTTCTACGTTATTGTACTTTCGCATCCACTCTCTTTTCAGAGGGCAATGAACCGACAAATCCGCAAGACTTTGTCATGTGGGAGGAAACCGGAAGATCCAGAGGAAATCCACAGGGAGAACATGCAAACTCCACACAGACAGCACCCGAGGTTAGGATCTAACTGGAGTCTCTGGCACTGTGAGGCAGCAGCTCAACCAGCTGTGCCACCTTGTAATGTATTACTTCCAGTGCTTGGTGTTCAGGAATGTGATTTTAACCCACCTTATCGTACTGTAGGGAAAAAGCATTAAAATGACAGTTTGCACAGTGGATCCATGTTATGTACTCACTTGTAGTTTGCCTCTGTTTAAAATACTGCTTAAGTGATTTTTGGCTTCTCTCATTTTGGGTTCATTCTTTTCCATTAATGGAGTGCAATCTTTTAGCTTGACTATGTTTTCTTTCAGGCACTGTTCCAAGAGAACTTCAGCAAGCAGCAGATTCCCCAAATCATCTTTATTTCATCATTTGTAAAGAAAACAAAAAAATAACTTTACCATCAGAAGACTGGAGCAAGCATTTGCTGAAATCAATTTACATTTCAGAGCCAATAATTACTTCCAATCCATTTACACTTTTATTACCACAGATATTTATAAATGCATTTAACATGGAAAAATGTCCCAAGATATTTCACAGAAGTGTAGATAAACACAAAAGTGGCACTGAGCCAAAGATAAAGATGTCAAAAGATTTTTTTATACAGAGATGATGGAAGAAATTTTAAGAGAAGAGCAAATACCAGGCACTTAAGTGCAAGTTTATTCAACGTGGGTGAAGGGAAAAGGAATGGTGAGTTTGAACAGGGATGTTAGGATTTCAGACACTATTAAAATGGGAAGAAGCTAAACCATGAAGGAATTTGGACATATGTTAAAGTAAATTTGATGGACCATTTCTAACTTTGTCTCAATTTTACTTCTGAATTTTTTTTTGTGATGCCCATTTATGCGCCAGGAAGAAGTTGGGGGTTGGGTGGGAGGGGAGGGCGGGGGGGGGGGGAGTGGGGGGGGGGGGGGGGTGTGGTGGGTGGAAACTGTAGAATTACTTCCTATGGGAAGCAAAGCACAGCAATAGCCAGAGGGTTCAATGCAATTTTAAAGCAGGGCAGAGACCGGACATCCTGCACCTATTGACTCACAGCCTGCCACTCACAAATCTTGCCACCACGTCCGAGGCACTAGTGTGAAGGAATGCTTTCCCTGGATGAGTGAAACACCAAAAATACACATGAAGCTTGGCACCATTCAATATAAGGCAGCCCTCTTGATTGTAACTCACACAGCCAGATCTCCACCATGTAACTTCACCTTTAACGCTGCCTGGATTAGAGGGTTACAGCTACATTATGAGAGGCATAGATACACTAGAGAGTCAGAAACTTTTTCCCAGAAATGTCGAACACTAGAGGGAATAGCTATAAGGTGAGAGGGGGAAAGTTGAATGGAGTTGTGCAAGGCAAGTATTTTTTACACAGAGATTAATGGGAAACTGGAATGCATTACCAGGGGACGTGGTAGATACAATAGTAGCATTTAGTGGCTTTTCGATAGGTGCATGGAAATGCAGGGAATAGAGTGATATGGACCATATACAGGCAGATGAGATCAGTTTCACTTAGCATCATGTTCCGTACAAACATTGTGGGGAAAGGGACCATAAACGTAAGACATTCCATGATAAGATATTTGTGTCAATTAAAAATGTTGAACAACTTATTACAAGCATAGACAAAAGAGATGAATTCCTATGGTGAAATGAGAAAAAAACAATCTCAACATCAAGATAACATTTGACAAAGAATGCAACAACACAACTTACTAAACCTGAATTCAACAGGGGTTAGGGGGAAACTCTCCAGGCTGGAAACCTGCCTCACACAAAAGTTCAGTGGTGCACCAGTTAGTGTTGCTGCCTCCCAATCCATCAAGTCATGTTCTATCCTGACTTCAGTTGCTGTCTACGTTGAGTTTGTATGTTCTCTCTGTGACCTCATGGATTTCCACTAGTTTCAGAGAAAGTAACTAAAAGGCGCTCATTGGGAGGCTAATTGCTTACTGTTAATTACCCTTAGTGACACCAAGATATCAATGATTTGGAAAAGATTGTAGAAGGCATGATTAGAACGTTTGCAAATTATACTTAAAGTGGATGATATTGTAGGTTAAGATGGTTATCAAAAAAATTCAGCAGGATCTTGATCAACAGGGCAAACGGGTTGAGGAATGGTCAATGAAGTTTAATGCAGATATGTGTGAGGTGTTACATTTTGAGGTCAAACCAGGGCAGGACCTTCACAGTAAATGGCAGGGCTCCTGTGGAGTGTTGTAGAGCAGAGGGATCTATGAGTGTAAGTACATAGTTCCTTGAAAGTGGTGACACAGGTAGATAGGGTGGTCAAGTAGGCTTTCAGTGCATTGGCCTTCATCAGTCAGTGTACGGAGTGTAGAAGTTGGAACAATATGTAACAGTTGTACAAGATGTTGGTGAGGATGCATTTGGCGCATTGTGTTCAGTTTTGGTTACCCCTCTATAGGAAGGATGTTGTTAAACTGTAAAAAGTGCAAGGAAGGTTTATGAAGATGTTGCCAGGACTTGAAGGCCTGAGCAATAGGGAGAGGTTGAGTAGGCTAGGACTTCATTCCTTGGTGCGCAGTCTTTTACCCAGAGTAGGGGAATCAAGAACCAGAGGACAAAGGTTTAAGGTGAAAGGAGAAAGATTTAATAGGATCCTAAGGGGCAACTTTATCACACAGGGTATATGGGTGGGTATATGGAACTAGCTGCCAGAGGAAATAGTTGAGGCAGTTACCTTAACAGCATTTAAAGGACATTTGGACTGGTACATGGATTGGAAAGATTTAGAGGGATATGGGTCAAAAGCAGGTTAGTGGGACCTCATGGTTGGCATGGGTAACTATGTCCTATCTTCTGTCAAGCTTACACAACTTTCAAACACGTGATGATAGAAGGGAAAATAAATTTTCTCCACAAAAGTTGACCATTTCCAACAAGAGCAAATTTTACCATCTATGTTTAAATTCAACAAGTTTACCATTCGTGCTTCCCCCACTGTCAACATTCTGAGGGTCACGAATGATGAAATGGATCACCTACATCAATACAGTGATTTGATATTTTGTGCTGAGCATCTCAAGTGTAGGTCAAATAAAGTTTTTTTGCCATATACAAACAAAAGGCAGCGCATAAAGGAATTATCTGTTTGGCTACTTGAATTGCAACAGCAATAAATATCAACATCCTCAGGGACAAAGCAGCCAACTAGCAACCCATTTTTCAATCTAAATTTCCCTCACTTGTTGCATCGTGGCTGCAGTATGTACCATCTACTATTGGCAATACACCACAATTCAGTCGTAAACTTGCAGCCTTTAACCGCCTGAATGACAGGTGAACAAAATAACTCTTTCATTTTGGGTTCCTCCTCGAGTCACGCAAGACCCTGCCTTGGAAATGTACCACTGTTTCTTCATCAATGTCTAAATCCAAGAACTCCCCGCTCAACAGCACTGAGATTATTTTCACTGGAAGTATAAAGGGCAATGCAAATAAAGACCGGCTATCATATTTTCAAGGACTGTTTGGGATTGGCAACAAATGGTGATATAGCAGCAATATCCACGCACCATAGGTAAATCAGGAAATGAGTAACAACCCCATGATGAAATAACTGAAAAACATTCAAAGTACTGTGTTGCACCTTTTCAGTGCGGGTAAATAGGTAAAATACATTACACGGCAATGCACAGAGTAAGGGCAAACGTTAATTATTTATGCAATCTGCGCACCTACAAAGTTTCTGTAGACCAACAAGCAACATAATTGCGAAAACATCATATCTATATCCCCATACATTATCTTAAAGTAATCCCTTCCCCATTGTGAATTTTAATTCTTGAAACTTACTTTTAAAATTGCATACAACATTTAAAAGACCCAAAGGTCACTAAACTCTTCCAAACATGAAACGAATAGTGACTTAGAATTAGGGAAAGAAAGTTAACCATTACTGACCATTTTCAGAAGCTTTTGGAGAAAGTTGCTTCACAAGATTTTGGATTTTGTCCCATTGACATTCTCCCCTACATTTTTCTATTTCCGCCTCCAATTTGTACTGTGAAAATGATATCCTGGAGGCCATTGCTAACCGAACCGAACCACCGAAAAAGAAACTGTAACCAAACATGCAAAACAGACCCTGCGTCTACATGTTCCCGCTGAGCACTGGGAGTTGTAGTTCTGTGTATTTCAACCCCAGGAGAAAAGACAGGAGACATAAGAGATTAACTGCTGCAACAGCTGGAATATTGTGCTGGGGGAACTCAGTGTCAGACAGCATCTGTGGAGGGAATGGACAGATGACATCCCTCTGCGGATGCATTCTGACAGGCTTGATATCTCCAGCACCTTGATTTTGGCTCCAGAAACGGCAGCTCTGTCGTATCACAAAGTATTGTTTAATTCATATGTTTTAATCAGAAAATATTGTTCAAAATAAAAGTTTTAAGAAGACAAATAGGATTTATACTTAACAGTTACTTCCAACTAATTGACAGCTCACTTTTCTACTTAGCTTAAAATTTCCATGACAAATACAAATGCTATTAGTATAAAGTATAAAATAACCTTAAAGTGATCTTTGCTGCTAATATAATATTGTGAATTCATCATCACAACAATATTTTGCCCTTTGTTCTGTGCATTTGCCTTTGACGTTTCTAGCCTAATCTGCACAATCATTAGACAAGTTTCCTTCTCTAACACCACCAGACTCCACCGCTGCCTCCATTTATGTTTAGCAGAAAAACTCTCCAGTGCCTTTGTTATCTCTCAATTCACATTTTCTAAAGTAATCCTGATAGACCTTCCCCTTTAAACCTTTCGTACACTTATTGCCATCCAAAATTCTAATGCATGTTTCCTAACTCGCATCAGATTCCATTAATCCATCAACGTGTGCTTTCAGACCCACAATTAATCGACACCTTGATTTGAAGGTCTTGTTTTCAAAG
Organism: Okamejei kenojei; assembly: GCA_035221665.1. Lineage (NCBI taxonomy): Eukaryota > Metazoa > Chordata > Chondrichthyes > Rajiformes > Rajidae > Okamejei > Okamejei kenojei. Next base: position 58,356,229 of record CM069138.1, read on the forward strand.
CTCACATTGTCTTATCCATCCATACCTTTGTAACCACCTTTAACTCGACACCCTCTCAGTTACATGCACCTTACTAAACCTCTATAGTAAATAGTTTCCTACCCGTACTCCCATCATAATGATTTTGCATATTGAGGGTATGTGTATGTGCGTTACCTGAATTATAGACATCTGGTAAAATTCTCCCTATAAAAAATGCTCAAATGTAAATACATCAGTCAAAAGAAGGGTCTCGACCCGAAACGTCACACATTCCTTCTCGCCAGAGATGCTGCCTGTCCCAGTATTTTGTGTCTGCCAAATGTAAACACCGGTGTACACATTTAAGTTTACGATACAATATGATATGATAGAACTTTATTTATCCCAGGAGGGAAATTGATCTACAAACAGTCATAAAAAACACAAAATACATGAAACATTAAATTAAAAAATGAAATTAAAGTGATGAGTGGAAAGGATTGGGGATGTGCAAAGATTGGGGGTGGGGTGGGGAGGGGTTTAATCAGTCTCAGTCTATCCCTCGACAGAAGGGGGAGGAGTTGTACAGTTTGATTGCCACAGGGAAGACGGATCTCCTGTGGTGTAGGCGGGAATAGAAATATTTTATCACATAGTTACCCATTGCTTTGTGAGCTCCAATTAAATATCTCATTTTCCACCACCAATCATTTTGCAATGAATCCAAAGTTGTTCAAATTAAAGTAATACATCTATAATGTTTCTTCTGTGTGCTTATTGTTACATTCAAGAGAATAATTATTATATCCTGGAAATTCCAAAAAATGTGGCTACGAATACGACTTGAAAAATGTTTGTATTGCCCCTGTGCCCAAGATATTACTTTGTCCTGAAATTTCTAAGAATTGGAGATTAATTTGCAATATTTTGTTTTGACTTGTTGGTTTATTTAAAAATAACAGTAATTTTAAAAATATATAGATTTAGACTGGATAAGGCTTCTGGGATGGGATAAAGTGATGCCCGACAATCCAAATGTGCAAATGATGACAAGCTGCAATAAGAACAGAAAATGTGGGATACATTCAGTAAGCCAGGCAACATCTGTAGAAGGAGAGCAAAATTAATAGTTTAGGCTGAAGACCCACCATCACACATGGAGAGTAAAAATATATTAGTTTAAGTTCTGTAGAGTTGAGAAGGGCGTAATACTAGGGTCACTGAGGTGAGCCCATCGTTCATTGAGCCATCTGGTTAACAGATTAATGATGAAAAGTGAGTGAGACTGTGTGTGAGTAAGGGAAAGCAAAAAAAAAAGAGAGAAAGAGAGAACAGATTGCAGTTCAGAGCAATTGTTGACATGTGTAAGCAAATCGAGAATGAACATTGGAAATATCTGTCAGATCAGGCTGCATAAGTGGGGAGTTAATATTACAGATGGATAATGTTATAGCAGCAATGGCCAGTTCCGATGTAAATAGAAAATGGGAAACAATCTAAAATTGTTGAATTCTATTAATTTTTTTCACCACACTCAGATGAAGTTGAGATGTTAGAGATAGACACAAAGTAACTCATCCACTCATCATCCAGAGATCCAATCAGCAGGAATTCACGTGCACTTCTTCCATTTAATTGTATTCCGTGCAGATTGGGTAACCGCTTTGTGAGCCACCTCCTTTCATACAACGGGGGTAACCCTAAACTTCCTGTTGCTTCTGACACTTCTCCATCCCACTACCATTCAGATAGACACTGAGTAACTCAGCGGGTCTGAGAGCATCTCTCGACAAAAAGGAATCGTGACGATTCGGTTCGGGACCCTTCTTCAGACTCACTCTAAGTAAGGGTCCCGACCTGAAACGATACCCATCCTTTTTCTGCGTTATTCCAGCACTTTGTGTCGATCTTTGTAATCAACCAGCATCTGTTGATCTTTGTTTCTACCTGAGTTGAGATGTTGTTCTCCAAGCTTGCATTCAACCTCATTGGAACAATGCAGGTAGACACAGACAAATGTTCTGAATGGTAGTGGGATGGAGAAGTGTCAGAAGCAACAGGAAGTTTCGGGTTACCCCCGTTGCATGAATGGAGGTGGCTCACAAAGCGGTTACTCAATCTGCACGGAATACAATTAAATGGAAGAAGTGCACGTGAATTCCTGCTGATTGGATCTCTGGATGATGAGTGGATGAGTTAATGGAACATTTGTTGCATATCCTATAGTCTTGGGAAAATGCCATGAGAATGGAAGCTGTTGTTAGAGTTGGAAAAACAGAGCAGGAAGTTTGGAATGATGAAAGATTAAGATGTGTCTGGAAGTGAAATCTCATTGAAGGTTGTAGAAAAAATGTGTTTCTGGTGAAAGAACCTTGAGCTTAAGATTCCAGCAACTGTTTTTTTTTAATTTTGCCTGCAGACCTCTAGTTCTGCCAAATGGTCTTTGACGTGATGCATTTTTTGTGTAGGAAGGAACTGCAGATGCTGATTTACATCGAAGATAGACACAAAAGGCTGTAGCAACTCAGCGGGTCATGCAGCATCTCTGGAGAAAAGCAATATGTGACGTTTCGGATCGAGATCTTTCTTCAGACTATTTTGTTCTCTTTCCGCAACCTTGCTGGGTGTTTGCAGTATTTTATTTATTTTTTATTTGAGATTTATAACATCTGCAGGGCTTTTTTAATGTTTCATGTACTGTATAGTTGTTGGATCCTGTATTTAAAAAAAATAGTTGTTCCCTCCCACTTATTGCAATGAGATCTGTTGGCTTGGATGTCCCACAAATCCCCGAAGATAGACAAAAATCTGGTTTAACTCAGCAGGTCCCGACTAGAAACGTCACCCATTCCTCCTCTGCAGAGACGCTGCCTGTCCCGCTGAGTTACTCCAGAATGTTGTACAAAGACAGGTTGTGTCCATCTTCGGTTTAAACCAGCATCTGCAGTTCCTTCCTACAATTCCCAGAGGTCCTTTCGCGGCTTGCACGTGACGTGTGGACGTACCCACTGACGCATTGCCAGGCGCAGTGGCCATGGCAACGGGGCCTGGGCCTGGGCCGGTGGTGGTCGCGGAGGCCGCGGGTGGAGGAGCAGCAGCGAGCGGTTGTTACTGTGGGGACGATGCCCCGGTTGAGGTGACTAGTTTACGTTGCTGTCAAGCGGTTAGAAGTAGCGGCCTGAGCATGGAGTGCTTCAGACGCACCACGATGTGTGAGATCGGTTGTTCGTTCGATCCACTGCTAGCTATAATCTGATAGCTAGTCTAATAAACTACCTGCATTTATATAACACTTTAGATTGAACACCTTTACGGGCAGTAATGCTAGAGTGTAATCTCATGTAAAGCACGTTATCCAGCGCATACACAACGAATTCATACACATATCCACCCTGTAATCAGTTGTAGGGTACATAAAGTTCAGGACGCCAGGCATTAATTCTGCGTTTATACTCTCTCCTAACCAGTGGAAATGTACCTTGATTATTTAACTTGTGTTTACGGCATGAAGTGCTGCAGGTAGGTGCTGTAACTGTACAACTCCAACCATCTGGTTTTGATCCTCACATGGGGCGCGGTCTGTAGCGTTTACACGTCTCCCGTGTGGATTCAGCCAAGCGAGGTACCGGATGCAACAAAACTCTTGGGAGGAACTCATCGGGTTGGGCAGCATCTATGGAGGTGTGAGATATGCAATGTGCTCACAATCACAACTCAAAGACTAAATCTTGGAAGCAAGAGATTCTTTATTATTTTACGAGTCTGCAGAACCGGGTGCCTTTCCAAGTTGAGACACACCGAAGTCAGAAAAGTCATCCCCCTTTATACACACAATTCTACATACAACCTCCCCTCCGGACCCTTCTCCAATCAGGGTCTGAGGTGCACAATCTGTAGGTACAACCCCAGTACCTCCCACATCATACATCGCATGTTCATGGTAATGAGCAGTTTCTTGACCAGGGGTGTGTTGTAATATTCATTTATTTTATTAAGCATGCTCAGTTGTTCAAGACCTATCCTAGTTTTACTCACCTCCAAGTGAACTCTCTCAGTCCTCCTATATCACCACTAAAGCTAAGCTATAGTGACAAGGGTCCCATCTATCACCCCATTCTACTGATAGGGATCTATCTGCATCACTCCCTTCTACCGCTATACAATGCTATTACTTCTTACTCAAGGATGGGTCTGGTAACTTTTATACACAGCTGTGTCAGAAACCTCTCCCTGGCCCCTATCGGTTTGAATCCTCTTTAAAGCACCTAACAATAGTGGGGTTTAATCACTTTATCCCTCACAGAGGGAATGGACAAACAACATTTTGGGCTGGCACTGCCCTACAGACAGATCAGCCAGATTCTAGTACCTGTGATTGTTTTGTGTCTGCAGTGAAAATCTTGCTTGTAGCAGCATCACAGATACATAGACTCGGATCACACACAATATCAGATTGTACATACATTTGTGGCATTTATACGTTTAAAAAAAACATGTCAGTGCAAATAAAAATAAAAAAATAGAAAAAAAGTAGTGGAAGAGGAAGTCCATGGATGGGGTTCTGTTGCTAAAGTAGGATTAGGGTTGTGCAGGTCAGTTCAAGAATCCGATAATTATAGGAAAGTTGCTGTTTTGGAACCTGGTGGTGTGTGACTTCAGGTTTCTGTACCTCTTCTATCAGGCCGCATTTCCAGTCAGGGTGCTTTCTACAGTGTATCTACAGAAGTTTGTTAGCATTTTCAGTGACATGCTGAATGAATCTCTTTAAAGTTCTAAGAAAGTGGAGATGATGTGGGACCGCATCCCAGGAACGATCATCTGAGATGCTAATGTCCAGGAACTGAAGCTGTTAACTCTCTCCTCCACCGACCCAGTAATGAAATTGATGCCTGGTTTCCTAATTCCTGAGTTGGAATAAATGGGTCCTTTTCAAAGTGCAACGAGGTAACTAGTGGAATACTGCAGGGATCCGTTCTTGGCCTGCAATCATCCAAGTCACCCTGCAGCCTCATAGCATCCTCCTCTCAGCTCACAATGCCACCCAGCTTTGTGCCATCCACAATCTTGGAGATGTTACTTTTAATTCCTTCAAATATAGGGAAAGGTTGTTCTGCCCACCGAGTCTATGTATAAAAGAAAAATAATAAAGTTCAAATCAGGGACATAGCAAAAACATAAAGGAATTGAGCAAATGGTGATTCATTATAAGCTCATGCTGATGGGTCAGGTTTTTTTTCTGAGTACAAATTTTACTGATTGGAGTGACTGCCTGGAATCACTTACAGATGAAGTAATATTTTGCTATAAAAAACACCAAGCACTGGAGTAAGTCAATGGGTCAGGCAGCATCTCTGGAGAACATGGATAAGTGACATTTCGAGTCAGGACTCTTCTTCAGACTGATTGTGATTGCAGAATTCAAGTTCATATCAATCATTTCCCATCAAAACCTCAGCCCAGGTATTTTAATTCAATTCAATTCAATCTTTAATTGTCATTGTGCAGTGTACAATACAGAGACAACGAAATGCAGTTGGTATCTCCGAAGGGCGAATTTACGAATAAACAAGTAATACATATACATATGCAGTGGTATCCGTGCAATTTGCTGGTGATTGGATAGTCGGGGGGGGGGGGGGGGGGGGGGGGGGGGGGGGGGTGGAGACATGCAGTCATTGAGGTGCAGTGTTGAGAAGTGTGACAGCCGCAGGGAAGAAGCTGTTCTTGAGCCTGCTGGTCCGGCAGCGGAGGGACCTGTAGCGTCTCCCGGATGGGAGAAGGGTAAACAGTCTATGGTTGGGGTGTGAGCTGTCCCTGACGATGCTGTGCGCCCTGCGCAGACATCGTTTACTATGGACAGACTCAATGGAGGGGAGTGAGGAGCCTGTGATGCGTTGGGCGATCTTCACCACCCTCTGCAGAGCTTTCCGGTCAGCAACAGAGCAGTTACCATACCATACTGTGATGCAGTTGGTAAAGATGCTCTCGATGGTGCAGCGGTAGAAGTTCACCAGAATCTGGGGGGACAGGTGGACCTTCTTAAGTCTCCTCAGGAGGAAGAGACGCTGGTGAGCCTTCTTGATCAGCGAGGATGTGTAGTGGGTCCAGGAGAGGTCATCGGAGATGTTGACCCCCAGGAACCTGAAGCTGGAGACACGTTTCACCTCCGTCCCATTGATATGGATGGGGTTGTGCGTGCAGCCTCTTGATCTCTTGAAGTCAACAATGAGCTCCTTGGAGTTGAGGGCCAGGTTATTGTCGGCACACCATGCTGTTAGGAGCTGATCCTCCTCCCTGTAGGCCGACTCATCGTTGTCGCTGATGAGGCCAATCACCGTCGTGTCATCTGCATAATTGATGATGGTGTTGGTACCATGTACAGGTATGCAGACGTAGGTGAAGAAGGAGTAGAGGAGGGGGCTCAGCACGCAGCCCTGGGGTATGCCATGTTCAGGCTGAGCGTAGAAGAGGAGTGGTTATCCAACCTAACAGACTGTGGTCTGTTGGTTAGAAAGTCCAGTAACCAATTGCAGTGGGAGGGGTTGATGCCCAGGTCTTCGGGTTTGGCGATCAATTTTGAGGGGATAATGGTGTTGAATGCTGAGCTGTAGTCGATGAACAGCATTCTCACATAAGTGTTTCTGTTGTTGAGGTGGAAGAGGGCAGAGTGGAGTGCCGTTGAGATGGCATCCTCCGTGCTCCTGTTCTTGCGGTATGCAAACTCGTAGAGGTCGAGAGTGGGAGGTAGGCAGCATTTGAGGTGTGCCATGACCAGCCTTTCAAAGCACTTGGCGATGAAAGTGGTGAGTGCAACTGGGCGGAAGTCGTTGAGGCTCGCCACAGTGGAGTGTTTTGGCACTGGCACGATGGAGGTAGTTTTAAGGCACGTGCGGACAACTGCCTGGGCAAGTGACAGGTTGAAGATGTCAGTCCAGACGTCTGTCAGCTGTGCAGCACAGGTCCTGAGGACGCGCCCGGGGATGCCGTTAGGGCCGGCAGCTTTACGTACATTGATCCTACTCAGTGCCACGTGCACGTCGTAGGGGTTGAGTGTGAGGGGCTGGTGGTCATCGGGGAGCACAGCCTTGATGGCCAACTCTTGGTTGTCCCTTTCAAAGCGGCCATAAAAGTGATTGAGTTCCTCAAGGAAGGATGCGTCCCTGGAAGTGGGGGTGGAGTTGGTGGCTCTGTAGTCAGTGATGGCCTGGATGCCATGCCACATGCGTCGGGGGTCGGAGTTGCTGTCGAAGTGCTCCTCGATCCGCAGCTTGTATCTGTGTTTGGCGTTGTTGATGCCCCTCTTTAGATGGATCCTCGATGAACTATAGGCACGGGCATCGCCTGACCTGAAAGCCGAGTCCCGTGCTTTCAGCAGTCGCCTGACCTCGCTGTTCATCCATGGCTTCTGATTCGGGTATGTGGTGATTTGTTTGAGAGTGGTGACACTGTTGATGGAGGAATTGATGAAGTCCAGAACAGAGGAAGTATAGGCGTCAATGTCAGATTGGGAGTCAAGGGTGGCCTAAGCTGCAAACGCATCCCAGTCAGTGTTACCAAAACGCTGCTAGAGTGTGGAGTCCGCTTCATCTGACCAAACCTTGACTGTCCTCACTGTGGGTTTAACGCGTCTGATGAGTGGGGAGTACTTAGGGAGCAGGAACAATGATAAGTGATCAGACTGACGAAGGTGGGGGAGGGGGATGGCTTTGTATGCTTCAGCCATGTTAGTGTAGACTTTGTCCAGTGTCTTGTCCTCTCTAGTGGCAAAGGAGACATGTTGGTGGAATTTGGGGAGTACAGTCTTCAGGTTGGAGTGATTGAAGGCACCCGCAACAATGAAGGCTGCATCTGGACTGAGGGTCAGTTGTTTGCTAATGGCAATATACAGTTCTTTCATTGCAACCTTGGCATTAACATCAGGAGGGATATAGGCTGCAGTCACAACCGTGGAGGTAAACTCTCTGGGCAGATAGAACGGTCTGCACTTAACCAAGAGGAACTCAAGGTTGGCTGAGCAGTGACTCTCTATGATGGTGATGTCTGTGCACCATGCTTTGTTTACATACATGCACAGACCACACCTCTGGTCTTACCGGAGTCAGATGTTCTACCCGCTCGGAGTATGCGTCGTCCCGCTAGTTCAATGGCGCTGGCGGGAACATCAGAGTTCAGCCAGGTTTCGGTGAGGATCAGGATGCTGCAATCCTTGCAACCATGCAACCACAGGAAACGTAACAGCTGTCCCTAAATTTCCTCTCCTCCCTCGCATTCATCCATGCACCCCAGCAGTTCTTCCAGATGAGACAGATTCACGTGCATCTGCTCTAACCTCATCCATTGATATCCGGCATTCCCAAAGTGGCCTCCTGTACTTTGGCAAGACCAAATTTAGACCATTTCGCTGAAAATGCACCTGGTCTGTCTAGGCCTACTGGGTCTCCCAGTTACTAAACATTTTAACTCCTCTTCCTATTGCCATGCTGATCTTTCTTTCCTGGGCCTCCTCCATTGCCAGAATGAGGCTACACGCAAACCAGAAGAACAGCATCTCGTATTCCGCTTGGGCAGCTTACAACCCAACAGTATGACTATTGAATTCTCTAATTTTAGGTAACTAACCAAACGCACCACCCCTTTCCCCTTTTATTCCCCCACTCTCCTTCCATTTCCCCACCTGGACTCACACGTATTTCTCCTGTCCCCTACCGCTTCCATCTACATTCTTACTCTGGCTTCACAATTCGCAACTCTTCTAGCGTTATCTCACACCGTTTGCCTTTTCATCACTGGGTTTTATCCATCCAGCTGCAACTCAAACCTCCCCCTAACCTGTATCTACCTATCACTTGCCAGGCTTTGTCCTGCCTCTCCATTCTTCCAGCTTCCTTCCGTCCGCCCTCCACAATCAGGCTGAAAACGGGTCCCGACTCGTAGCATCACCTACCCATGTTCTCCAGAGATGCTGTCTGTCCCGCTGAACTACTCGAGCACCTACATCTGCAGCTCCTTGTTTCTACATTCTAAAATCTTGCTATATTTGTTTACCTTGTTGAGCAATATTCTTTCTTTGTGGGTCTTTTTTTTTACCTACAGTGATACCCTATGGGACATAGCTGTGGCTGAAGTTTCTAAAACTAATGAAGAGAAAGAAAATGAAGAAGACTTGGAAACAAGGGAACGATCTGTATTTTTCCTGGGAAGCAAGAGTGGGGTAAGTTGCTTGGACCACTTTCAAAACTAAAGCACTGTTTACAGCATTTATACCCCATAAATCAAAGGACTAAATCCAGTAGCTCTCGTGTTTACAATCACAGAGCACCTCGGGGCTGTGTGCTCAGTGTTGTTCTACTCACTCTATACCCATGACCATGTAGCCAAACTCAGTTCCAACACGATCTTCAAATTTGCCAAAGATACCCCCGTTGTTCGACAAATTACTGGTAATGATGAGTTGGTGTATTGGTGAGAGATTGATAATCTGATTGAATGGTACCAGAACACCAAGCTTGTTGAGCCCACAAACAATCTTGACTCATCCAAATATATGTGAAAGGGACAATGAAAAAGAACACTTGCTTAAAATAATAATGACATCGCATAATACTGTGGATGCCAGAAATCCTTGTTTAAAAAAAAACTGAAATTGCTAGAAATATTTCAATGGAGAGAAAGATATTTTGAGTTGAAATGAGCTTAACAGGCCCCATGTCTTACAATTTTCCCTTTGACCAGCCATGTGAATGTACCATCCTTTGGGGGTTGTGCTGCTCTCAAAATCCTATCAGAGTCACTCCCTCTATCACTGTGTGAGGTGCTGTGAGCTAGGATGATCCGAAACATTTGGATTCAGGTCAAACAAATTAAAATAGTTTTCATTTTTGAATTAATGAAATGCTTAAATATGCATCAAATTATGGAAATTCTGGCAATAAATGCTCCTTTAAAAGATTTATTCCCTTGTGAGTACAGGAACAGAACGAGTGATCCAATATGTATCCATCTAATCTCCAGCTTTCTCCCAATTTCTGTGCCACAATGTGCAGGCATGGAAATTCAGAATGTATTATCGTGAACACTACACCAGATTGGCCGTTCACCACAGAAACCTCAACTAGTTGACGGTGTTTTCCAGCCGTGTTTCAGATCTTTTATCAGAATTGATAAAGTTTCAAATAATTTCCTTGGTCTCATAGCTGCCTAGGAGAGTTTTCTTAGTTGTAGTTTTAGAAATACAGCGTGGAAACAGACTCTTCGGCCCACCGGGTAATTGCCGACTAACGATCCCCGCATATCAACACTATCCTACACACATTAGGGACAATTTTTATATTTACCACTAATTAACTTGCATACCTGTGCGTCTTTGGAGCTTGGGACGAAAATCAAGATCTCGGAGAAAACCCACGCAGGGGAGACCCGTCACAGGGAGAATGAACAAACTCTGTACAGACAGCACCCATAGTCTGGATCAAACCCGGGTCTCCGTCCATGAGATGCTTATCAATGCACCTGAGGGAACATCAGGGTATAAGTTACCCCACAGTTACTTTCATGTTAGTAGAGGAGTTTTGTTTTGAACATGTTGAGTGCAAGTCCTGTGCCTCCTACATTACACAATCTTTTGACAATAAAAGCTCTCAGAAAGACACTGAAAAAATGTAGATCAATTCCCATATCTTGGGAGTTATTTGAAGGCCAAAGTTTTGGCACTTTGGTCTTCAAAGTGCCAAAACAGCCTTTGGTCAGATGAGGAAAAAAATATTTGAAGATCAAGTTCTCAAAGACTTGAACAAAACTTAATGTCTAGTAAGCAGCAGTTATTCCTGAACTACTATATGTTTCTGAGATTTGCAATAGTTACACCAAAATATTAATGGACATTGTTAATTTGTTGTTAATGGTGATGCCTAGATGTACAAATAGAATAAGTGTTTCTTGTATTTTGTGTTACAGGGGAAAACTACAATTATACTCAGATTCCTTGACAGGTATGTGTTGGCTATTGGTTTTAAAATCTGGAAAATTGAATGACTTTGGAGTGCGGATTTAAACAACTCGTATTAACCCAATGGTGTATTTCTGATACATCTGGGATTACTTCATTTATGTTAATGCTACCAGATAAGTCAAGATAAATAATTGTGAATTTATAAAAATACAGTATATAATATGTGTAATTAATGTATCTTTGGCAGGGATGAAGTTTCAAAGCCAACATTAGCTTTGGAATATACTTTTGGAAGAAGAGCAAGAGGACATAACACCGTAAGCACTGATGTTATTGGGTCAAAAACAAGTTGATTCCAAGAAAGAAAACATTTTATAAATAAGTTTTGAACAGAAATTGTGCCCCTCCCCCCTCTACACACCCAACTAGTTCAGTACCGAAGAATAAACATGGGGAATAATTATGTTTATATAAGTCAGAGTGATAATAGTATTACATTTCCTGTTGTGCAATAACGCATTGCATAAATGGATTTTAGTGAGCTTTTTTGCAGGTGATGAATACACTTTTAAAATTTGATCTGCTGTGTTTGTTAATGTATGGAACATAATTCTCCAAAGTTAACCAGCATTGAGCATCTTAAATGTGCTATTTGACATCATTTATTAATTCATATTCATACTGTAATTCCCCTGCGTCCCGATACCTACCAAATATTAAACCTCCTAACTGGCCCTTCACAAGTTGCCAGTCTAATATTTCCATGTCAAATGGGATTTAAAAACTTCAGTAGCCCCCCACTATAGATGGACATATTTAATATGTCCATCTATATGTTACATCCATGTATGATCCTTGATGAGAGTTAGATCTTTTAAAGTTGACAAGCCAGAGACCAGTAATAATTGAACATAATTGCCATGTCTCTGAAGCGTTTGCTTCAGTTGCAATATATACTTTGTCGTACCAAAGGCATTGGAAACTTTGGAAATGCAGAAATATAAATAGATGTATGGAGCAGTAATAAAGTGATGTGTATGATTTGTAGGAATGTAATACAGTCTAGGGAACGTAGCCAATCATCTCCATAATGAGGTCAATGCAACTGAACTTAATTACAATGCATTAACACTGCAGGAGTGAACTGTTCCAAGTCAAAAGCTAAATTTAGATAGAACTGGTAAATAAATGATATGCTGCACATTGAACGTGAATGCATCTATTATTTGATTTTTCATTGAAAGATCCATTCAAATAGTTCCAGATCCTTATTATAGTTATGAACAATTATTGAGATTTCATACTGTGCCTGTGGATTTAGGGATTTTAATAGTAATTGCAACATGTTGTAATCTATATTTTAAATGTATTCCCTTATTTTGATTTAGCATTAAGTAATTTGTAGCTGTTTTTGTGATGATGTCTACTTGATGAGTGCCATCAATTTTCTGCCACTGGAGGGCATCGGCTTTATTTTCAACTCTAATATAACCAAAAGGATAATACATTGCACGAAATAACCTGACGGATATTTCTGGTGCATTTCCATAAGGAGGTCTACGAGAGTCTATGCCAAAATCTAACCAACTGTCAGGGGAAATCTGTGTATTTGCAGAATTATCAGTTTGCCTTTTGCAGCAAAGCACTTTTGTGTACTCTAATACTACTTCGCTTAAATAAAAATTCCAAAATATAAAATATGCTGATAAGCAATTTGTTAAAATCAAATATCTTTTGTGTATGTTATTGTTACATTATAAATTTATTTTTATATTTCAAATATCCATGTGTTGAAATCTGTTTTGCAGCCAAAAGATATTTCTCATTTTTGGGAACTAGGTGGTGGAACCTTGTTATCTGATCTTGCCCAGATTCCAATCACTGTTGACAACATAAGGTTTGTGTCACTATCTGGTCAAGTCAAGTCAACTTTGTCACATACAAGATGTGCAGTGAAATGAAAGTGGCAATGCCTGCGGATTTTGCAAAAACAACAAAACAGAACCAGTATTTTCATTTTAGAAAAATAAAAAGACACAACACAACAGTACATTAGTCCCTGGTGAGATAAGAGTTTACAGTCCTGATGGCCACTGGGAAGAAACTCAGTCTCATCCTCTCTGTTTTCACAGCGTGACAACAGAGGTGCTTGCCTGACCATAGCAGGTGGAACAACCCGTTGCTGGGATAGTGGGGGTCCCACGCTATCTTGCTGGCTCTGGATCTGCACCTCCTGGTGTATAGGTCCTGCAGGGGAGTGAGTGTAATTCCCATAGTGCGTTTGGCCGAACGCACTACTCTCTGCAGAGCCTTCCTGTCCTGGCCAGAGCTGTTCCCAAACCAGATTGTGATGTTACCAGACAAGATGCTTTCTACAGCCCCAGAGTAGAAGGACTGAAGGATCATCAGAGAGACTCTGAATTTCCACAGCTGCCCGAGGTGGTAAAGGCGCTGCCTTGCCTTCCTCACCAGTGCGGCAGTGTTTGTCCATATCAGATCCTCTGTGTGATGTGGACTCCCAGGTATTAGAAGCTGCTCATCCTATCCACAGTAGTCCCATTTATCTCCAGTGGCACGTACTTCCTCAGTTGTTGAGCATTTCTAAAGTCCACAATCAGCTCCTTAGTTTTTGTGACATTCAAGAGGAGACTGTTGTCCTGACACCCGAGTGCCAAGTCAGCCACTTCCTCAAGGTAGGCTTTCTCATCATTATCGGAGAACAGGCCCACCACCACAGTCATCAGCAAACTTGATGATGGAGTTCCGGGTTGAACCTCCACTAGAATGCAAATTACATACCTCATTATAAGAATGTATCCATCGCATGCTTTTGTCTATGCTTTGTCTTTTGTTTAATTGAAGTGGGAAGTAACTAAAAATTGCTTTATAGCTTATCAGGGGCCTTCAAGCCAAAAGTTCACACAAATAAATTGTGCTACATTTACAGTGCTTTCAGAAAGTATTCAGACCCTTTCACTTTTTCCACATTTCGTTACGTTACAGCATTCTAAAATGTATTCAATTCATTTTATTTTATCATCAATCTACACACACTACCCCATAATAAAAAAGGGAAAACAGGTGATTAGAAATTTTTGCAAAATAATTAAAAATAAATAACTGAAATATCACATTTATATAAGTGTTCAGACCCTTTGCTCAGAACTTTGTTGAGGCATGTTTGGGTAATTTCTCCCATTCTTCTCTGCAGATCCTCTCCAGCTCTGTCAGGTTGGATGGGGAGTGTCGATGCACAGCTATTTTCAGGTCCCTCCAGAGATGTTCGATCGGGTTCAAGTCCGAGCTGTGGCTGGGCCACTCAAGGACATTCACAGACTTGTCACGAAGCCACTCCTGCATTGTTTAGGGTTGTTGTCCTGTTGGAAGGTGAACCACTGCCATGCTCTGGATCATCAAGGATTTCTCCGTACTTTGCTCCGTTCATCTTTCCCTAGATCCTAACTACTCCCAGTTCCTGCCTCTGAAAAACATCCCCACACATGATGCTGCCACCACCATGCTTCATCGTAGGTATGGTATTGGCCAGGTGATGAGCGGTGCCTGGTTTCCTCCAGACTGGAAGCTTGGCATTCAGGCCAACGAGTTCAATCTTGGTTTCATCAGACCAGAGAAATGTTTCTCATGCCTTTTGGCAAACTCCAAGCGGGCTGTCATGTGCCTTTTACTGAGGAGTGGCTTTCGTCTGGCCACTCTACCATAAAGGCCTGATTGGTGGAGTGCTACAGATTTAGTTCTTCTGGAACACTCTCCCATCTCCACAGAGGAACTCTGGAGCTCTGTCAGAGTGCCCATGGGGTTCTTGGTCACCTCCCTGACCATGGCCCTTCTCCACCAATTTCTCAGTTTGGCTGGTTCTATGAAGAGTCCTGGTGGTTCCAAAGTTCTTCCATTTAAGACTGACGGAGGCCACTGTGCTCTTCGGGACTTGCACTGTTGCAGAAATTGTTTTATACCTTTCCCAGATCTGTGTCCCGACACAATTCTGCCTTCGGAGGTCTACGGACAATTCCTTCATCTTCATGGCTTGGCTTTTGTTCTGACATGCACTATCAACTGTGGGACCTTATGTAGTCAGGTGTGTGCCTTTCCAAATCATGTCCAATCAATTTAATTTACCACTGGTGGACTCCAATCAAGTTGTAGAAACATCTCAAGGATAATCAATGGAAACAGGATGAACCTAAGCTCAATATTGAGTGTCATAGCAAAGGGTCTTAATACTTATGTAAATGTGATATTTCAGTTCTTTCTTCTAAATTACTTTGCAAAAATGTCTAAACACTTGTTTTCGCTTCTTCATTCTGGGGTATTGTGTGTAGATTGATGATTAAAAAAATGAATTTAATCCATTTTAAAATAAGGCTGTAACATAACAAAATGTGGAAAACGTGTAGGGGTCTCAATGCTTTTTGAACGCACTGTATTTTGTCACCGTTCTCCTATGGACTTTGTTTTATCATTTACCCATGTATGTTGCAACATTTACATAATTTGTTACTATTTATTAGTATAGCCTGTATTAAATCAGTAGTGATACCATGTATAGTTATTTAATTATTAATGGCAATAGATCATGTGTACAGTGATAGATTTTTTTAAATGTTTCAAAACTATAAATATGTCAAACTGCATTTCTCAAGATATTTATAAGATCAGACAGTTTAACAGATCAGATGTCATTTGATTTTATATGAAGAAATGTTATCTATAATAGTCCCTTATGCATAACTTATGATTGGATATTTATGCTGATAAAATAAATCAGATTAGCATTTCTGTACAATTTGCTGATTGGAGAATTTGCAACCTCATCTTTTATGTATTAGAGTTGGCTTAGGTGAATGTGATATTACCTGCAGAATCATGCTGAACATCAAATATACCTCAGCATCTAGGAACTAGCAGATTAGACCACCTGGGTCCTCATGCTTGTTTGGATATTCAATACTGTCATGTCTGATCTATTTTAAATATATTGAAGGCAAATTAGGATATTTGTGATGTTTCATTCGTTCTAGGACCCTTTCTGTTGTTTTGGTATTAGACCTTTCCAAACCCAATGACCTCTGGCGAACCATGGAAAAGCTACTGACTGTGACAAAGAACCATATAAACAAAACTATGAATGAACTAGGTAAAAAAGATTCCATTAATATAGATGAGATCAAGCAAAGATCGTGGAAAAATTTGCAGAAGAATCATCCGGTGAGTCCAGCTTCAGAAAACTTTCTGCATATGTAACTTTCAGAAAAAAAGTTTATGATTTTGTTTTTTTGGAATGTGGTAAGTTGGTAACATATTCATAACTCAGTGAATGCAATTTGTTTTATGAAATAAAATCTGTTCCTGTTGACCATTTCCCATTTCTGAGTCCATTGGCCTGAATGATATATTAAAAAATTCTGTCAGTCTTCAAAACGTCAAGAAATAATACTCTTGATCTTGTCTCCCGATCAACTAATTTCCACGCCCATTCTTCTATTACTTTAAATCTAGGAATTGGTCTAGTTAATCTTCATTTTACACCCTCCTAAACAGAGCAGACCAAAACTATGCACAGAATTCCTGCATGGTCTTACCAAAACTCTATTTAATTGCTGAAAGAATATTCTACACATGTAAACCAATCCTTTCATCAAAGATAGTTACAAGATGCTGGAGTAACTCAGCGGGAGAGGCATCATCTCTGGAGAGTAACGAATGGATGATGTTTCGGGTCGAGACCCTTCTTCAGACTGAGTCAGAGAGGGAGACATAGAGATATGGAAGGGTAAGGTGTGAAAACACAGATAAAGGGGATGATGCTCAAGGAAATGTAGAATGGTACATTTTTGCCTGAGTCGAAGGTGAAAGCGAGGCATACAATCAGTAATATTTAATCAGGAGGACAATGAAATGAATTGGAGAACTAGGATGGGGGAGGGATGAAGAGAGAGGGAAAGCAAGAGCTGCTTGAAATTAAAGTAATCAATATTCATACTGCTAGGTTGTAACCTGCCCAAGTGAAATATGAGGTGTAATTCCTCCAATTTATGTTGGGTCTCACATTGACAGTGGAGGAGACCCAGGACAGAAAGGTCAGTGTAGGAATTGGAGTTAAAATGTTTAACAACCGGGTGATCGGCTAGGCTTAGGCGGACTGAGCGGAGGTGTTTGGTGAAAGATAGCCTGCACTTAGTCTCGCCGAAATAGAGGAGTCTACACCTGGAACAACGGATACAGTAGATGAGGTTGGAGGAGGTGCAAGCCAGCACCGCCATTCAATGTGATCATGGCTGATCATCCGCAATCAGTATCCCATTCCTGCCTTCTCCCCATATCCCCCTATCTTCAAGTGCCCTACCTAGCTCTTAAAAGTTTCCAGAGAACCGGTCTCCACTGCCCTCTGAGGCAGACAATTCCACAGACTCACAACTCTCTGTGTGAAAAGGTGTTTCCTCATCTCCGTTCTAAATGGCTTACCCCTTATTCTTAAACTGTGGCCCCTGTTTCTGGACTCCCCCAACATCGGGAACATGCTTCCTGCCTCTAGCATGTTCAAACCTTTAATAATCTTATATGTTTCAATAAGATCCCCTCTCATCCTAAATTCCAGAGTATACAGGCCCAGCCGTTCCACTCTCTCCGCATATGACAATACCGCCATCCGGGGAATTAACCTTGTGAACCTACGCTGTAATCCCTCAATAGCAAGAATGTTCTTCCTCAAATTTGGAGACCAAAACTTCACACAATACTCCAGGTGTGGTCTCACTAGGGGCCTGTACAAGTGCAGAAGGACCTCTTTGCTCCTATACTCAACTCCTCTTGTTATGAAGGCCAACATGCCATTCGCTTTCTTCACTTTCATTGACTGATGAACAAGGATCCCCAGATCCTGTTGTACTTCCCATTTTCCCAACTTGACACCATTTAGATAATAATCTGCCTTCCTGTGTTTGCTACCAAAGTGGATAACCTCACATTTATCCACATTAAACTGCAACTGCCATGCATCTTCCCACTCACCCAATCTGTCCAAGTCACCCTGCATTCTCATAGCATCCTCCTCACAGTTCACACTGCCACACCAGCTTTGTGTCATCTGCAAATTTGCTAATGTTACGTATAATCCCTTCATCTAAATCATTAATATATATTGTAAGTAGCTGGGGTCCCAGCACCGAGACTTGCGGTACCCCATTAGTCACTGCCTGCCATCCTGAAAGGGACCCGTTAATCCCTACTGTTTGTTTCCTGTCTGCCAACACATTTTCCTTCCATGTCAGCACTCTACCCCCAATACCATGTGCCCTAATTTTGCCCACTAATCTCCTATGTGGGATCTTATCAAATGCTTTCTGAAAGTCCGGATACACAACATCCACTGTCTCCGCTGTCCATTTTCCTAGTTACGTCCTCAACAAATTCCAGATTTTTATTAATCTTTTGTTTTAATGTTCCACGGACAAAATAAGCTTGAATCTCCACATGCATATTCAAAGCGTTGTAGTAGGCTAAAGCGTTGTGGTCGGCTAATTAAAATGAATCAAGTAGGAGCATTCAAAAAAATGGTGACAATCAAGGCAAAGAGCTGCTCTTTGCTTTGATTGTCACCATTTTTTTGAATGCTCTCACTTTATTCATTTTAATCACATTTAGTTTAATGTGCAGTATTTGGAAACCAGAGTTTTTGACATCCATGGATTTTCCTAGCTTTTTTAACTTTATGTGTTTTCCTTTAGAACCATATGTTTACTTTTTTTTCTAAATTCCAACAGGACTGGGAACTTGTTGATCCATTTCCCCTTCCTCTAGTTATAATTGGAAGCAAGTATGATATTTTACAGGTACAGTGAGGATTATATTGTCAATTCACCAATCATTTTTAATATGATATAGTTGTGGAAGCAATTGTTCTGGTGGTTTGCTAACTTGGTTTCCTTTCCATAGAATTTTGAATCTGAAAAAAGAAAAGTAATTTGCAAGACATTGCGTTTTGTTGCTCATTACTATGGAGCTTCACTATTGGTATGTGTTCATTATTAATGTAATTAGCTTAACTTTTAGTACAAAAACAAGTTGTATTTCTGTTTTCATAACAAAAGATTCATGCCTAATGGGCCTGTCCCACGGGCGATTTTTCAGGCGACTGCCGGCGACTGTCAAGTCGTAGCAGGTCGCTGAAAAACTGGCGACTGAAACGGTGACTGTCAGAGTGGAACACACACACACATACACACATTGCTTCCTTCACCAGCGAGTTTTGCAGGTGGGGTACAGGGCAAGCGGGGGGAGCACTGTCTAATTTAAATTCACACGGTGCAAAGCCAATGTGATACAGACACACACCACGATGAACAGGAAGGTTGGCGCTGTAATTAAGATGGTGAAAGCACAGTGTACGGGAAGGGTCACTTAAGTCCTTTAAAAGAGGGGGGGAGAAGGGGGGGTGGGGAGAAGGGGGGGTGGGGATGAGAAGCTCTGCGGACATTAACATTACCGGTCGGTTATCCTTGGTTCTGAAAACTACTGTTCATGTTTTTTTTTCCCCAATGAGCCAATGAAATTCACCGGTCAGCACCGGCGACAACCTACGAGAACCTACAACCTCATGGCCACCCACTACCACTGCACCTATGGTACGAGAATTCTCACTACTCTCCATGGCAGCTTCATTCTGGTCGTCGCTAATTTTCAACATGTTAATCCTGAATAAAGCCGTGACTAGTTCCGAGAATGCGGGAACTACTCATGACCATTAAGGTGACTCCCCGGCAACCACCCGCGAATATGTGGCAACTGCATAGTCTCCTGTAGTCGCCTATAAAGTCACCTGAGTGGGACAGGCCCATTAGACCACCGTTATTTTAAAAAATGTTGGAACTTGTAAAGGGAAACTATATTGGTACAAAGTTCTATGTGGTGCCCCACAACTCCAGAGGCCTGGATTCAATCTTAGCCTTGGGTGTTATCTGTGTGGGATTTGCATGTTCTACCTGTAACCATGTGGATTTCCTCCAGATGCCCTGGTTTTCTCCCACATGACATAGCAAAAATGTGTTGATTGGTAGATTGTACTTTGATGAGAATCTGGGGCGGGGAAGTTTATTGAGATGTAAGGGGAGAAAAGATAGGATTAATGCAGATGGTTACATTATGGTAGTGTGGGCATGGTGGACTAATGCAGTTTGACTGAATCTATTAGGGCAGGTGATCAGTGGCTAAATAAGGATGGTAGGATTAAATTAGTATCTTAAAAGAGAAAAGAGAGGATATGAATGAGACGAGTTTAAGGATGGAATTCAGGAGCTTGGCAGCTGAACATAATCGCCAGTAGTGGAGTGAATAAATACGGAGATGAGCTAGAACTTAGGTGCAGATCCAGAGGAAAAGACAGAGTTAGGGAGGGCAAGGTCCAAGATGGATTTGAAATGAATGATAAAAAATTCAAAATCAAGCCTGGAGCCGTTATAAAATAGAGAAATGGGTCAGTACAAGTTAGAAACTTGCAGTAGGGTTTTGGAGGGTAGAACAAGGGAGGCTGGCCAAGAGTTTAGGTAATTTAGGCATGGATTAAAGTTTCAGAACCAAATGAAATGGCCCAAGTGTAGAGTCAGTCAGTATTGTAGATGTGGGAAAAGGTCTTAGTAGGAGGGATATGAAGTCCAATATGAGGTTAAAGTGGTATCCTGATTGAGAACTACTAATTCAATATCAGTCCCTAGT
Organism: Okamejei kenojei; assembly: GCA_035221665.1. Taxonomy (NCBI): domain Eukaryota; kingdom Metazoa; phylum Chordata; class Chondrichthyes; order Rajiformes; family Rajidae; genus Okamejei; species Okamejei kenojei. The sequence continues at coordinate 58,376,867 of CM069138.1, forward strand.
CACTCAGCACCCTGCTTTACTCGCTCGAAACTCATGACTGTGTAGCCGATCATAGTGCGAACTCCATCATCAAGTTCGCCGGCGACACCACTGTTGTGGGACGAGTCAGAGTATAGAAGCGAGATTGACCGATTGACCAAATGGTGCCAGCACATTAACCTGGCTCTCAAACCAGCAAAACCAAGGAACTGATTGTGCACTTTGGAAAGGGTAGGATAGGGACCCACAATCCCATTTATATCAACGGAACGATGGTGGAAAGGGTCAAGAACTTCAAATTCCTGGGTGTGCATATTTCCGAAGATCTTTCCTGGTCCAAGCACACTGAAGCAATTATAAAGAAAGCACATCAGCGCCTCAATTTCCTGAGAAGATTACGGATAGTCGGTATGTCAAAGAGGATTCTCTCGAACTTCTGCAGGTGCACAGTAGAGAGCATGCTGACTGGTTGCATCGTGGCTTGATTCGGCAACTTGAGCGGAAAAGAATGCAGAAAGTTGTGACCACTGCCCAGTCCATCATCGGCTCTGACCTCCCCACCATTGAAGGGATCTATTGCAGTCGTTGCCTCAAAAAGGCTGCCAGCATCATCAAGGAACCACACCACCCTGGCCACACACTCATCTCTCTGCTGCCATCAGGTAGAAGGTACAGCAGCCTGAAATATGGTACATCCAGGTTCATGAACAGCTTCTTCCCCACAGACATCAGGCTATTAAACTCGTCATCAAACAAACTCTGAACTATAACAGCCTATTGCACTTTATCTGTTTATTTATGTGTATATATATATATATATATATATATATATATAAAATATAGTCTATGCTATATAGACACACTGAACTGTTCTGTATTTATGCTTACTATATTCTGTTGTGCTGCAGCAAGCAAGAATGTCATTGTCCTATCTGAGACACATGACAATAAACTCTTTTGACTTGACCTGACAATTGCCAAAGAGCATGCTGAAATTGATGAAAAAGAAAAGGAATCGCCAATTGGAACCCAAGGCATTAATTCCATATTCACAATATTGAATATCTGACAATCGCTACTTTATAGGCAATAGAAGGGGCAATAGAGTTGGAATGAACAGCTAGTTGGCATCAGCATCCTTCTTCATGATAACTGACAGTATTAAAGAGTGGTTTTGTCCAATGTGACTGATAGATGAAAAATGGGAGGAAGCGAAGATAATTCCTGAACGACTCCTCATTGTTTCAACCTATCATAACTTCATCAATGAAGAACAATAATTGGCATGGTCCTATGTGAGATAGCTTAATATACTGCTTTCATTTCCACCCATCAGAAGTCATGTAAGTCAGTCAGGAACCCAGCCGTCTACTTCTGTTGTCACCAATTGGAGCATTTTATTGGTTTTACAAGCAATTTGAATTTTTGATTGATTTTGGAGATCAGTCATATGTAATCTCTGCACTGCTCTACTAACCCATTTAGCCTTGATTTCAGAAGAAAGTTGTCATAACATATTTTTGTAGGACAACATTGAATGAGATTACAGCCAGTACCATGCTAGCTGGAATCTTACTCAAATTCATAGTAAATGATATTTTTATGAGATTCTTATAAAATCTTATGATAAATGTATCAGTACCGTGTCAAAAAGAACAACTTTCATGCTAAATCCTATAATGTACCATATCTATTTAGTTTTACAGCAATAAATCAGAAGCTACGGTATCTAAGTTGCGAACTGTCCTGAACAATTTGGCATTTGGCACAGATAGAAGGTAAGCAGCATTTTGTGTTTCATTTCTTGTAGCTAAATCTCTATAGCAAAGAATAATTTACATAGAAACATAGAAAATAGGTGCAGGAGGAGGCCATCCGAGCCAGCACCGCCATTCATTGTGATCATAGAAACATAGCAAATAGGTGCAGCAGTAGGCCATTCAGCCCGTCGAGCCTGCGCCGCCATTCAATATGATCATGGCTGATCATTTCAACTCAGTATCCTGTACCTGCCTTCCCTCCATACCCACTGATCCCTTTAGCCACAAGGGCCATATCTAACTCCCTCTTAAATATAGCGAATTAACTGGCCTCAACTACCTTCTGTGGCAGAGAATTCCAGAGACTCACCACTCTCTGTGTGAAAAATGTTTTCCTCATCTCTGTCCTAAAGGAATTCCCCCTTATCCTTAAACTGTGACCCCTTGTACTGGACCTCCCCAACATTGAGAACAATCTTCCTGCATCTAGCCTGTCCAACCCCTTAAGAATTTTGTACGTTTCTATAAGATCCCCCCTCAATCTTCTAAATTCTAGCGAGTACAAGCCGAGTCTATCCAGTCTTTCCTCATATGAAAGTCCTGACATCCCAGGAATCAGTCTGGTGAACCTTCTCTGTACCCCCTCCATGGCAAGAATGTCTTTCCTCAGATTTGGAGACTAAAACTGTACGCAATACACCAGGTGTGGTCTCACCAAAACCCTGTACAACTGCAATAGAACCTCTCTGCCCCTATACTCAAGTCCTTTTGCTATAAATGCTAACATACCATTCGCTTTCTTCACAGCCTGCTGCACCTGCATGCCTATTTTCAATGACTGGTGTACCATGACACCCAGGTCTCATTGCATCTCCCCTTTTCCTAATCGGCCACCATTCAGATAATAGTCTACCCTCCTGTTTTTGCCACCAAAATGGATAACCTCACATTTATCCACATTATACTGCATCTGCCATGCATTTGCCCACTCACCCAGCCTATCCAAGTCACCTTGCAGCCTCCTAGCATCCTCCTCACACCTAACACTGCCCCCCAGCTTCGTGTCATCCGCATCATACTGAACCCCCAATACGGCGTGCTTTAAGTTTGTATACTAATCTCTTATGTGGGACCTTGTCGAAAGCCTTCTGAAAGTCCGGATATAACACATCCACTGGTTCTCCTTTATCCACTCTACTAGTTACATCCTCGAAAAATTCTATAAGATTCGTCAGACATGATTTACCTTTCGTAAATCCATGCTGACTTTGTCCAATGATTTCACCACTTTCCAAATGTGCTGCTATCCCATCTTTAATAACTGACTCTAGCAGTTTCCCCACTACCGATGTTAGACTAACTGGTCTGTAATTCCCCGTTTTCTCACTCACTCCTTTTTTAAAAAGTGGGGTTACATTAGCTACCCTCCAATCCTCAGGAACTACTCCAGAAACTAAAGAGTTTTGAAAAATTATCACTAATGCATTCACTATTTCTGTGGCTACTTCCTTGAGTACTCTGGGATGCAGCCTATCTGGCCCTGGGGATTTGTCGGCCTTTAATCCATTCAATTTACCCAACACCACTTCCCGGCTAACCTGGATTTCACTCAGTTCCTCCATCTTATTTGACTCCTCGGCCCCCTGCTATTTCTGGCAGATTATTTATGTCTTCCTTAGTGAAGACAGAACCTATAACTGATTGTCCCCTATCAATAACCCGTGCCTGCCTTCTCCCCATATCCCTTGATTCCACTAAACCCTAGAGCTCTATCTAATTCTCTCTTAAATCCATCCAGTGATTTGGCATCCACTGCCCTCTGTGGCAGGGAATTCCATAAATTCACAACTCTCTGGCTGAAAACGTTTTTTCTCATCTCAGTCTTAAATGACCTCCCCTTTATTTAATAAGATGCTGTGCCATTCTTAAAAATGCACGCAAGACACTAATTTATTGACTTTGACATTATCAAATATTCAGCATAGGCATTCCATTATGGCTGCCATTGCTATTCTTAATCTCCTGACCTGAAAAGAACACTTGGCACTGGAAGGGAGCTCTCAAGTCCAACAGCCAGTTGTTATTTTTCTGAAAACTATGGAATGGAGGCAGAATTATTATGATAAAAATAACTTCCAAATCCCTAATTTGCTTTTGCGTTGTAGCAAAACAATATCTGTGGAGTACAACAAACCATTGTTTGTCCCTGCTGGAATGGACTCATTAAGTCAGATTGGTAAGTAAAAAACAGCAAAATAACCTGTATAGGTGGTAGGCTACAAATTTAATTTGGTGATGTCAGTGTTGTTACTGAGTTAACGTGACTGCGATACAGTTAACTTGCTGCAGCCCAGCTTTCCCCAAGAGGAGAAAATCGGATGTAGAAAGTTGTTCAGTCATCCAAGTGGCCGGGACAATTTGTCCATTCATTTATTCTATTAGTGTGACCTGCAAAGGAAAATTAGCTTCCTCTCAGGAAATACACTTTTATAATTTGATGGATTAATTGAGTACTTACAGGAATGGCTTAAAAAAAATGTTTAAAAGAATACACTTCTACAGTGCTCTAGAAGGATAAAGCTGCTTTGCAACATGTTTGTTTCTAGAATAAATCAGCCAATAATGTGTTAGAATGTTTTGTGTGTTATTGAAGGTTCCTGAAAATAAAGACTTGCAAGTACTTGATTGCTATTTCCCACAATTTATCATGGGATTTAACTTCCTTTTCATTCATTCGAAAGAGTTATTAAAAGATAAACACAAAAGGCAGGAGTAACTCGGCTGGAGATGCAGCATCTCTGGAGAAAAGGAATAAGTGACGTTTTGGGTCAAGTTCCTTCTGTAGAGAGTCACGTGAAAGGGGAACGAGTAGTATAGACGGTACTTAGGAGAAATTAAAGGAAGATATGCAAAAAACAAGGATAATCAAGGATACACAAAAAGCTGGAGAAACTCAGCGGGTGCAGCAGCATCTAAGGAGCGAAGGAGATAGGCGACGTTTCGGGTCGAGACCCTTCTTCAGACTGGATAATCAAGGAAGTGTGGGGCACACAATAGGCCATTGTTGACTGGGATGGGTGATAACGAGTATACAGACAGAGGAACTCTACAGTACTACAGTAAAACTAGTATGACAACTAGGGTGGGGAAGGGATGGGGAGAGAGGGGATGCAAGGGTTACTTGAAGTTAGAGAAATCAATATTCATACCTTACAACACAGCGGTATTTATCACTCCAGTGATGCTGCCTAACCCATTGAGTTGGTCCAGCCTTTTGTGTCTGTTTTTGGTTTTAACCTGCATCTGCTATTCCTCCCTACACATTATTAAAAGATAAATCAGTTTCCTTTGTCACACTGTTTACAGCACCTTTTGATGGTGTGAATTTACATTGCTGTTTAATCTCAATCCCAACCTCAGTCTACATCTCTCGTTTCCCTGATCCCTGACCAGTCTGAAGAAGGGTCTCGACCCGAAACGTCGCCTATCTCCTTCGCTCCTTAGATGCTGCTGCACCCGCTGAGTTTCTCCAGCATTTTGTGTGCCCTCGATTCTCCAGCATCTGCAGTTCCTTCTTTAACACTCAGTCACCATTACCTTTGTTGATGTCTTTGGAGAAATTTTGAACTCATTCCTTGCAGAGCAACATTATCAGAAAATAAGCAAATGATCAAAAATTGTTGAAGTATTCTTACCTGTAGTTGCAACAAAAATAGTAAAAGCATTTGTGATTTGTTAAATTGGACCATGAAGGAAACAACATTATTATTCTAACTTCAAAATAAGAATTACTCAAAATATAACAAGTATAATCCATAGGAAATGGCTTCTGAGCGTACAATCTTGATAGATCAGTAATCTTATTGTTCTTAGATCACTTTTGTTTACCTTTTTTTTGAAAATCTTTCTATTCAAGATAATTAATTAATTGCTGGAACATGAGAAATCATTTTATGCATAGAACTCAGTGTTGGAGTAATTCAATGGGTCAGGCACATCTCTGGAGGACAAGGATAGGCGATGTTTTGCGTTGTGACTTTTCTTCAGATTGAGTGCACTGGGGGAAGGAACGTTGTAAAAGAGGTGGCGACAGAACAAAGCCTGGCTAGTGATAGTTGGTTCCAGGTGAAGGGGCGTTTTTGTTTGGGTGATGGGTGCACAAAGTCTAGAGATGAAAAGGAGACAAATGGATAAAGAAGGATCCCAACCTGAAACATTGCCACACTCAGTATAAAGAAGGGTCCCATTCCAAAATGTTGACCATCCCTGTCCTCAAAAGATGTTGCCTGACCTGTTGCGTTACTACAGCACTTTGTATTCTAAGCAAGATTCCAGCAACTACAGTTCCTTGTAAATACATTTTCTGTCGTAGGTTGCAATTTTCTGTCATGACCTCCCTTTGAAAAACTATCTATAGATAGGAAGGTGTCCAAAATGTTATCTGGTGTTTCAGTGGTGTCAGACTCTCTCGTCCTACATCCAAATGGAAGTTATAGAGTCATACAGCTTGGAAACAGGCCCTTCGGTCCAACTAGCCCATGCAGACCACCAACATGTCCCATCTACATTAGTCTCACCTGGCTGCATTTGGCCTTATCCCTCCTATCCATGTACCTGTCTAAATGTTTCGTAAACATTGTGATAGTACTTGCCTCAACTACCTCTTGTGGCAGCCTTTTCTATACACCTGCCACTCTTTGTGTGTAAAAAAAAAAAGTTGCCCCTCAGGTTCCTATTAAATCTTTCCTCCCTCACCTAATCCTATGTCCTCTGGTTCTCGATTCCCCTACTCTGGGTAAAAGACTGCCCATTTACCCAATCAATTCCTCTCATAATCTTGTACATCTCTATAAGATCACCCTCATCCTCCAGTGCTCCAAGGAATAACCTTTCCTTATAGCTAAGGCACTTGAGCCTGCTCAACCTTTCCTTATAGCTAAGGCACCTGAGTCCTGGCAACATCCTCATGAATCTGCACCCTTTCCAGCTTAGCAACATCTTACATTTTACATGATGACCGAAACTGAACACACTTCTCTAAATGTGACCTCACCAATGTCTTGTATAACTGTAACATGACCTCCCAAATATCTACTCAATACTCTGACTGATGTAGGTTAAAGTGCCGAATGTCTTCTAGACCACTACTTGTGACGCTACTTTCAGGGAACTATGTACCTGCACTCCTAGATGCCTCTGCTCTGCATCACTCTCCAGAGCCCTGCTATTCACTGTGTAGATCCTGGCATATCCATATATACAAAGTCTACAGCTCTGCCCTCATCAACCTTTTTGATCACATCTTCAAAAACTCAATGTGATTCATGAGATACGATCTCACACGTACAAAATCATGCTGGCTATCCCTAATTAACCCCTGCCCATCTAAATTAATGTATATCTTGTCCCTCAGGATTGTCTCCAGTAACTGTCTGACCACAGATATAAGGCTCACTGGTCTAGTTCTCAGGCATTTCCCTGCAGCATTTGCCACCCTCCCGTTTTCCGGCACCTCACCCAGGAGAGTTCATGATGATGATGACTCACAAATCTCAGCCAGGTGCCTGCAATTTCCTCTCTAGCTTCCCACTGTGTTCTCGGATATATCTAGTCAGGCCTGGAAGACAAGTCTGCCTTCATATACGTTAGGACCTTCAGCACTTCCTTGAACGTAATATTGACTGCCTCAAGTTTACATGGAGTTTATCATAAATCTATTTTTCATGGCCCATTCAACACCCAATGAGTGCTCACTGGACATCCATTCAAGCATTTATTCCAGCAAGAACCTGTTACACAGCTGTCATGGTTGGGTCCTCTTCTTTTTCTTTTGAACTACCTTTCTCAAGGGTATGGATGACTAATATAGCATTCAAAGCATAATCAGCAAAACCCAAATGATTAAACTAGGGGATTAAACTGTCAAGGAATCTCTTTGTGTAGGAAGGAACTGCAGATGCTGGTTTACACCGAAGATAGACACGAAAAGCTGGAGTAACTCAGCGGGTCAGGCTGCATCTCTGGAGAAAAGGAATAGGTGACGTTTTGGGTTGAGACCCTTCTATTTATCTTATACTTTATGTTCTGGTTCTGAAACTTGTATTGTGTAGAACTATCTCCACAGTGCTGGGCACTATTTTAAGATTTGCATTTGTATATTGAATACAAACCTACAAATACAATAACGTTCGAAAGCAATTGCTTTTGATCATTTGGATGTGGTAAATCTGCATTCCGATACCACTGGATTCATATGAACATTCAAAATTATTTTTTAAATTACTTTCTTTTTATTAAAATATATATATTATGCACACAGGATCTCCACCTGCTACTGAAGTTGACTTGGGCAAGATAAATGCACGAAATCCGATTGATCTGTGGAAGAAAGTATATGAGAGGTTATTCCCATGTGAGGTAACATTGCCATCAGTCTGTAATCTAATGATCCATGAATTCAAACTCCTAAATCATGGTCAATAAGATCAGTGAGATTCAAGTGCTTGATTATGTGGGGAGTTGATGTGGCATGAACAAAACATGACTCAAATGAATAGGGTTGGGAACTTGATATTCACGTATACAAAATGTTTTCCTTCCCTATGCTTTCTGAATAAGGAATGTGGATTGTCAGTACAGGTTAGTAAAGACACTGCGGAATTGGAAAGAGAAAATGTTCCTAAAGGTGCAAGGATAATCTTTCCGGATAGAGCTGAGAAGCATGATTATGTAACAATGGGTATTTTGTTCGTCACCACACAGTGAGGCAGAGGTGAATTACAGAGAGTAGCAAGAACTCTAAAGTATGATAGTGGGGAACTTTACTAACCCAAACATCGGAAAAAGTTCACTAAAAAAGATAGACAAAGTACAAATTCTTTAAAAAAAACACCAATTAATCCCAAATTTCTCAACCAGGCAGACTCGCTAATCGAGTCCCCAGTTTCTCAACTTGGCAGACACTCCTTATCCCTTAAAAACACCGCCCCAAGTATCTCAACCAGGCAGACTCGTTAATCGAAACCCCAGTTTCTCAACTTGGCAGACGTTTTAATCATTGAGAGAGAGAGAGAGAGAGAGAGAGAGAGACCCTTATTTCTCAACCTGACAAATCCTCGGATTTCTCAACAAGCAGGCGCACACCTTGTCCCCTGTTTCTCAACCCGACAAACCACCGGTGTCTCAACAAGGCCGACGCGCCCTTTATAGAGGGAGAGAGGAAAAAAAATAGAGAGAGAGAGAAAGAGATAGCTCAATTCCTTCTTAAAAATACATACACAAAATACATACGTAAAAATACTTACACAATTCACAATTGGTCATACATTTGTCTATCTCTAAGAACCTCAGCTGGGAACAGACCAACTTCTGACAAAGAAACAGAGGTGTTTCCAGGAGTGTCTAGGAGTCGGTTACAATGGACCGATAGAGCTCATATTCCTCCCTTTCCAGTCCTGGTAACCTCCGCTCAGTCATCCGGTGTTGGTCCCATTGAGACCTGCGCGGCTACGCCAATGAAAAATTTCACTTACAAAGATAGACAAAGTACAAATTCTTAAGACCATGCAAAGCTTTAATTTAACGTCTGACGGGTGTGGCCCTAGAGACCCAGAGGCAACAGTTTTACATTTGAATCTCCAGCAGCACACACAAAGAAATACCAGAAAACAGAAGCTTATATACGTACAGATATAAAACCAATTGCATGATGTAATGTACAAAAACCATCAGCCACTTCCAAATATGGAGTTGTTTTTCACTCTTTGCCATAAGCCAGTCATCCCAATGGCATCTTCTGGGCCTTTTCTTATCAGATTAACCTCTTCAACGTACATAAAAAAACCTTGTAAGAGAGCTGTGAACTATTCAACTTGTTAAAAAAAACCCTTGTCACGATGGGAGTTGTCCAAATCCCATCATGCATTACAATTGGCTTTTTACAACAGGAAAGCTTAAATATGACAACAATCAATTAATAACTAACTCTTTCACATCAACTGGAATAACGTTAAAGGGAAAATATGAGAGCGGTCATGAGCTACTATCTACCTCATTGGAGACCCCCGGACTATCTTTAATCTGACTTTACTGGACTTTATCGTGCACTAAATGTTTTCCCTTTATCATGTATCTATCTGTACACTGTGAATGGCTCGATTGTAATTACATATGGTCTTTTCGCTGACTGGTTAGTGTGCAACAAAATTTTTCACTATACCTTTGTACACATGACAATAAACTAAACTAAACTAAAATTATGTAATAAGATTGCAGACAGCAGTAAGAATAATATGGCTGTAATAGTAGATGATTTCAACTTTCCTTGTGTTGATTGAGATTGCAAGAGTGCATAAGGCGTAGAAGGGGTGGAATTTGTGAAATGTGCCGAAAGACTTTTCTCAATGTAGAAAGACTCTTCTATGTAGAAGGCCTAACAGAGACGGATCAATACTGGGCCTCCAATTGAGAAATGAGGCAGGGCAAGTAACTGAAGTGACAATTTTGGAACACTTTGGGACAAGTGACTATAATTCTATTGGCTTTTAAATACTTACAGAAAAGGGTAGTACTGTGCCACTGTAGTCAAGGATGGATTGTTAAAAAAATGGTTAGATGCAGACTACCATAAGCTATCGCATAAATCATATGTAACCAAGGATATCATGGAAGGTAGAAATACCGATTATTTCAATACAATATAGTAATATCTGCTTCAATTGCATTCCAAACATGTTCACTTATGAATAACGTATTTGACATGTAAAGTTTTAAACCCTGAATCTTAATGGACATGTGGGCTATTGTTTTCCATGTATAGAGTACTGGAGAATTCAAAGATATTATGGATCCAGCCAAAGTCCCACAGTATGCTGAACCTGAAGTGGATGTAATGAGGACACAAAAGGACCAGGTAACATATAAAGTTTCAGGCTTTACATGAATACACTGCTGATTTGCATGTGGTATTTTGCCCGTAGTTAGCACTTTAGAAATGTTTACCACAATATTCTTAGCAATATATTCTGTGATCTTTATGATGCCAATCTAAGCCACGTTCAAGAGGTAAACAAGAATTATCTATACATGTAGAAACAAGGAACTTCTATACATGCATTTGGGTAGTTGTTGGTCTCATACGTTTAACGATTCAGTATTATGTAGTCTTGTGGAAGATTTAATTCTATTTAAAATCTGTCTTTTTTTATCTCAACTATTATACTGTAGGTGTATTTATTTTTGGTTGACCTACGGTTAGCTATGACAAATTTCACTTTGAGATAATGAAAATGAGTAATCTTAATTAGGTGTAATAAACATGCAAGACAGTAAAAACCTTTATTAGACATAACCTTTAGTAACCCTTCAAATTATTGCTTAGTAATCCTCTTTGTGAAGACTTTATATTAATACCATAAGTACATGAGAATAACATTTTAAAATCAATTTCACAGAAATTCCAGTCCAAGATATAAATCTTGATTTGTTTTTAAAAGAATCAACATTGAATTGCAATTTTCTCTTTTCACAGCAGGAAATGCAAGTAAATAAACTGTCTTTTGAGCCTTCCACATCAAAGCATTTGTTTATTGAGATGCACCTGCACAGGCTATTCAGCCAAACTCTTCCATAGCGACCAAGATGCCCCATCTAAGCTAGTCCAATATGCCGGTGTTTGACCCACATCACTTTAAGCCTTTCCTATCCATGTACCTGTAGAAGTATCCCTGTACCTGTCCAAATGTCTTTTAACTATTGTGATAGTACCCGCCTCAACTACCTCCTCTGGCGGCTTGTTTCATGTACTGTATCTATCATCCTTTGTGTGAAAAAGATGCCCCTCGGGTTCCTATTAAATCAAGAGTGTTTTATCGTCATATGTCCCAGATAGAACAATGATATTCTTACTTGCTGCAGCACAACAGAATATGTAATCATAATAAATAATATAACCAAAATTCAGAAAAAAGAGAACAAACAATAACTGTGCAATAATATTAATAATAATAATAATAATAATAATAATAATAATAATAATAATAATAATAATAATAGTCTATTGTAGTTCAATAGCCTGGTGGCTGTAGGAAAGAAGCTGTTCCTGAACCTGGATGTTACAGTTCTCAGGCTCCTCCTGTACCTTCTCTCCGATGGCAGTGGTGAGATGAGTGTGTGGCCAGGATGGTGTGAGTCTTTGATGATGTTGGCTGCCTTTTTGAGGCAGCAACTACGATAGATCCCTTCGATGGTAGGGAGTTAAACCAACCTCCTCTGGTTCTTGATTCCTCTACTTAGGGTAAAACACTATGCATTTGTGGGTTCAAATGCTACTCCAGTGGCTTGAGCACAAAAATCTAGACTTTCAATCCCAAGCAATACTGAGAGTACTGTAATGTTGCAGGTGCCATCTTTCAGGTGAGAACCAAGACCCACCTACTCTATTAGAAGGATATTAAAAAATACAATGTAACACAGTTTTGAAGAAGAGTAAATTAATAGGGGAAACATGTAACTGCTGTTGATGGTGTAAAGAAAAACACACAGCGCTGGAGTAACAGCAGGTTAGGCAGCATTTCTGGAGAACATTGATAAACGAAGGTCAGGGTCCTTCTTCAGCTCGCTATTGCTATTTTCAATCAGTAGCTATACTTAAAAGCATTTTCCTGCAAACCTATGCTCTCAGATCGAAATATGCTTTGTATGCTGGATATAGTGGATGTGGAGAAGATATTTCCACGTGGGAGAATCTAGGACTCGTCAGCCTCGGAATTGAAGGACATTGTTTTAGGACGATGAGGAGGAATTTCTTTAGTCAGAGGGTGGTGAATCCGTGGTATTTTTTGCCAAAGTAAGCTGTGGAGGCAAAGTCAATGGATATCTTTAAGGCAGAGATAAATCAATTCTTGATTAGTACGGGTGTCAGAGGTTATGAGGAGAGGGCAGGAAAATGGGGTTAGAAGGGAGAGATAGATCAGCCATGATTGAATGGTGGAGTAGATCTGATGCACTGAATGGCCTAATTCTGCTCCTATCACTTACTATCTTATGATAAAGGCAAACCCTTTTCATATTGCACAATGCATTCCAAAATTAAGATGACATACTTTAGTTTAGTTTAGAGATACAGCGTGGAAACAGGCCCTTCGGACACCAGGTCCCCGCCGACCAGCGATACCCACATATTAACACTATCTTACCCTCACCAGGGACAATTTTTACATTTGCCAAACCAATTTACCTACATACCTCAACGTCTTTGCAGTGTGGGTGGAAAATGAAGATCTCTGATAAAATCCATGTGGTCTTTGTATAGACAGCACCCGTAGTCGGGATCGAACCCGGGTCTCCAGCGCTACAAGCACTGTAAGGCAGCAACCCTACTGCTGCGCCACCATGCCGCCCCATACTCATCAAGGTCTATTACCCAAGGACGCCAAATTGAGTTGATGAGAAAATGATGGCAAATGTTACCTTAGAGTACAGAATGCTAATATTGAAGGAAGCATACCGTGGAAAATATGTGCTCCTCAGCAGATAAAGTAATTGCGTAATGTATACCATTTATCTATTGCTCATAACGCAACACTAGATATCTATGTAATAAACATATTCCCTTTCAACCACTCACCTTCACTTTATAAACTTTTAATGTTTTGCTTTTATATCTTGACACAGTGCAGATTTTTATTACTGTGTTATTCTTTTTCATATTACCCCTTTAATCTGCTGGGAACTTACAACAGTTAGACCATTTAATGAAATTTACAAGCTTCCTCACAGATTACAAAATCTATAATTGTCTGTATTTTTTAGTTCATTTTAGTTTTCTTGAATTATCCTTTGACAATTCTCAAATTTTATAGAGCCACTAGACCAAGTGGGACCCATTGGGCCCCTTTCCCTCAACACAATAATCCACCACTCACTCGTTTCCCCAACACAACCCGTTTCCATCACTCACCCATTGCCCCAATGTAACCCGTTCCCCCAACGCAATATTGCACCACTCACCCATAGCCCCCAACTTCGCAGGGGCTGCTCATTTCGCCTTATTCACATTCCCTCGCTTTAAACTTTACAAATAATTCAGTGTACTGTGACTTTAAGAAAAATGCATTTGCACCTGCTAGAGCTAGGAGGGCGACAATCCCATTGTGACGTAATTGGCAGCATATGTAAATGAGATCCCATTGTGATTGGATGGCTGTGAGATGCCATTGTGACGTCATCACTGGAAGCAGTCAGAAAAATCTCAAAGTGGAGTCATAGTTATTCTTTTCAAAGTTGTTTTTTTTAACGTGGACGGGAAAAATGTGAGTAAGAATGTGGAAAATTTTCAGCGTTACCACGTAGCGTTTTGATGAAGATACAAAAAAAATATACACAGACAAATACACACATACTTACAAGATGAGAGTTTTATAAGTATACTAGACCGAGTGCAGACCCATTGGGTCTGCTTCCCCAACTTACCCATTCCTTTCCCGTAGCCCCCACGGGAGGCATGGTCCTCCAACTCAAGCTGTTCCCGAACGTAAGATTCCAGCACTCCCCTGCCTCCCTCAGCATTGGGCTTAAAAAAAAATTCCAATTGCACTTCCCTTACATGTTCAGAGTGTTCCTGTGTTGTCACTGCTAGCCGAGCCATTGTGACGTCATCAGTTGAAGTCTTTTGATTTTTTTAAAACTTTAATCGAATAACTCGAGATATAAAGCATAAAATGTTCAGTGAAGCTGTTCACTGCTAGCCAAGCCATTGTGACGTCATCAATGAAAGCTGGTAATTTTTAATTCAACGTTTTTTGATGTTTTTAAACTTCTTACTTTTAATCAGTAATAAGTCAAGAAATAAAGAATAAAATGTTCAGTGAAGATGTTCTCTGCCACGAGGGGATAAAAGTCAATCAGAATATGTAAAAATGTGATCGTTACCACGTAGTGTTTTTGCGAAGATGTAAAGACAACCACATATACACACACACACACACATATATATATATATATATATATAAAATATATATATATATACACACACGTACAAGATCAGCGTTTAAAAAGTATATGATATTCAAACAGCTGGCAAACAGGTCCTTCGGCCCAACTTGCCCACTCCAACCAGCATGCCCCAGCTACACTTGTCCCACCTGCCTGCAATTGGCCCTCTAAAACTATCCTATCCACATACTTGTCCAAATGTTATTTAATGTTGTGATAATACTTGCCTCAACTACGCCCTCCGGCAGCTCGTTTCATGTACCTAACACCCTTTGTGCAAAAGAAAGTCGCCCCTCAGGTTCGAAGGGCTTTACATGAATACACTGCTGATTTGCATTGGTATTTTGCCCATAGTTGGCACTTTAGAGATGTTTACCATAATATTCTTAGCAATATATTCTGTGAACTTTACGATGCCAATCTAAGCCACATTCAGGAGGTAAACAAGAATTATCTATACATGTAGAAACAAGGAACTTCTATATATGCATTTGGGTAGTTGTTGGTCTCGTACTGCGTTCAGTTTAATGATTCAGTATTATGTAGTCTTGTGGAA
The DNA here is from genome assembly GCA_035221665.1 of Okamejei kenojei. Lineage (NCBI taxonomy): Eukaryota > Metazoa > Chordata > Chondrichthyes > Rajiformes > Rajidae > Okamejei > Okamejei kenojei. The sequence continues at coordinate 58,392,155 of CM069138.1, forward strand.
GACTTAATTCTATTTAAAATCTGTTTTTTTTAAATCTCAACTATTATACTGTTGGTGTATTTATTTTTGGTCGACCTATGGTTAGCTATGACAAATTTCACTTTGAGATAATGAAAATGAGTAATCTTAATTAGGTGTAATAAACATGCAAGACAGAAAAAAACCTTTATTAGACATAACCTTTAGTAACCCTTCAAATTATTGCTTAGTAATCCTGTTTCTGAAGACTTTATATTAATACTATAAGTTCATAAGAATAATATTTTAAAATCAGTTTCACAGAAATTCCAGTCCAAGATATAAATCTTGATTTAAAAAAAAAAAGAATCAACGTTGAATTGCAATTTTCTCTTTCCATAGCAGGCAATGCAAGTAAATAAACTAGAGCCTTCCACATTAAAGCATTTGTTTTTTTAGTTGTAGTCATGCAGCACCTGCACAGGCCATTCAGCCGAACTTCTATGCCGACCAATATGCCCCATCTAAGCTAGTCCAATATGCCTGTGTTTGATCCACATCCCTTTAAACCTTAACTTTCCATGTACCTGTCCAAGTATCTTTTGAATGTTGTTACAGCAGCTGCCTCACCTACCTCCTCTGGCAGTTTGTTCCATATAACATCCACCCTCTCAGTGAAATATGTGCCTCTCAGTTTAAACCTATGTCCTCCATTTCTTGATTTCCCCCACCCTGGGTAAGAGTGGGGGAAATTGGGTATTCACCCAATCTATTCCCCTTATGATTTTATACACCTCTATAAGATCAGCCCTCAGCCTCCTAGCCTGCCCTACCTCTCCCTACAGCTCAACCACTCGAGTTCTAGCAACATCGTTGTAAATCTCATTTGCACTCTTCCCAGCTGAATGACAGTTTAATAGTTTGTTTCAGGTATGCTGGTAAAACTACACATTTAGGCTTGATAAGAGATCCATTATGAATTTCGTCATGTGTTATTTATCATATATCTATACACTTTTAAAACTCTGTGTGTGGGTGTACGGCGTTTTTCATTTGATTCATTACTCCGCGCAAACCACATGCAAAAACGCCGACATTTTTTCCATTTCGCTAGCGATTTTACTTTTACATTC